>CM067170.1:122762670-122810170 GCA_034093135.1 Erigeron breviscapus | reverse complement strand
AAAGTGAAATGAATCTAAGAATGAAAGATATTCGTTGATACATACTATTATATGCTATAACATGTGAATTTGGGCATGATTTGATTGCAATGTGAAAGTTTATAATGTGCAATGTGAAAGTTTAATGTGCAATGTGAAAGTTGTAATGTGCAATGTGAAAGTTTATAATGTGCAATGTGAAAGTTTATAATGTGCAATGTGAAAGTTTGGAATGTGCAATGTGGAAATTATGGGAGAAATGCATGCGTAAAAGCCTTATGATTCATGATGTTGAACTTTAAGTTGCATATGCACTTTAAAATAATGAGATTACTATGAGGCACGAAATCATTTTGGGATATGACTTGTTCAAATTATTGAGTAATGAGCTTTGAGGAATTATATGCATCATGATTATTTGCATTGCACTTTGGAGTCAAAGATCAAACCTTGTGATGGGCAATGGAATCCGCCTTGATCATTGTAGTAAATCGTTTCATGTATTTGTTAATTGTCTCGTGGACTTAATATCCAAGTACGGTGGACGTATTGTACTTGGGGATTGGTTCATGCATGTGCATTTGTAAACTTCTTTTATCATTTAAAGCTATGGTGAATGTTATTTATAATCCTTTGTTTTGAATACTCGACTTTCTGTACATCTCATTGTTCCGCCTTAGTTGGGGTGTACAATTCCCATATGCGTCTGGTCACAACCCCTTTATTACGGATAAGGGCAACGCCCGTACCGTATTCATACGTTTTCAACACGTAACCCATATGATTTTTTTATTTAAATTTTTTTTTTTGGAATGGGTTTTTTAAAATAAAATAAAAAATAAAATTAAAAAATAAAAATAAAAATTAAAAAACCACACCAAAAAGGAGAAAGAGTGGGAGAAACTAGTGGTTCTCACATTTCTCACCCATGTTTTGGTTCTCACATTATATATATATATATATATATGTATATTGTACATTGTGCATAAAAACTTATAAAAAACAGGTTGGTTTTTAGTAGGGGTGAACAAAAACCGAACCGGAAAATCGAAAAAACCGAACCGTCCAAACCGAAAACCGAACAAAACCGATTGGTTTGGTTTTCGTTTTCTAAAAACCAAACGGATCTGTTCGGGTTTCGGTTTCGTATGCAAAAAAAACGATCAAAAACCGAACCGAACCGAACAAATATATTTTTATTTTATATTTATATCATATTAAATTTATATTTATTACTTATAGTTAGTAAATATGTTAATATATTTAAACTTTTAGTCTTTTTAGTGTACAAATCGTTATACATCGTATGTTTTAAATGAAAACGCACAATAAAATCAATTGTTTTATAGAAAATTATACCAAGTTTAACATCTAATGATATAATTAGTTAATAAAAGCATCCGTATATTTTAGTTTCTAATCATATTTTTTTCTAAAAATTAATTTATAATAACATAATATAAAAAAATCCTAAAATAACCGAAACCAAAACCGAAGCCGATCCAAACCGAACCAGCAAACCGACAAACCGAACCGAATCAAAACCGAATCCATTGGTTTTTAAAAAACCGCACGGATCGGTTCGGGTTTTGGTTTTAGGAAAAAACCGACCCATGCTCACCCCTAGTTTTTAGTATATAGGTAAATGAGAAGTGAACCACCTACCTCCAAATCGATCTCTTATATTACTTACCCTTCTTTTTTCTCTCTTTTTGGTTTTTGGTTTTTTTATAGGTTCTTTTAATTTAACATGTGCCTCATGTTTAGAAGCATTAGCTGAATTAAAACTTTCTATAAATAAAGATAAATACATTTAATAAAGTATAAACGATTAAAACTTTTATATTTTAGAAAATATTGACTTTATTTAATGATTCAAAACATATGTCTTGTAACTTGTAAGCACATGTTAGAATATTTTCTAAATACTTATGTAGACTTTTTGTTATAAAAATATAACAAAAAAAAAATTCTTTATCTTGTACGGAGTAATAAGTATTATTACGTTTTCTATCAAGCCTATACTTATTTCCGGTTTCATCTAAAGAACCAAACACTAACTTATTTTTTCAACAGTGTTATTATTTCAAACATTGTAGATAGAATTATAGAAAGGTGTCAAATGAGAAAGATGACAAGTAAAGTGGTTCTTTACATGCCATAACCGGTCATTCGTATCCACAAATCACATTAATGGGAAATGATTCAACCAAAAAGTGAACAATATCATAATTGTTTTAGTAAAGATGTCTATCTAAAAGTCCTGATTAAATTAGTAATAATGAACTTTAAATAATAATCAGAATTTAAAATTGAAAAAATCAATCTGTAGTTTTTATTGGACAAAAAAGTGCACGAAAATGTACGTCAAAAAGTAGAACCAAATTTAATTAAACTAACTGTCAAAGTTACCTGTATTTAAGTCTAGGTATAATAAACGTCAAGGTTTTTAACTTCAATTGTAAAATAACAAGTATTTTAATCCCGGGCGTTGCCCCGGGAGTGATAACGATGCATAAAATATATATCGTGTATAAGAGCGCTGATACATTGAAACGACACAACTCGATTAATGGAAAAATAAGGATTTTTTTTTTCAAATGCCCTTTATGCGCCGCACAGGATATCTGTGCGCCGCATAATACACTACAGAGACTTGCAGAAAATTTTCATGCGAAACAATGTGCGACGCATAAATCCAATTTCACAAACATGCGCCGCATGGACCAAATATGCGGCGCATATTTGAGTCTGACAGTACCAAACTTCAATTTTGACATTTGACTCAACTTGCAACCTTTCCAACTCAAATCCAATGATTCAAACTACAACATTTCTGAATCTTCAACAAAGTAATCAAAACCATTTAAAACATTATTGAAGTATCCATTTGATCAAACATTTATATTATACCAAAACGGGTCACTTGCCCAAGTTGTTGACACTTCAAGTTAAGCAATTACATTTTGATACAAAAAGACCATGACACTACCGAAACTTAAATGAAGTTACATAACCAATATCTTGACAATTACATTTACCAAAACTCGTTATAAAAGACAACGTACAAAAATTAGAAATTTCGGCATGACCTTTTCGTAAAATCTACATCAAAAACCTGTTACGGATAATGAGTTTTCAAAATACATTTAATCATGATCAATACATTACTACTACAAAACGACCCATTATAAATAACCAAAAACTCGAATCTAACACTAGACATCATAATAACTTTACCAAAATGACATATCAAGTGTACAATGAGCCAATAGTTCAAAGGGGTCACTAAGGGTTCTATCACCAATACCATTTTACCGCAATTATGAAATGCTTCAAGCTTTACAATTCAACTTCAATCTTTATAGCACTTAACTTTGTTTCCACATCCGGGACAACCTATAAAAAGGGTAAACAACTAAAAAGTAAGCAAAGCTTAGTGAATAATCTTGCATACGTTTATACACACGAAGGAGGGCAACGCACAAAGGACTATTACATGTAGCATATGGCACCGTCGTACCATATCTACATGCTCACCTTTGTACTTTAACGCATTACATGGATCCATATAAGCTATTTCAACACAAACAATATCAATAATCTCGGGATTCTTAGGCCCCATGCACAAGAGGTTCTTAGGCCTCATACATCATATCTCAAGAGGTTCTTAGGCCTCATAATCACACTGCCCCAAATTGGGCTCTAACGCCAAATCGAGTACCATACATGAAATCCATGATCATATGGTAATCGACCCGACGCATATATAAAGGTATGCAAGAATACTCACCTCCTTCGCGACCACAAATCAACAATCAACAAGACCGCAAGTACACAATATGTATGCTTCAACCTAGCAATGATTCACAAGTACATATAAGATCATCAATCTCATACTAGGCTATCTAGCCACAAACATAGCATCTCAACACCAAATTCGTCTTTTATAATCTCATATATCTTTATCTTAAGGCCAAATTCACTTTCATAACAAAATCATCATTTTCATATTTGACTATAAAAGTCACCAACATTCTTATTATCACAATAACCCTTTTCAACTCAACAAGATGCATATAATCTCATATTTTACTGTTTCTCATGAATTATTTCATGGTTAAGAACAAAGATTTGGGTTATGGTATTTTTAACACTGTAAATTCAAGGTGTCTAGTTTCTCCATGATTTTTGCCTTAATTTATGGATATCGTTTACTATTTTTTGAAAAATCTTTGAACCCAACAGCTCAAATTTCTTACTGTTTGCGCAACAGAAAGTTGTATACATGTTCATGGTCCAAGCAATCTTTGAAAAATCCCATTAATTTATTTTAACTTCTAGACATATGAAATATGTTACATAAATTTAATGTAAATGATTTTTGAGAAAATATATGAATAGTAACCGTATTTGTGAATAGTAACCGTATACGTGAATAGTAATGTATTGTGAATAGTACCGTATATGTGAATATTGGCCCATACGTGTTATAAAAATTTTATTATAGAAAATGATTGAGTAACTGTAGTAATAGGAAAAACGTATATACAAAACCTTAAGTATAATGTACGGTAAACAGTGTCGGTGGCACAGTGTCGGTGGTTATCTAATAATTCCATTAATAGGACAAATCCGACATACTTTATGGAAAGTAGGAATACTCGTGAAATTGTCACAAGCTATATTTGATTTATTAGTTGAATAATGTTACTAGTAGACAATTGTTGTGTAAATTGTTAAGAAAACTTACTTCCAAAGCTAGTAAAACCATACACCTCCATGAGGAAACTTCCTAGCACTTTCCTTTACTTAGTAACAAAGTTATAAACCTCTAAATTTCTTTAAAAATCTGATCATAAGTTGTTAAAGTCAAGAATGGATACTAATTTTATCATATTTAATTCCATGAGGTTACAAAGTCAAGAATGTACATCATTTTTATTATATTTAACTCCATTTTATTTACTATAAATACTAGGCTTAAGTTATCATAAAAACTCACACCTTAAACTTCATTCTCTCTCAATTTAGCATTCTATAAGTCTAAAATCATCCTTTCCCTTCTTGTTATAAGTTTCAAAGAACAATTGATTGTTCTAGTATAAGCAAAGTCGCTTTGATCTCAAAGTTCGCCGAAAACCGTCAAGAAAAGTTGTTATCAACAAATCTCTCTAAGATCTTCAAAAGTTCTAGTTATAATACTCAATTTGGGTTGGGAATAATCTTCAATTATTAAGTAAACAAGTCCAAGTCTTGGGCAAATTTCATTTGAATCAGAAGTCGTGTTCTTCGTACGTCGAAAGTTTGATCTTAGAGTTCATAAACTCTCCTTTCTTGTAAGTATTTTTATAAAACCTTACTATACTTTGCTCTATGATTTTAGAAATATATGTTATGTATTGAAATGCTTGTCAACTTAATTTTATACTCAATTGATACATAATTGCATTTAAATACAGTAACTATCGCTTTTATATATGAATATTGAAATATTGTTACTATTGCGAAAAATGAATTATTAGCAAAAGTACGAGAAATCGTAAAACTTTTATTAAATCATTTTAAATACTTATTATGGTATATAAACAGGGCATAGTTATATACCTAACTATCCTAATTCATATAATTACTATTCACCATCTGTGAATTATTTCGTATTTTCGAATTGTTTGATTTATGGATAGAATATATCCTCGATACGCTTTTAACCGCACAATGTTTCTGAAAGTGATTGCACCTTGGGCCTCTTTGGCTTATGCTGGAGGAATGGAAGGTAGTTCGCGAAAAGTTTGCATAAGCAATCACTAAGCAACTTAATCCGCCCCGGTATTCTTCACGACCCAAGGCCAACCCTAACACAACTTGGAAATAAAATGCTGGTTTTCCTGCCATTTAAGGTATCTCTTCAATTGTAATCAATACATTTTGTATTGATTATAATACATACCATTCAAGGTATCTTTTCATATCTCTGTTATTGAAAACATCTATTCGTTACAAGATTAATACATTCTTCGTATTAATCCTATTATTTAAAAATACTTCAAAAGGATTTAGAAATATCAGAGGAATACTTTATATATCCTACGGATACGTATTACATACGGAAAGTTACATTTTTTACCCTACACTTTCAAAGGTATCATTTTTCGTCCTTATACTTTGGACATTTGACAATTTAGTCCCTTAAACTTTTATAACAAAAATTACGTTGACAAGCGTATTAATAAATCCTTATAGTTGTATATCTATATTTGGAATTTAGCACGAATATAAATCAATTCACATTAAAACTAGGGAATACGTAACGTGGCCAGTTGACTCGCTCGTCATCGTTAACTACATCAATCTCTTCTATTTTGCTGTTGAACTATCAACAATAAGGTGAGTTTCGTAAACCCTCCCTACTCAATTGAGATTCGGGCTGAAAAGTGTACATATACGTGTTTGTTAAACGTGCTTGTTGAACGTTGTTAATCGTTATATGGAATCGTATTTGTAGAATGTGAACGTTGTTAATCGTTATATGGATTCGTTATTGATAAACGTTGTATTGTATGGAACGTATATGTTATGTTGATACATTCTGTTGAAAGACACATAAGTCATGCCGTTATACATGCTGTTGAAAGACACATAAGTCATGCCGTTATACATGCTGTTGAAAGACACATAAGTCATGCCGTTATACATGCTGTTGAAAGACACATAAGTCATGTTGTTGTACATGCATTTGGAATATATGTAAGTCATGCTGTAATGATCACGCCTTTGGAAGACATGTAAGTCGTGCTGAAACGTGTTGAATCGTGATATGTGTTGATGTTGTGCTAACGTATACCCTTTTAGGGTTTTCTTGATGTGATTAGGTATTCTAATCCCCGTATATCGTTAACGGTTGTATTTCCCGATACGTTTATTCCTGGTTATATGTCCCTACGAACTCACCAACTTTATGTTGACGCTCTTTAGTACACTTTTCAGGTAATCAAGTTAATCAGAGACAAAATGGATGAATAGATGCTTGCATTACTAGTGTTTGGACTATCTTTGGACTTTCTGGATCCGTGATCCTTATTCTCCCTTTAATGGGTTACTTTTAGGATCAACTATTATTGATTTGAACTTCCTTTTATTATTGATTGAACGTGTATTTGATGAATGTTGATGAATGTATAAGTTTGTACGAGTTTATGGATCGTTTCGATCTTATGTTTTCATATAGTTGACTCTACATAATTCCCATGTCGTGATGTGCTATTTCTAAGTGATACCCCATGATTCCGCCATGTTGGGGTGTTACAGAATGGTATCAGAGCCGTGGTTGTAGAGAATTAGGTGGATTGACCTAGTCTATAGCCATTGCACCCACAATTCATATTAGCATGCATGATAGGAAATTTTGTGTGCAACGTGAACTGTATGATGCATAAAAATGGTTTAAACGGAGTTCGTAGGTTACTTATGATTTGATGACTTGATTGTTATATGACAACTTGATGGACGTATATGATAGTGTCGGGATACACCATGAATTGTGGAATTATTGTGATAAACGTTGATGTGTGTGGAATCTTGGATGCATTTATTATTTGTCCCCCAGCAAAATGAAATGATGGCATTAATGGAGTATAACATTCGATAACCCTAGAGGCGCCTCTATGGTTATCCTATGTCATATAAAGTTAATGATCTCATGGATTGCGCCTCGTGAATAAAGTATAGTAACTAACCCGGTATGTTTAATGAGTGTTGATTAGGTGGAGGGTTAGCCGCTGGTACACCCTGTATACATACCCGGTCAACACTTAGAGAACATATCGGAACCGAGTTTTGGACATCCATTCTATATATTAACGGTGTGGAGGGTTAGCCGATGGTACACCCTGTATACAAACACTTTTAATGTGTCGAATGTTGAAGTTAAATTCGGACTATGCTTTACTCACCTTGTTATGACTTGACCCTTTTATTTATATAGTGTTGAATGTTTTCGTGATTTGTATTGTTAATTGTAAATTGTACGATTGCTGAAACCTTAGATTATTGCCATGGTAATATCCCTGTAGAGATAACTATATTTATGCAATGATTTATAAGGACTTGATGTGGAAATTGTGTATTACTTGAAGATCAATTTTGATATTCAAGTGTGGATTGTGTGGACTTGAATTTTATGTTAATAGAAATGGTAGTACAAGTATAGGATATTTTGGATGGGTTGGTAATGTGTTGGGCTAGCCAATGGTATGCCTTATAGGCATTACCGGATGACCCATGTCTAAGTTATATTACTTACAATTGTCTACAATTATCAGTTATTGTTGGAATAACAGTATGAGAATAAGATCTAGAATACATGCTTATTAAGGTCTTAGATACTTATAATCTATAATTGTAGACCAATGATTTATTATGAACTATAGACTAAGTTCAAACTTATAGTTACGATTGACTGATAGAATGAGCTAAGATTTTTGGAGACTATAATGTTCAATTAAAGTGAGATACTATGAAATAATAGGAGACCTAGTGTGTTAAGAGACATTTTTTTTACGAACATGAAGTTTGAGTTGGTAATTTAACGAATGTGTTCAAGAAATGACTAGAATAAGAGCAAAAACGATGGTCGTAGAAGATTATGAACTTAAATGATTATATGCAGGATTAAAGTCTTGTAGATTTCATTCTTAAATGATTTTGTACTTTAAGGTGAGAATACATGATTTTTACTGTGAGGTACTATTCGCTTATATAACGTAAGCAATGACGTCAAATGAAAATAATTTTTTTCAAAATGGCCGACAACAAATAAAATATCTGGATCTTCCTGGAACAAGATAAAGTAGGATAGCTTTATCAGACTATTTTGATATAAGCAATAATAAAAGTGTTAACTACAAACAAATTATATATAAATTTTGCAATAAAAAAAAAAGGGGGAAATAGACATACGAAGATCACTAACTGTATATGTAATCCTACTTTATAGTTTAAAGTAGCCAAATTCCTAAATCTAAGGAAAAAATAAAAAAATAAAAAAATAAAAAAATAAAAAAATAAAAAAATAAAAATTATTTATTAAATGTATACTTGTTAATCCCATGTTTAACCCAATGATCTTTCAAGTCAATTGGACAATCGAGATCGTACCCTTCTAACAATAATTTCTCTATGACCTTTGAGAATGTACTACAACCCATTCTTCTCCCCGGCAACCTTACAATACGACTTGGCCCGACATATGTTGGTAACGGATACATGGAAAGAGAAGCTGTACAACAAACGGAGGTCCATCCCTCTGTACTCCACCCGCGACAGGTCCTAGGTATCCCTGTGCATGAGCATATCGGTGTTGGCATCTCTGATATGTTCATTTCTTCCCCAAATACTACCAAAGTAGTATTTTGTTTCACAAACTGGTAAGACCTTTTTGACTTTACATTTTTTTGGGCTTTCGAGGACGATACCTTTGCGGACTTTTTCTTTCGACTATAAAGCTTGCAAATATAAGCCCATGAGTCTTCTACGTGCTTCTCAAACTCTGGTCCATGATTCATTATCGTATCAACCGGTTCCACCCTGTTCGAGGTTGAGACCCCATAATATGTGTCACCAATTGGATTGGGGTATAGTGTGGGCGAGTCTGACATTGGACGTTTGCCTGGTGCCCTGTTACTCTCCTCAGAAGGTACTGCTTGGAATGTTGATTCCAACTGGAATGTTGCTTCTGGTGTATCGAAAGAGAAGTTTTGATATAAAGGGTTCATTGGGATTGGAGATGAAACTCCATGATGTATTGTATCAACAAAAGTTGGGAACGATGCACTGACATTTTCTGTTGGGAGTTCTAACTGTGATGTTGGTACTGTATTTTGGAGAAGCCAATTTTGGCAAAAATCATCGATTGATGTTCCCCATTCACTAGTACCAATCATCTGGTTTTGCCTTGCGTCCATGATTATATTGAGTTCTTCTTATCTACAATAAGTTTTGGTCAGACATATGACATAACAAATACATAAGAAACATTATCAACAATATTATTCTGATTTAAAAACACATTCTGGACAACTTAAGATTTGATTTATAAATTTATAACAGATTCCAAATATTTCTATAAATCCCTATTGATTTCAAGAATTAGGAGTTCTGTCAGAACTCGACCCTGACATGTTGCTTCCCCCAGCAACATTTTTTTTTTTTCACTGCTTCTTTTGCAAGAACCATATCAATTGCAAATTCATTTTTTTTAACCCTAGATGAATTTTTGATCCAAATTATTGTTTCAGGAGTGATCTAGGTAATATTTGGTTCTTTGACCCATGGATCGCCTTTAATGATTGAATTTAAGAAAATGAGACAAAGGTTATCAACAAAAATATGTCGACTTTTCTAACTGGATAACAGTAGTGTCTTGGTAAAAGAACTTCAAATTTGAAAATAAGAATTATTTGAAAGGCTAAAGTTATGATGGGCGATCAACGATTAAAATAGACAAATGAACTTGGTATAAAAATCTATCAAGACAAATATGGGAAATTCTTTTAACTGGGGAATTTCCCTAATCGACAACAATCCCAAAAGAGATCGAAGAAAGTTGTATTTCATTATTCATACAATACGGGTGAAACTCGTTACATTATTTTAATGGAAATACAACAATTAGGGATACAACATATTTAAAAACCATACAAAGAAACCCATGTGGCTATAAACAGTAAGGGAACCACGCCAAGAACGAAGGCGACTAACCATGGATAAGCTTCATCTAATGGAAGTTGAGCCACAGTAAGTAACCAAGCTATGATAACTATGTAAATCATAATTAGGAAAGGGCTCAACATTTTTAGTATAAGATTTGAGGAAGGAAAATGTTAAGTTGATATAGTATGGAGAAATCTGCGTTGTGGCATTATTATAGTATAAGAATGAGCCGTTTCTAACGGTCAGATATGGAAAGAGAAATAAATTTGAATCCCGTGTGATGCTAAAGTTAGACTTACTTGTATCTAGACAGAACATCTATACAATACCATAGATGTGTAAGCATTCCATACTATATGTGTATAAGTCGTTGATTTCTTCATGGGTACAAGTTGTAGATTGTCATACATACTAGTCTAAATGTTAATCCTGTCAAGTATTGTGTGCAAGTTCATCCTACTCTGTTGAGAGTAGAAGGATTCTATTTTGAATCATATGAGTTCAACCTACTCTGTTGAGAGTAGAAGACATCAATTAGGAATGCGCCTTGTATCTTTCTGTTAATTATGTGTGATTGTCTAATGTAGAATATATACTTAGATGCCATGTCCTCTAATATCGATTAATTGTCACTAAGACAAAATATAAATCAAGTAAAGTATATTTTTATTTGATGCAATCTAGATTTCGAGGACGAAATCCTTTTAACTGGGGAATAATGTAACATTTGTGAAATTTGACTAGATTTGACTTATAAATTTAATGTAAATGATTTTTGAGAAAATATATGAATAGTAACCGTATTTGTGAATAGTAACCGTATACGTGAATAGTAATGTATTGTGAATAGTACCGTATATGTGAATATTGGCCCATACGTGTTATAAAAATTTTATTATAGAAAATGATTGAGTAACTGTAGTAACAGGGAAAACGTATATACAAAACCTTAAGTATAATGTACGGTAAACAGTGTCGGTGGCACAGTGTCGGTGGTTATCTAATAATTCCATTAATAGGACAAAGCCGACATACTTTATGGAAAGTAGGAATACTCGTGAAATTGTCACAAGCTATATTCGATTTATTAGTTGAATAATGTTACTAGTAGACAATTGTTGTGTAAATTGTTAAGAAAACTTACTTCCAAAGCTAGTAAAACCATACACCTCCATGAGGAAACTTCCTAGCACTTTCCTTTACTTAGTAACAAAGTTATAAACCTCTAAATATCTTTAAAAATCTGATCATAAGTTGTTAAAGTCAAGAATGGATACTAATTTTATCATACTTAATTCCATGAGGTTACAAAGTCAAGAATGTACATTATTTTTATTATATTTAACTCCATTTTATTTACTATAAATACTAGGCTTAAGTTATCATAAAAACTCACACCTTAAACTTCATTCTCTCTCAATTTAGCATTCTATAAGTCTAAAATCATCCTTTCCCTTCTTGTTATAAGTTTCAAAGAACACTTGATTGTTCTAGTATAAGCAAAGTCGCTTTGATCTCAAAGTTCGCCGAAAACCGTCAAGAAAAGTTGTTATCAACAAATCTCTCTAAGATCTTCAAAAGTTCTAGTTATAATACTCAATTTGGGTTGGGAATAATCTTCAATTATTAAGTAAACAAGTCCAAGTCTTGGGCAAATTTCATTTGAATCAGAAGTCGTGTTCTTCGTACGTCGAAAGTTTGATCTTAGAGTTCATAAACTCTCCTTTCTTTGTAAGTATTTTTATAAAACCTTACTATACTTTGCTCTAGATGTAGAATATATACTTAGATGCCATGTCCTCTAATATCGATTAATTGTCACTAAGACAAAATATAAATCAAGTAAAGTATATTTTTATTTGATGCAATCTAGATTTCGAGGACGAAATCCTTTTAACTGGGGAATAATGTAACATTTGTGAAATTTGACTAGATTTGACTTATAAATTTAATGTACATCATTTTTATTATATTTAACTCCATTTTATTTACTATAAATACTAGGCTTAAGTTATCATAAAAACTCACACCTTAAACTTCATTCTCTCTCAATTTAGCATTCTATAAGTCTAAAATCATCCTTTCCCTTCTTGTTATAAGTTTCAAAGAACACTTGATTGTTCTAGTATAAGCAAAGTCGCTTTGATCTCAAAGTTCGCCGAAAACCGTCAAGAAAAGTTGTTATCAACAAATCTCTCTAAGATCTTCAAAAGTTCTAGTTATAATACTCAATTTGGGTTGGGAATAATCTTCAATTATTAAGTAAACAAGTCCAAGTCTTGGGCAAATTTCATTTGAATCAGAAGTCGTGTTCTTCGTACGTCGAAAGTTTGATCTTAGAGTTCATAAACTCTCCTTTTTTGTAAGTATTTTTATAAAACCTTACTATACTTTGCTCTATGATTTTAGAAATATATGTTATGTATTGAAATGCTTGTCATAACAAATCATTTTCATATTTGACTATAAAAGTCACCAACATTCTTATTATCACAATAACCCTTTTCAACTCAACAAGATGCATATAATCTCATATTTTACTGTTTCTCATGAATTATTTCATGGTTAAGAACAAAGATTTGGGTTATGGTATTTTTAACACTGTAAATTCAAGGTGTCTAGTTTCTCCATGATTTTTGCCTTAATTTATGGATATCTTTTACTATTTTTTGAAAAATCTTTGAATCCAACCGTTCAAATTTCTTACTATTTGCGCAACAGAAAGTTGTATACATGTTCATGGTCCAAGCAATCTTTGAAAAATCCCATTAATTTATTTTAACTTCTAGACATATGAAATATGTTACACAAAAAGTGCAAAGTCCTGAATCTTCAAGAAATGAGAGTTAAAATTCCATGAACATGACTAATTTTTCAGCTAAAAAATCAGATTTGACCAACTGACTTCAAACATGCATATCTCGAGTTCTACTTAACCTTTTTACCTGATTCCAGTGGCCAATTTTTGAAGACACATATATCTACATTTTATCTTTAATGACCAACATGTTAATTAGTCCTCAAAGGTGACTTTTGTTCGTTTTAAAAACAGACACTGTTGTTGTTCTTACTAACAAAACAGCTTTGACATCACTGACTTCAAATGATCATATCTTGAGTTCTACAGCATATTTTGACCTCATTTCAGTGGCCACTTCAAGCTAACACATAAACCTACATTTTCTTTTTAGTGATCAACAAGTGAATAATCTGATACAGGGGTGTTTTACACGTTGCAAAATCAGAGACAGAATCTGTCCAAGTTTGTTCTCACTAACACTCATCAAAACTTTCATGCACCCAGCTAGAGACCCCCAAATTGATTAAATTTCAAGAACCTTAACTTGTATTAAAGCAATTTAACTCAATATAAATAAAACCCCCAATTTCCCAAATTCAAGAACCCTAATTTTAAATGATAATTTAGCAAGAATCAAAATTAGGTTAAAGGAATCTTACCTTCAAGGAAATAACTAAAATTGAGATTGAAATTACACTTTTCTTCTCCTTTTTTTTTCTTGAAAATCAGCCCACAAACCACCACCACACACATACTCTCAATTTCTCCCAAAATTAGATGCTTAAACCTTAGTGTTATTATTATCAGGATTTAGGAGATTTTCTTTGATTGAATTAGGGATGGAATTGCTTGAATGAAAGTTTAATAGAAAAGAAGATTAAGAAGAAGATAGGTGGAGACATGAGTAAGAAAAATATGTTTGTCTGGCTTCTCTTCATGATGCCACGCATCAAATGAAAAATAGGTGGGTAAAATACCCGCTATCCACTAAAGTGCCAACTAATTTAATCCCGTATCCAAAAATAAATTACTAGGAAATTATTTTAAAGGTAAAATTATAATAAAGGTTAATTTTCATTGGTTATAAAAATTCGGGATGTTACATACATACATAACGATAAACGTACATTATTAAAAAAGGTATTACACGAACGACCAAAATGGATGTAAGAAACAATTTAAAATGATAATTTAGTTGTAGCCGAAACACTAAACGGTATTCTGCTTGGTTAGATTACCCGGCTGTAGATTCTTTTAAAAAAACAATAAGAACATAAAAGAAAATATAAAAAGAAAGAAAAAAAACATTAGTGTCAAGAGAAAAAGAAAAAAATAAAGAAAAATAAAAACAATTATTTAATCAATTTTATTTCCATAAGATAATATATTGTAATATAATAATAATTCACATATGTAAACAATAATTTACATATCTAAGTTGTTTAAAAAAAAAGAAGCAATGATTCATATAGATATTGATGTAACCTAATGGAATTGTGGTGGTTGTGTTGATATTTGATAGAATGAAAATTGGAGTTAGTACAAAATGCATTGGAAAATTGAAGGGGTAAAAAGTTGGAAAATAAAAAGTTGTGGTAAAGTTAGTGGTTAAACTTGGAAAACCAAAAGTTTGTGGTACAAATTTGTAGCTAAGGGACTAATTTTTACAAAAAATGAAAGTTTGTTGCAAAAGTTAAAATTTTAAAACTTTTATGGTAAAAATAGAAAAATAAAAAAATTTGTGGTAAAAATAAAAAAGTTAGAAAGGTTCCTGTAGCTAAGCAGACTTTAATTGTTATATATATAATAGTCATTGTATATTTGTATTGTCAATGGGTTTGTGACCCATTAGTAAGGTCTTACTTTGAAGAAATCTATCAGGTTTTGAATCTCACTTTTTATATTTGTAGAAGTGGATTATTAGAGGGGTTTTCGAGAGTCATGGGTTTTATCCCAGACATGCGTGGTTCGAGTTCCGCATACTGCTCAATTGGATGTCACAGTAGTGTCTCGAATGCTAACTACTAAATACTAACTTGCTGTTAAAAAAAGGGATTTTATTACATTTGATCCGAAAAAATTGATGCTCATTTAAAAGAAAACAAAATTTTGAGGATATCATACTTGCTGAAATAGACAAGAAATTTTAGTTAATTAATTGTTTGTGAGGGGAAAACAACTGTTTGTTGAAGCATATTAAATTTCATTTCTATATAACAAACAGAGGATATGAAAAAACTTATGTGTTTATTTAGTTTACATGTAGGATTTTTGCTTATTTGTCATCATTTGCTTTTTTTGAGTTATATATATATCAATAAATAAATAATAATAAAATAATAATAACAATAGTTGTTAAAAAGTTTTGACGTAGTCATAGTTAATAATATTAATTAATTTATTTTGATTATATCATATGATGGATATTTATTAGTCTATTTAATTAAATACTTTCGGATATATATTAGGAAATTAAAGAAATTTTGGAGATGTATATGTCTTTTGGGTAAGTTACATTATTATTTTGTTAATTTTATTCATTGATATGATTATTTTCAACGACACCAAGATTCGTATTGATAAAGGCTTCCTTGATGTTAAGAAAATAAGTTTTTAGTTGTAACACCCCAAGCCAAGGCTCAGAATATCACGGAAATCATATAGCGCAAGGTGGGATTAATGTAGAACAATGAACTAAATGCAAATAAAGGATTCAGTGAATCCCTACAAAGAAAGAAGCAAGTATCGAAATGTAACAGAAACAAGTAATCGTCAAAGTTAACAAAAACAACATCAAAAGAAAACTATCAATCCTAAGTATAATGCAACAGAAGGTAAATGGATCCTTGATCCATATAAGTCCAGTCCGGGTTCGACAGCAAGCAAACAAAACAACTTCACGTCCTGGATAACCTGGTTACCTGAAAAGTGTACTAAGCATAGTCAACACAAGGTTGGTGAGTTCGTAGTAATGGTCCATTAGAAACCATTGCCAATCATCATAATATACTAGTAGAGGCGAAACATGACTTACTGTGAGCCTCTAAGTAACACAATAACGTCCAACAACAAGATCACACAAAACACGTAAGCGTGTAATAAGAAATGCATAAATGATGTAAATACCAATACATGTGCCAAAAATATAAACAGTCATAATGCATATCATATCGTATATCAAATCATAACAACCATGCCACAATTGTACCAAATAGGGTGTACTTGCATGTGAACCGCGTATAAAAACCCACCACAAATTTAACCAACTATACGTACACACACTTAGGAGGATTCTACTTTCCTCGGATCCTAGATGCTTATATATAGGGTCACCCGCAGCCTTCCCACCACATCTAAAACCCAATGAAGGCATAACCGACTTCCATGTATGCACGTCTATCCTAGCAGTAATAATATTAATAACAATAACCATAATAATAATGCCTAAGTGTACCATGACAACAACAATCATTACAAACACAATATTCTCAAGTCTAACAACTTGGTAGTACATCGTACAATGCGCGATCTCAAGTGTATGACACTTGGAAGTACGTGGAACCATTCATCAAGTAAGTATACTTGGAAGTACATCAATCAAACCTCAAGTACGAACCTAACCACAAATTCAATCACCAAAACCATCATAACACAAATCAATCATACTACAATGCACATACATTTCATACGACTTTACATTTAAGGAATCATAGATGTTTATATATAGGGTCACCCGCAGCCTTCCCACCACATCTACAACTCATTAAAGGTATCATCGTCTTCCATGTATATACAACTATCCTAATCACCAGTAACAATGCACTGCGCCGCAGTGTAAATGGCCAGCAAGAACCATGCCCACTGCGCCGCAGTGGCTAAACTGGAGCCAGCACCAGTAACAATGCACTGCGCCGCAGTGAGCAAGAACCATGCCCACTGCGCCGCAGTGGCTAAACTGGAGCCAGCACCAGTAACAATGCACTGCGCCGCAGTGGCTAAACTGGAGCCAGCACCAGTAACAATGCACTGCGCCGCAGTGAGCAAGAACCATGCCCACTGCGCCGCAGTGGCTAAACTGGAGCCAGCACCAGTAACAATGCACTGCGCCGCAGTGAGCAAGAACCATGCCCACTGCGCCGCAGTGGCTAAACTGGAGCCAGCACCAGTAACAATGCACTGCGCCGCAGTGAGCAAGAACCATGCCCACTGCGCCGCAGTGGCTAAACTGGAGCCAGCACCAGTAACAATGCACTGCGCCGCAGTGAGCAAGAACCATGCCCACTGCGCCGCAGTGGCTAAACTGGAGCCAGCACCAGTAACAATGCACTGCGCCGCAGTGAGCAAGAACCATGCCCACTGCGCCGCAGTGGCTAAACTGGAGCCAGCACCAGTAACAATGCACTGCGCCGCAGTGGCTAAACTGGACCAGAACCAGTAACAATGCACTGCGCCGCAGTGAGCAAGAACCATGCCCACTGCGCCGCAGTGAGCAAGAACCATGCCCACTGCGCCGCAGTGGCTAAACTGGAGCCAGCACCAGTAACAATGCACTGCGCCGCAGTGAGCAAGAACCATGCCCACTGCGCCGCAGTGGCTAAACTGGAGCCAGCACCAGTAACAATGCACTGCGCCGCAGTGAGCAAGAACCATGCCCACTGCGCCGCAGTGGCTAAACTGGAGCCAGCACCAGTAACAATGCACTGCGCCGCAGTGAGCAAGAACCATGCCCACTGCGCCGCAGTGGCTAAACTGGAGCCAGCACCAGTAACAATGCACTGCGCCGCAGTGAGCAAGAACCATGCCCACTGCGCCGCAGTGAGCAAGAACCATGCCCACTGCGCCGCAGTGGCTAAACTGGAGCCAGCACCAGTAACAATGCACTGCGCCGCAGTGAGCAAGAACCATGCCCACTGCGCCGCAGTGGCTAAACTGGCCAGCACCAGAACATGCCCACTGCGCCGCAGTGGCTAAACTGGAGCCAGCACCAGTAACAATGCACTGCGCCGCAGTGAGCAAGAACCATGCCCACTGCGCCGCAGTGGCTAAACTGGAGCCAGCACCAGTAACAATGCACTGCGCCGCAGTGAGCCAGAACCAGAACATGCACTGCGCCGCAGTGGAGCAAGAACCATGCCCACTGCGCCGCAGTGGCTAAACTGGAGCCAGCACCAGTAACAATGCACTGCGCCGCAGTGAGCAAGAACCATGCCCACTGCGCCGCAGTGGCTAAACTGGAGCCAGCACCAGTAACAATGCACTGCGCCGCAGTGAGCAAGAACCATGCCCACTGCGCCGCAGTGGCTAAACTGGAGCCAGCACCAGTAACAATGCACTGCGCCGCAGTGGCTAAACTGGAGCCAGCACCAGTAACAATGCACTGCGCCGCAGTGAGCAAGAACCATGCCCACTGCGCCGCAGTGGCTAAACTGGAGCCAGCACCAGTAACAATGCACTGCGCCGCAGTGAGCAAGAACCATGCCCACTGCGCCGCAGTGGCTAAAACTGGCCCAGTGAGCAAGTAACAATGCACTGCGCCGCAGTGAGCAAGAACCATGCCCACTGCGCCGCAGTGGCTAAACTGGAGCCAGCACCAGTAACAATGCACTGCGCCGCAGTGAGCAAGAACCATGCCCACTGCGCCGCAGTGGCTAAACTGGAGCCAGCACCAGTAACAATGCACTGCGCCGCAGTGGCTAAACTGGAGCCAGCACCAGTAACAATGCACTGCGCCGCAGTGAGCAAGAACCATGCCCACTGCGCCGCAGTGGCTAAACTGGAGCCAGCACCAGTAACAATGCACTGCGCCGCAGTGAGCAAGAACCATGCCCACTGCGCCGCAGTGGCTAAACTGGAGCCAGCACCAGTAACAATGCACTGCGCCGCAGTGAGCAAGAACCATGCCCACTGCGCCGCAGTGGCTAAACTGGAGCCAGCACCAGTAACAATGCACTGCGCCGCAGTGAGCAAGAACCATGCCCACTGCGCCGCAGTGGCTAAACTGGAGCCAGCACCAGTAACAATGCACTGCGCCGCAGTGAAGAGCACAGAACATGCACTGCGCCGCAGTGGCTAAACTGGACCAGCACCAGAACAATGCACTGCGCCGCAGTGGCTAAACTGGACCAGCACCAGAACAATGCACTGCGCCGCAGTGGCTAAACTGGACCAGCACCAGTAACAATGCACTGCGCCGCAGTGGCTAAACTGGACCAGCACCAGTAACAATGCACTGCGCCGCAGTGGCTAAACTGGCCAGCACAGAACCATGCACTGCGCCGCAGTGGCTAAACTGGAGCCAGCACCAGTAACAATGCACTGCGCCGCAGTGAGCAAGAACCATGCCCACTGCGCCGCAGTGGCTAAACTGGAGCCAGCACCAGTAACAATGCACTGCGCCGCAGTGGCTAAACTGGAGCCAGCACCAGTAACAATGCACTGCGCCGCAGTGAGCAAGAACCATGCCCACTGCGCCGCAGTGGCTAAACTGGAGCCAGCACCAGTAACAATGCACTGCGCCGCAGTGAGCAAGAACCATGCCCACTGCGCCGCAGTGAGCAAGAACCATGCCCACTGCGCCGCAGTGGCTAAACTGGAGCCAGCACCAGTAACAATGCACTGCGCCGCAGTGAGCAAGAACCATGCCCACTGCGCCGCAGTGGCTAAACTGGAGCCAGCACCAGTAACAATGCACTGCGCCGCAGTGAGCAAGAACCATGCCCACTGCGCCGCAGTGGCTAAACTGGAGCCAGCACCAGTAACAATGCACTGCGCCGCAGTGAGCAAGAACCATGCCCACTGCGCCGCAGTGGCTAAACTGGAGCCAGCACCAGTAACAATGCACTGCGCCGCAGTGAGCAAGAACCATGCCCACTGCGCCGCAGTGGCTAAACTGGAGCCAGCACCAGTAACAATGCACTGCGCCGCAGTGAGCAAGAACCATGCCCACTGCGCCGCAGTGGCTAAACTGGAGCCAGCACCAGTAACAATGCACTGCGCCGCAGTGAGCAAGAACCATGCCCACTGCGCCGCAGTGGCTAAACTGGAGCCATCACCAGTAATCGCGTATAATAGATGAGCACGCGAAACATTAACATCAAATCATGTGTCGTACGTAAGTAAGACCACAACGTATACCAAATGCGTGTCAAAGACGTCATCAATGCAACAATAAAAGTATGCTTGAGCGTGTACCGTACAAGTCCAGTATAACAGGGCGTATATGTCCATTCCAAACACATTCCCAATATCCATCAATTTCTCTAGACAAAGCGTACATACACTTCGGAGGATTTTACTTTCATCGAGTTCTAGATGCTTATGTATAGGGTCATCCGCAGCCTTCCCACCACATCTAAAACCTTTTGAAAGTGAAACCGACCTCTATGTATACACCACTATCCTAAGCTTACTAATCATGACACAATCACCTACGAGTCAATCAAGCGTGTCATTTCATCTATCATTTCGTTAGCGGACAATAAAACAATACGGCAAAGGTTAACTTAAGTCCATCCACTAATCCAAACAAACAACAAAACACGTATGTGCACACTTTTCAGCCCGAATCTCAAATGAGTAGGGAACTACGGAACTCACCTTGATCGGCAAAGAAGCTAGGATTAGATTACAAACGAGTAATGGGTTCCACACGTCCACAACCTATAATTATTCATCATAATACCGCCATGTCAACTATACAATCTCAAACAAGTTGATTTAGCTCGATTAAGTCAAGCCACGAACCCTAAAGGGGGGGGGGGGGGGGGGGGGGGGGGGGGGGGGGGGGGGGGGGGGGGGGGGGGGGGGGGGGGGGGGGGGGGGGGGGGGGGGGGGGGGGGGGGGGGGGGGGGGGGGGGGGGGGGGGGGGGGGGGGGGGGGGGGGGGGGGGGGGGGGGGGGGGGGGGGGGGGGGGGGGGGGGGGGGGGGGGGGGGGGGGGGGGGGGGGGGGGGGGGGGGGGGGGGGGGGGGGGGGGGGGGGGGGGGGGGGGGGGGGGGGGGGGGGGGGGGGGGGGGGGGGGGGGGGGGGGGGGGGGGGGGGGGGGGGGGGGGGGGGGGGGGGGGGGGGGGGGGGGGGGGGGGGGGGGGGGGGGGGGGGGGGGGGGGGGGGGGGGGGGGGGGGGGGGGGGGGGGGGGGGGGGGGGGGGGGGGGGGGGGGGGGGGGGGGGGGGGGGGGGGGGGGGGGGGGGGGGGGGGGGGGGGGGGGGGGGGGGGGGGGGGGGGGGGGGGGGGGGGGGGGGGGGGGGGGGGGGGGGGGGGGGGGGGGGGGGGGGGGGGGGGGGGGGGGGGGGGGGGGGGGGGGGGGGGGGGGGGGGGGGGGGGGGGGGGGGGGGGGGGGGGGGGGGGGGGGGGGGGGGGGGGGGGGGGGGGGGGGGGGGGGGGGGGGGGGGGGGGGGGGGGGGGGGGGGGGGGGGGGGGGGGGGGGGGGGGGGGGGGGGGGGGGGGGGGGGGGGGGGGGGGGGGGGGGGGGGGGGGGGGGGGGGGGGGGGGGGGGGGGGGGGGGGGGGGGGGGGGGGGGGGGGGGGGGGGGGGGGGGGGGGGGGGGGGGGGGGGGGGGGGGGGGGGGGGGGGGGGGGGGGGGGGGGGGGGGGGGGGGGGGGGGGGGGGGGGGGGGGGGGGGGGGGGGGGGGGGGGGGGGGGGGGGGGGGGGGGGGGGGGGGGGGGGGGGGGGGGGGGGGGGGGGGGGGGGGGGGGGGGGGGGGGGGGGGGGGGGGGGGGGGGGGGGGGGGGGGGGGGGGGGGGGGGGGGGGGGGGGGGGGGGGGGGGGGGGGGGGGGGGGGGAAAGAGATAGTAATGAGATGAGAGGGAGGGGGAAGGGGGGGGAAATGGGTCATGGGGGCTGGTGGGTCATGGACTACCCACGGACCGACCCGTTCTCATCTCTAGCCAAATTACCATCGTTACACATTTAAACACCGCTCAAAACACATTTTTGACCCAAATACGACACATTGCCATTTAATCACCAAAACGACCCGAATACTTCATTAACCTATATTGTTAGTCATATTACATGTAAAGTCAACGAGTCAAAATTCGCGGATGTTACATAGTGTACATGCCCACTGCGCCGCAGTGGCTAAACTGGAGCCAGCACCAGTAACAATGCACTGCGCCGCAGTGAGCAAGAACCATGCCCACTGCGCCGCAGTGGCTAAACTGGAGCCAGCACCAGTAACAATGCACTGCGCCGCAGTGAGCAAGAACCATGCCCACTGCGCCGCAGTGACCACAAACTGCAGCCAGCACCTGCAGGTTGTGCAGGTGCTACGAACCAAAACCCTAAATTTTCAACCCAAAACAACCCGAATCGATTTGTAAAGACTTTTAACTCGATTTGAAGCATAACAAAGCATCGTTAAACATAAATACACATAACCCAACCCACAAAATCGACCAAAACATCACAATCATTCACAAATCCTTCCAACCCTAACCCTAACCCCAATTTAACCCAAATTTCCATTTTACCATTTTAAAGACTTGTAACCACACCAACTCAACTAGAAACACATGAACAAGCATAAATAGAAGTAAATGGGTTGAATTAGACTTACACAAACACCTTCTTGAGCTTAAACCCGAAATTAGGTCAAAAGGGATAAAAAGGCAAGAACTTGACTTTGATTCTTCAATATGGCGAGAATGTGGTATAGATGGTGATGATTCTTGTGTTATAATCGATCCACTACTAGTTGATGCAAGAAATGGTGAAGAGATTGGAATGGTTCTTTTGCTTTTGAGAGAAAGAGAGAAAGAGATAGTAATGAGAAATGAGAGGGAGGAAAAGGATAAAGGGGGGGGAAATGGGTCATGGGGGCTGGTGGGTCATGGACTACCCACGGACCGACCCGTTCTCATCTCTAGCCAAATTACCATCGTTACACATTTAAACACCGCTCAAAACACATTTTTGACCCAAATACGACACATTGCCATTTAATCACCAAAACGACCCGAATACTTCATTAACCTATATTGTTAGTCATATTACATGTAAAGTCAACGAGTCAAAATTCGCGGATGTTACATTAGTGGTATAAAAAGCCAATGGGGTTGGTGGCCCATTGGTAAGGTTTGACCTTGGGGGATCCACATGGGTTCGAGTCCCACTTCCCATATTTGTGGGGGTAGATTAATAGAGATTTTTCGAGAGTCATGGGTTTCATCCCAGACATGTGTGTAGTTTAGGAGTAGAAGTAGATTAGAATGTCGTTCTAAAAAATAATATATTGAAAAAAGATGTCATTAGCTGGAGTATTGAAATATTTTCAATGTAATTTAACAATACTTATTTGAGGATAATTTAGGGCTAATGTGACTTAAGTCTTTAAGTGACAACTAAGTTTTTTGTTTATTTATCATTTTTTTTTCTCTTTTTAGTATTTTATGATATTATTTAAGAGAAATATTTAGTCAAATCTATTATTTAAGAATTATATAATGAATAAAAACTTTCAAATTTTAAACTTATCGATTATATCTAATTATTTTAACAATAAATTAAATATGATATCGTAACTTTTTTTCTTTTCATCATTTGAATTTTAAAAAATCTTATTTTACCTATTAGTTATTAAATTAAATTTTTATTCTTTTACCCATATTTAATAAATTATTCATTTCTTGAAAATTAACTCTTTCAGTTTATGTTTTATGCATTAAAATTGAACTTATGTTGATGGTTTATTTATGAAGTATATTATATTTACTTTGTTCTTTGATTTGATTTGCTTTTATTATTTAGACATTATTAAAGAAAATAAGTACATTAATAAGTACTAAAATAGTAAGTTTACATTTAAATACATTGTTGTTACAATATTATAGTCTGACACTTCAATTTGAAATATTCATTATATATTTTAAACAGATTTTTATAATAACAATAATTTACCATGCAACGTATGGGTTTAATCTAGTTTTTTTTATTATAAATCTACTAATTATATAGATTGAACTATTCATATTCTAGCTTTAGCTAGGTGGTAGGGACTCTTGCCTTTTATAGATAATATTAACCGTTCAAGAAAAATATAAATTGAACTATTGAAGTACATTAAACATTAAGGAAAAGAAAAATGAACCGCTCAATGCTGTTTTTCACAGGTTTTGGACCCCAATACATCGACGATGTATGGTTGGTGGGGAGTGGTTAAGATGTAGACAAACCTTACCTTTACCAAATTAAAGAGACTGCTTTCATCTTATACCTAAATGATAGAAAAGGACATCTGACCTTTGCATGGGATGTAGATGAAACCTCTGATCTCTGTCTCTAAATACAACTGATGAAACAAGGTTGCTTAGATGGGTGAAGATATCTTTTCCATAAATAACACAGGTTTCGCGTAGTACAAAAACCTCATAGCCATAATCAGTGGATTACGTCTCTTATTGAATAGATAGTTGATTGTAAGCCACTTTAAATTGTCGGTTATCAAATTTATTTCTCACAATGATCGGGAAATTGAAATTCTACTATAGCATGTATTGCTAGAGAACAAACATATGTGCATAGAAAAAAAATTATGCCCGATAAGAAATATATATAGTGACTATATCATATCATATGTGACCAACTATAACAAGTTAACAACATATATGGAACATTTTATCTATATGAAGTCATTAAAAACAATCTATTGATTCATTACATTACATAAATATAGAAAAATAGGGAATTCCACGCAAAAACTCTACAATAACTATGTAAGGTATAAAATGTTGTACGTAAAGGTCAGTTTTTGGATATGAAAACCGCGACTTTCTATATAAGTATACAATTATTTTATATTAATTATTGATTACAACAACCCAAATTAACATACTGTAGTTTTTAAGAATCTATAGATGGTACCACTAAATTAGAAAGTTGGGTAGACAATGATGTGCTTAATTAGCGTTAGCCGATCCAGACGTGGACTTTGATAGCAAAGGTAAATAGGCAAATGATTGCGAAATAGAGCATAGTATGAACCAATATGGCAACGCCGCTTGTTTGAAAGCAACAAAAGTGAACACAACGTCCCCGTCCAGGCATCTGAAAGAGCAACCCTGGCGATAACAATGCAAATAACAATACTGACACCATAATTGGTCCCCAATCAGCTGCCATATTGGTTTTGTGGGTGATTAGAGAGTGATGAAAGGAATGGTATTTATAGATAGAGGAAAACTTGGCTAAGAAGGAAAAAAAAGGGTTGGTGGGTGGATTGATAGGACATGGGATAACGTTGATGAAGTCACTCCGGGTTCACTCAAAGCTGCTTTTGTGCATGGAAACATATATATTACTCCTATTAATTATACTAGACGAAAGCCCGCACGATACGGCGGGAACGGTGGTAGCTCTCTGGTATTGGCGGCAACGGTGATATTGGCGGTGTGGTTATTATATAAGGTAATTGATATAAAAACGGTAGTGTAGTTTTTTCAATAGTTGAGGAATAAATTTAGTAAATTATTTAATTAAGGTATTTTAGATATATAGTTAATTATAAAAGAAAGCTTTTGAAAAAGTAGGGGATTATGGGTATTTTAAAGGCTTAAAAGTTTATAGGAAAAAAAAAGTTTGTTTGCTTTATTAAGTAGTATAGATTATGATATGATTATGAAGTTTTCAATAAAGTATATCAAATGCTTTTGGTTAGCTCTATATATTTGATATATACTTTTAACTAATGATATTGATTGTCTGTTAACCACTGGGTTAAACCCCAGTGGCCAGGGGTGTTTCACTAAACCTGCTATGCGGGGTCCCGGAGGAGTTTACTCCAAGGTCTCAAGTTCGAACCTTGGTAGGTTCTCCTCGACGGTATTTTCCAATTAAGGAGGTGGTATGGTGAGAAAAGCTATTTAAGATCCGCTTAGTGCGGGACCCTTTCGTTGTGCGATTAGCACACAGTTCTAAAAAAAATGATATTGATTGTTGTGAGATGAATTATTGTGTTGTGAAGTTAAGAAAGTATATATGAAATGCTTTTGGCGTCGTTGAAATACTCAGTGTTGTTGATTTAACTGGCTGTGATCAATAAGGTTATGAATCTTATATAATAAGAAGTTATATACTTAGGAATAGCTATTGTGGTTAATTATGGACAGACTTTTAAACAAAACCACACGAATTAAGATATTATCAGTGGTGGATCCAGATATTTGAGTAAATAGGGCTAAAAAAAAAAATAAAATCTACCGCTACCCATCGTGTTAAAACGATCAATGACGTTTTTTATTATAATAACTCTCAAGCTTCTTTTTTTTATAGTACAAGTTAGATAATTACTCAATAACTCGTTGTCAATTCGATTTTACACAAGCAAAACTCCTAATAACAAACTCGTCGTCAATTTGATTTTACATAATTAATTACTAGTTATGCCCTAACTCTCGTTAACAAACTTCATATCAAATTCTCAATCAAAGTTTTACCATTTCACAATTCAAATAATTATGTCTTGGTAGATACTAATAACGGTTAAATGCTTCATATTTTTAAATAAATCAAACAAAAAAAAGTGATAAAATTTACTTCTGAATTTAATGTTCAAATTAAAAAAGATCTAATTATCAAAACACACTAAAGAAAGTTTAAAGTTCGGGTACTTTCAGAGTTGGTAATTTGAAAAAGATACATGAAGCTCTTGTATACATTTGTATAGAGAGGATCAAATATGTCTACGTGCAAGTGTGAAGTGAATTAAAAAAAAAACTGAAAAATTGAGTTTGTAGGTTTAAGGGCTTGATGTTTTTCAGTTGAGGCCTAATATATACGTAAAAGAAAAAAAATCATTTGGGTTGTGCTTTGAGGGTAGGCATTTCCCCCTCCCGATTTTGCATCTGCCACTAGATATGATGCACTGTGTCAAATGCACGTAGTGCTTCATTATCTGTGGTTTCCTTTTCGCCTCATGGATCCTAACTTTTTTTTTTAGTATCTCGACCACTACGACTATTTGCAGCGATAATCGCTGCAAATAGTGCGGGCCCCCTGCCAGTAATGGCAAATCTGGCAAAGAAATATCGGGCCCCCCTCTATTTGCAGCGATAATCGCTGCAAATAGTTGGATATGGACAAAACACCACTATTTGCAGCGATTATCGCTGCAAATAGTCTGGTGGAGATACCAGCTAGTAGGTCGGGATCCCACACGCCTTTCTTTTTCTTTCTTAGAACGAATATATTTTCTATGTTTGGATTATCTGAAGCTACTCCGGTTTTCTTGTACGTACCAGTTTTAATAATTTTCCTAGTCACTTTCAAAATATTTCTTCACGAGACTCTTTGTGTATAAACAAAATTTCTTATCACTAAACTGATTACTGATGATTATTGGGATGTATTTGCATGTATCTTGAAAAATTAAAATGGTGGCACTGGCATCCGTATCAACATGATTTAGTGATTTAGTCTAATAGAGTAATAGTCTAATTAATCTATTAGCAAATATTATTGGGCTAATTTAATACTTAAGTCCATTAGGAGTTATGAAAGGCCCTTACATAGTTACATAACTTACTTCAAATATTCTTAAATACCCCTAACTCACCCATTATCTTTACTAATTTATAAAACAAATTACACTTTCCCTCTTTTTAACTTTTTATCTTTAAAAAACCAAAATACCTTTAACTTTCAACTCTTTCTCAATCCATACATTACATCTACCCAAAATACCTCTAAAATATTTTTCAACCCCTATCTACCAAATTATTGTATGTCTTTATTTATTTATTAATTTAACTATTTTCACATAATATATTTATAATACATTTAATGAAATTATTTACAACATACATTCTTCAACCTTTGATATAACTACACTACCCTTATGTACATCAATTATTTTTACGTTAATAACCATACAACTACCGCTGCCGCATAGCGCTTGCACCCCTCTAGTATTATATTAAACATGTAAGTATTTATTTTTTTACAGGTGCGGATCGAATATCACAACGGGGGTCTAGACTATGTTGTCTTAACCGGGTCCACGTTAGAGAGCCCCCTCAAATTTTTTTTTTTTTTTTTTACTTTCGGGTATATATTTATCTATATCTATATCTTTTATATTGCAAACTGAACCTCCATTTTTAAGTAATTAAGCACATTTTCAAATATTCCTAAAATACCCCTAACTCACCCATTATCTTTACTAATTTATAAAACAAATTACACTTTCCCTCTTTTTAACTTTTTATCTTTAAAAAACCAAAATACCTTTAACTTTCAACTCTTTCTCAATCCATACATTACATCTACCCAAAATACCTCTAAAATATTTTTCAACCCCTATCTACCAAACTACTGTATGTCTTTATTTATTTATTAATTTAACTATTTTCACACCTAATATATTTATAATACATTTAATTAAATTATTTACAACATACATTCTTCAACCTTTGATATAACTACACTACCCTTTTACATCAATTACTTTTACGTTAATAACCATACAACTACCGCTGCCGCATAGCGCTTGCACCCCTCTAGTATTATATTAAACATGTCCGATGAACGGTCACCGATGATATATTATTAGTTATATTATTACTTTATTCTTATAAAGAATATTATATATTATATTAAACATGTAGAGGTAGTCTAACTATTTTTTTACAGGTGCGGATCGAATATCTCAACAGGGGGGGTCTAGACTATGTTGTCTTAACCGGGTCCACGTTAGAGAGCCCCCTCACCCAATACCTAATAAAAAAAATATTAGAAACATATTGATGTTGTACGTGTTCAAGAAAAACAAAATGATTTTTAGATATGAAAACTAACAATGGTTTTAAATTTATAAATGTTGTACAAGTAAATACCTCAAACTAAACACACATTACGGGCAGAGAACCCGGTCAAGTGTAGTATAGTAAGTGATAAGTACATGATCGTTCGCAGGGACGCTTGCACTACCTAGTCTAATAAAATGTGTAATTCTAGCGGTTGTGGGTTGTCACGATTTCCTATTTAACTACTAAAATAAATAAAAGCAAAATAGAAGCCGCAACCGCTTGGTCTAGCGAGAAGCTTCTTTTAGCCTAGTAACTAAAATTGTAAAGCAGAAAACAATAATTAAAAACAAATACTTGTTTGGCATCTCCGATCACATGCATATGACAATTACTATCCTATTTACTGCTAGTCTGTTGGAAAAACTTATTCACGGCTCAGATTCTCGTTAGATTCACTTTACCTATGTAAGTAGTGCTGTCGTTAGACGCACACTACTCTTTAAACAAATTCTCGTTAGATTCATTGTTTAAGCTTTATTACT
Source organism: Erigeron breviscapus (assembly GCA_034093135.1). Lineage (NCBI taxonomy): Eukaryota > Viridiplantae > Streptophyta > Magnoliopsida > Asterales > Asteraceae > Erigeron > Erigeron breviscapus. Next base: position 122,780,401 of record CM067170.1, on the reverse strand, counting down.
AAGTTTGTGTTACTGATTCATCTTTAACTATATCCGGCTCTTAAGCCATGACCAGATAATAATTTCCTCCGGTGACCATAATGCACGTTTCCATGTCACTAGATCGCGTCTGACATTGTTAAGCTTCATGTTCAACTTATTCTAACTACTATGGTTCTGGATCCGTCCGTTAGAACTGGATCACCTTTTACATCTAATTAAAGACCAATTAGTGTTTTCCGTCTTTATGTATTAGTCATAGTGTATGATTATAGACCGATCATCAGAATTAAACTAACACACGCAGATATAGAACCTATAATAATATGAATAACTCATTAACCATGGATCTACGACAAACAGTAATCACAATCCAATAGATCTAACAAATAAAATAAGATAAATAAAAGTCTACATGATCACATCAATCCAAACAAGTATTCAGCCTACTAGCCTGACATTATTAAAGGAATAACAAAGTATGAAAAGATGAAAGACATTGTTTACAAACTAAAAGTAAAAGAAAGTAATAGATCTAGGTTGAAGATGAAGATCAAGCGGTGTTAGAAGCTCCAAATCCTCCTGGAAATCTGCACAATTCGACCTAGGGTTCTTGGGTGTCGACCTAGCGGCTATAATCTGCTCTCTCTTTGGGTTTGAAGGTTTCTTGTTCTATTTATAAGGCAAAAGTCGTAACTGGACCTGAGCCGCCCAGCGGCGCTGGGGATGGCCTCCAGCAGCGCTGGGGTCTTCAGTAGGAGTGCCAGCGGCGCTGGCTAGCTCCTGCGTCTTCTCGATTTGCTTCGTTCGACTCCCGTATTGCCTCCTTGTGTCTTGTAACTTCATCGGCCTTCATGTTGAGTTGATAGATGTCATTCACCCTCGCTCGCATCTTCCGTGAACCTGCATTTATATCGAATCCATTAAGTACCAACAGTTCACGAATATTAACTCATTTAGACATTAAAATGTGGCATAATGATGGGGGAAATTATCACAAAATGAACGTTCATCACATATATCCACAAAAAATCTAAAACTAATATATGTTTCAACTGACGATGGTAATCCAATCCACATAATAATTTATACCCACCTCCTAAAAATTCAAACTATATTATTAGTATATTAAAAATATATCAAAAAATTCATTTTTGGTAAATATCAAATTATCATTCTTTTTTTCTTATATTTTGAATATAAATTTTTTATTTCATTTATTTAATAATTCAATTTATTATAAAAATATCGTTAACTTCCGTGTATTTCACTCGAGAGCAAATCTAGTTTGAAAACTAAAACAATATGCATTTTTATTACATTTAAGATCATCTCATCTTTAATTATTTCTAATTATTTAATAGGTGTATTAAATATTCATTAAATGTTATTATTTGAGAATTTATAATTTTAAAAAATACATTAAACGATAAATTAACTTACATTTATTTAAAAAAACACATCCTTGTTGAAAGTTACATGGGTAAAAAAATGTCTAAAATGTCTTCCTTTATCTATACTATGTAATATTTTCACCTAGAACCCCTTAAAGTATTTTTACATAAACTATCCCCTTGACATTGATGACTACCACAATTAAATCAATTAATTATATATCAATTATCTAGACGTCACCTCCACCACCAACAGTCGCTCCCACCACCACTCTGTCGCCGCCGCATTGTGCGAGTACGGTGCTAGTTACCACATAATAAACTAATATTTATAGTAAATTATGTGCAGGAATGGCAATGGGGCGGGTTCGGGTCGGGTAGTAGTAAACCCGAACCCGATAAGAAAACCACTACCCAAACCCGCCCCGATCCCCGTTGGGTATCTTATCGGGGATAAAATTGTACCCAAAACCGACCCGATACCCGATCCCCATTATAAAACCCGAAACCCGACCCGAAATGAGGCAACCTGTTTTAATATATCAAACAGAAATACAAAATGTTTTTTCATCACACAAAGCCACACAAACAGAAGGTGATAGAAGGTCCAAACGCAATAGAAGTTCTAAGTTCATGAACTAATACAAAAGTTGACTGTTGAGTGGTAACAAACAAAGACCAAGTTCATAAGCTAATGCATAAGTAGATTAAAACAGAAGCTTTTTTCATCAGGCAAAATCCCTTGAAACATCAAATCTTCAGCAAAAGAATACCGATTGTCGACTCAAAATCAGTAGTCCATACTTATTCCACTTTCATTGGCCCTTTCCTACAAAATAATAGACAATCAATAATACATACAATTTTAAAAATGTCTAACGACAACACGTAAAGATTGATGCTATTAAAAATTCGACAGATTTATGTACCTCTTCCACATCATAATCATATTCAATTGTACGACAATATGCCTCGGTCTCATCCGAACAAGTTGCTGTATTCAAGTAACACAAACTATCATCAACAAAATTAAAATACAAAAACAAGAATACCTTAATAAGTATACTAAATCAAATATGTAACCTCGTATCTCATCTCATTTTATTTAGTGGTATTTATATTTTCAATTAAAATATATATATATATTATCGGGGTCGGGTCGGGGTAAGCATGACCCGATCCCCGCCCCGAACCTGAACCAAAAACCCGATAGTCTCCCGAAACCCGACCCGTGACCCGATAAGCTTGCCCTGCCCGACCCGAATTCTTCGGATAACGGGTTTTCCCGTCGTGTTCGGATTTTTTTTTGCCATCCTAATTTATGTGTACAAGACCACAACGACAATTCGATATCATGACAAAACGCCGATAAAAAAAACATAGTTATAATACTAATAAAAAAATATTAATATATACTTAATCAAATAGTTTTGAGTTGAACACAATAACGTGTTTTGGACTTTTGGCTACTAGAATCCAACTGAATTTCAACTCTTTTTTAATTTCTTCCTTTTTTATAGTATATTTTATTTCAACTTTGATTAAAGATTATACTAATAAGAAAACTATATAAAATCAAATCTAAATCTATTCTTATATTTTTCTTCATAAATAATAAAGTATGAAAAAAAAGAAAATGTAAAATGTATATGGAAATTTGGAAGTACTGTACTATCGTGTTTGACTGTGACTAGTGTCTGGTGAAGTAGTAGTATATTTGTCTGTCTGACCGTGTGTGTTGATCAACCGCGTCCCTCCCACCGATACTTGCATCCCCCCCACTTTCCTTTCCCAGTGGAAAACTTATAATTACCTACCGCCCGCCTAACAAAATCAGTGGTTATCTGTTTCAAATCAATCATTCATTCTCTTAATTAATGATTCACCTCCTCCTCTCTCTCACTCACTCCTTTAGTCCATCATGTCAGGTGCTGTTGCGATTCTGTTCTTTATTTTTCTTGGCTTTATTATATATATATATATATATATATGATAGTATATGATTTAATTTAAATTAATAAATACAGTAGTTTGATTATTAAGACACTAGCTACACAAAGCTTCTAGGTTTAATTTCTTTTCCCTATTGTTTTGCTAATATTACATATATTTGTATCCAACTAACTTACAACACCTTTCTATTGCGTGTGAATGCAACTTTGAAAAATGTATCCTAACTTTACTCAATTTAAACATACCGATCAGATTGTGCCACCTCATTCGTCTTTATATTCGTGTTGCCAAACACCACCTCGTACCTTGTGTGGTACAAGCCAAGGCTAGTATTTGCCGGATACGTGTTACTCTTTATCAGAATGTGTAGAATAGGCCACATTTTTGGAGCTAATCATGTGTTATTATATTTTAGTTTCCCTGAACGGATGTAGAAGGTAACCTTGTAAAGTATGCAAGAGATCCGTTTTAATTTACTGTTTGTGTAACACTTTGACATACCGTCGAGTGTCATATGGAAGTTGACCTTCTACATGATATCATTTGTTTTAGAGTTATAGTTGTCAGGAGCCATTATTTACTTACTTTTTTAAAAAAAAATTTATAAAAATTCTCAGGGTATAACATCAAGGATCTAATTCAAGAAGCACAATTCCGGTGGCTAAGGCCAGGGGAGGTGCTTTTTATACTTCAGAATTATGAGGAATCCCAGCTTAACCAGCAGCCCCCTCAAAAACCCCCTAGTGAGTTTTTCCTTCATTGTCATGTCTTCATTTTGTTGGCAAGATATATATATATATATATATTTTATAAAGTGCGTTGGCTGATATTGCTGATTATCTGCTGATTAAATCCCCCTCGCAGGCGGTTCTCTATTTCTTTTCAACAAGAGGGTCCTTCGTTTCTTTCGTAAAGATGGGCATAGTTGGCGGAGAAAGAAGGATGGGAAGAATGTTGGTGAAGCGCATGAGCGTCTAAAGGTATTTCCGTTTGTCATTTTGGCTCTAATCTTTTTGCTTGGGAGTAGATCAACTGCAGTTTTCTTAATGTGGCAATTACAGGGTTAAGTAAAACACACTTTTAAAATAATCTAACTATCTAAGTGCACTCAGTTCACCGTCTCTGTGCCCCCTGATATCCAGGTTCACATTGCCTGTTGCGGGCACCGTATGTGTCCTAACTTGGTATAAGATCTTCTTACTCAAGAGGCTGGTTCATATTGATAGTTTGGAATTTAACTGTTGTCAGGAAGATTAGATATAATGCAGTGTGTTTCGTTTTGTTGAGTATCATATGAAACATAAAAGGCATATTGACCGTTTTATATTCAGACCTATTACACTTCTGCAACTCATGAAAAAGAATAGAAATGTAAATGATCACACCATGTTGTACTCCAAAAGGTTGAAATTCCAGCAGCAACCCCATCTGGGCCTTTTATTTCTGGTAGGTCTGTCATATTTTATTGGTGTTGCAACCTTACTCTGTAGGTTGGAAATGTTGAAGCTTTAAATTGTTACTACGCACATGGTGAGGAAAATCCAAATTTCCAGAGGCGTTGTTACTGGATGTTAGATTCGTAAGTATAATTCACCTCTTATGTAAATAATTTTTTTGTATAATATTACGGCTGGCATTCAATCGTAAGCAAAATGTGGCATTTACTGGTTTATATTTACGGCATGTGAACATAGTTATCCTTGTACAGTTCTTGTATACTTATCTCTCTTAATATTCTTGTGGCAGTGCAATGGATCATATAGTTCTCGTTCATTACAGAGATATCACCATAGTAAGCTTTTATCACTCTAAGAAAAAAAAGAAGCTCTGACGAATGATATACTATGGTTATAAATACCTATTCTTATTTATGCCATTAACATCAAGTATACTTTATGTATATGTCACATGTTGATCTTTTGTTTCTATGCCCTACTTGTTGACCAGAATATAGCTTGCACATGATGCATGATAGGGTGATAATCTTATGGAGTTATGTAAGCCCGTCAAAACTTGTGTAGCCTGTAGCATGTTCCATTATGTATTCAGCTACCACCATATGTATTTTCTAACACCGTCTTTCTCACTTGACACAAATTTAAACTATTAGCCTGTTGCTATTATGAAAAGTGTTGGCAGATATCTACGACATCTCTTGTTTGTCCATGTAATTAGCTGTCAGTGTTCCTTCAGGTCATTTCAGCTAAATTAAGATTTGACCAAAATTTTTGTATCCTTTTTTTAAAGCACTGCATATGTATGTTATTTCATATTAATAAAATACTTTCCATGTTGGTTGTTTCTTATGGTTTTTGTTGCTCCAATTCAAGATTTGGTTAGTTGACTGTAGCATTTATACTTTGCAGGGTAAGCATAGTGCTGGGCCCATTTTGACTTTGGCCTTGGGATCTAACATCATTCAGAGTTCCAACTCCTATGCTGCTCAGCTTCCTTTCTCTGCTGCTGCCAGTGAGTTTAATGAACCTTACTACGGCACCTCTGCTTCCAGTTCTATAGAAGTTAATCCAGGTGTTAGCAAGTCCAATGGGGAAAGTCACTTGAATCTAACAGAAAGAATTGTGGAAATTGATGGCTCACCTGACCTCCAAGTTGATCAGGCGTTGAGAAGGCTTGAGGAGCAGTTGAGTTTGGACCACTCGAGAGATATTGGCACAATATATAGCGATAACGGGTATCCGGATGACCTAGAATTTACAATCAATGAGCCAAATTACAATGGAGAGGATTTGCAGTTGCAATATGGTTCAGACAAATATGCGTCTCTACAATATCCAGGTGTCTCCCCTTCCTGTTGCTCATAGTCATTAAAGCATGTACATATATCATGTGATTTTATTCATGTGATTTAAGCTAAAGCGTGGAAGGTCATGTACTGGGTTGGTCAAGATGTCTTTCATTGAAATGGTCCTACAACACCAGTAGTTAACTGGGTTGGCCAAGTTTGTGTATTAACTCAATGTGTGATGGTGCTTTCACATATTATAAACACTATTTGATCCAAATAAAAAAAAATAATGTCGATTAATAATGAACAAGTCATGCACTTTAATAGTAGTTAACTGAGCCCATCATGGCATCCACTAGTTTTAGCAACTGGGCGCATTATGGCTTCCACTATATCATAGTGGAAGCCTTCTGGAAGAGCAGCACAATCATGTATAGCGTAAAAGGCTTCCCACTTATGTTTCTACCTCCTACGCAAGTTTTACTCTTCTGTCGTGACATCTTACTCTCGTTTTTCTGGATGTAACCATAAAAGTTAACGAGCAACTAATTACATCGAAAAATTGTGCAAATAAATATGGGAGTCTGACTCGGTTCTGGCAACCACCCACAGATGAGTTTACTATTCCAAATCAACAACAGTCAATATGGAACGACGTGCTAAAATATAATGTGGATGCAACATGTGACGGTTCCCTAGAGCATTACGCCTACCCATCAGATAAAAATGTAAGCTTATAGTATTATATTTGTCCAGTTTGAAAAGTAGTCCTTATTTTTCAGCTTGACTTGTTGACTGTTCTCGTTTTTGCAATATGATGCAACACGATGTATTGATGGTTGCAACTACACGTCAAGTTGCACAAAAGCATTTCAAGAAAATCGAAATTTAAACCTCTTTCATATTATTGAATAACCAGTCCTCCGAATGTCATCACCTTTTATTTATTTATTGTTCTAACTCTCTTGTTGGAGTACGTCTGAGTGTTATGTTCTTTGAACAGAAAGTGCTTTCACCTCGGCCAAAAGGTGACACAGTGGAAGAACAAGGGAAGCGTCTTTCTGGGAATACTGGTGCAGGTAATGACTATCTAGCGCTTCTTTTTGCAATATGATCTCACAGTTGTGTAACTAGGGTTGGCAAAATCCATGGGTTGGCAAACACTTGCTATTCTTTCTTTTTAAACTTGATAAATATCTAATATATTAGATATGATCTCAAGTCCATATAATTACAATAAGGGGGAAGTGAATATGGGGTTGTCCCCCATCTAAGCTTAGATGGGGAACACCTCACATTTTGTTTTTTTAATCATAAAATTCATGGGGGCCCATGATTTTATTTAAAATATAAAAAATATTAAAATATTTGAATGTGAGGGGTTCCCCATCTAAGCTTAGTCTATATTTTTCTAATAAAGCAATGTTGAAGGTTTTATGCATCTGAATACTTTTCAGATGACTAAAAACCCGTTTGACTCACTTGAACTGTTCGAACCATTTATTGTATAGTTGATCAATCTTTTAGCTTAATTCATTTAACCTCTTAGAGATAGACAATAGCCCAATTTGACCAATTTCGATATAAGTGGGTTGAAATTGCCATTTCTATCTGGAACTAGATTAGTTGATGTATAAATCCGTTTGAAACTTATGCTCAAGTGTTTCACAATAAATGCGAGTAACAATAAATCCTCTGACAGCTAAGTTGTATTTCCAGCATCTATATTGGTGTCTCAAGAACTCGAAGATTCAACATTTTCTGCATGTATCCCTGCAAGAAATATGTATCAGAGTGATGTTGACTTGTACTCGACGTTGTTTGATCAAGGCCAGATCGAAACGCCACTTGCATCAGATTCAAGTTTAACCATCGCTGAAGAGCAGAAGTTCATAATTCGTGAGATATGCCCCGAGTGGGGTTATGCGACCGAGCCAACAAAAGTAAGCTCATTCAAGATAGATACAAAAATCTTCCAGAATATTTTTATTTTATGTATATAATCATTTTTTGATGGCTGCAAATTTACTTGGCTTCTCCTTGTTGTGTTTGCCTGTTTATTTACCTGCTAAGATTAGAATTGGTACGAAACGTAGCTACCATTATAGTTTACTAATTAGGTCATGTTCTTTGCAATAGATACTGGCTGGACATTGTATTGTTAGGTGCTAAAGTGCTGAAATGCATTTGAATGTTTAAGCGGTTTAGGGTCAAATGTGTTAAAAGTCACATCTTAATAATGTTTTTGAAAAGAATATCTGTGTTGACCAATAATGTTGCCGGGTCAACCCCAACGACCTATTTGTTTTTAGCATTCTCTTAAAGATGATCTGTTTTGACCCCAGCCATTTTGAAATGTTACCCACCACACTTGTTTCTCTCCTTCAAATATCAATTGTGTTTCTTTTCATGATAAATCTACACCTTCCCTGATTTCCTTACAAATGACCATTTTGACCTGAATCTGTATTATCTCTCTCTTCACCCCACCCCATCAGATACACATACCTGGTTCCCTTATAAATTTTTGGCCCACAGTCAGAGCTATCAGGGAAGAGAATGTGGATAATTATATATAAAATAATTGGGAAATGATACGAACCTATCCCATAATAGGCTCGTATCATGCCATAAGCTAGATGTAGAACTCACTCCCAAAAGCTAGCTCAAAGAGGAGGGGACACCTTGACTTATAAACCACCAACCAATCCCATACTTGGCCGATGTGGGATCATATCAATACCCCACCCTTTGAAGAGCCAACGTCCTCGTTGGTCACGGCTATGTTGGTCACGGGGGGGGGGGGGGGGGGGGGGGGGGGGGGGGGGGGGGGGGGGGGGGGGGGGGGGGGGGGGGGGGGGGGGGGGGGGGGGGGGGGGGGGGGGGGGGGGGGGGGGGGGGGGGGGGGGGGGGGGGGGGGGGGGGGGGGGGGGGGGGGGGGGGGGGGGGGGGGGGGGGGGGGGGGGGGGGGGGGGGGGGGGGGGGGGGGGGGGGGGGGGGGGGGGGGGGGGGGGGGGGGGGGGGGGGGGGGGGGGGGGGGGGGGGGGGGGGGGGGGGGGGGGGGGGGGGGGGGGGGGGGGGGGGGGGGGGGGGGGGGGGGGGGGGGGGGGGGGGGGGGGGGGGGGGGGGGGGGGGGGGGGGGGGGGGGGGGGGGGGGGGGGGGGGGGGGGGGGGGGGGGGGGGGGGGGGGGGGGGGGGGGGGGGGGGGGGGGGGGGGGGGGGGGGGGGGGGGGGGGGGGGGGGGGGGGGGGGGGGGGGGGGGGGGGGGGGGGGGGGGGGGGGGGGGGGGGGGGGGGGGGGGGGGGGGGGGGGGGGGGGGGGGGGGGGGGGGGGGGGGGGGGGGGGGGGGGGGGGGGGGGGGGGGGGGGGGGGGGGGGGGGGGGGGGGGGGGGGGGGGGGGGGGGGGGGGGGGGGGGGGGGGGGGGGGGGGGGGGGGGGGGGGGGGGGGGGGGGGGGGGGGGGGGGGGGGGGGGGGGGGGGGGGGGGGGGGGGGGGGGGGGGGGGGGGGGGGGGGGGGGGGGGGGGGGGGGGGGGGGGGGGGGGGGGGGGGGGGGGGGGGGGGGGGGGGGGGGGGGGGGGGGGGGGGGGGGGGGGGGGGGGGGGGGGGGGGGGGGGGGGGGGGGGGGGGGGGGGGGGGGGGGGGGGGGGGGGGGGGGGGGGGGGGGGGGGGGGGGGGGGGGGGGGGGGGGGGGGGGGGGGGGGGGGGGGGGGGGGGGGGGGGGGGGGGGGGGGGGGGGGGGGGGGGGGGGGGGGGGGGGGGGGGGGGGGGGGGGGGGGGGGGGGGGGGGGGGGGGGGGGGGGGGGGGGGGGGGGGGGGGGGGGGGGGGGGGGGGGGGGGGGGGGGGGGGGGGGGGGGGGGGGGGGGGGGGGGGGGGGGGGGGGGGGGGGGGGGGGGGGGGGGGGGGGGGGGGGGGGGGGGGGGGGGGGGGGGGGGGGGGGGGGGGGGGGGGGGGGGGGGGGGGGGGGGGGGGGGGGGGGGGGGGGGGGGGGGGGGGGGGGGGGGGGGGGGGGGGGGGGGGGGGGGGGGGGGGGGGGGGGGGGGGGGGGGGGGGGGGGGGGGGGGGGGGGGGGGGGGGGGGGGGGGGGGGGGGGGGGGGGGGGGGGGGGGGGGGGGGGGGGGGGGGGGGGGGGGGGGGGGGGGGGGGGGGGGGGGGGGGGGGGGGGGGGGGGGGGGGGGGGGGGGGGGGGGGGGGGGGGGGGGGGGGGGGGGGGGGGGGGGGGGGGGGGGGGGGGGGGGGGGGGGGGGGGGGGGGGGGGGGGGGGGGGGGGGGGGGGGGGGGGGGGGGGGGGGGGGGGGGGGGGGGGGGGGGGGGGGGGGGGGGGGGGGGGGGGGGGGGGGGGGGGGGGGGGGGGGGGGGGGGGGGGGGGGGGGGGGGGGGGGGGGGGGGGGGGGGGGGGGGGGGGGGGGGGGGGGGGGGGGGGGGGGGGGGGGGGGGGGGGGGGGGGGGGGGGGGGGGGGGGGGGGGGGGGGGGGGGGGGGGGGGGGGGGGGGGGGGGGGGGGGGGGGGGGGGGGGGGGGGGGGGGGGGGGGGGGGGGGGGGGGGGGGGGGGGGGGGGGGGGGGGGGGGGGGGGGGGGGGGGGGGGGGGGGGGGGGGGGGGGGGGGGGGGGGGGGGGGGGGGGGGGGGGGGGGGGGGGGGGGGGGGGGGGGGGGGGGGGGGGGGGGGGGGGGGGGGGGGGGGGGGGGGGGGGGGGGGGGGGGGGGGGGGGGGGGGGGGGGGGGGGGGGGGGGGGGGGGGGGGGGGGGGGGGGGGGGGGGGGGGGGGGGGGGGGGGGGGGGGGGGGGGGGGGGGGGGGGACCTGCAAACATGTTTTTCGCCGTTCTTCAGATTGTTGTAAATAGATAATGTGTGAGTCGTGATTAACTGGTTACAGATGAATATATAAGTACAATAATATTCCAAATACTTGAAGAACACTTTTAAGAAGATTATGCATTAAATATAGACTTCGGACGACTTTCAATCCTTTGAACCCATTAGACATGCTCCCTTGTAGCTAAATTTTCTATCTGACCCATTTATCTGTTCAAGATATAAACAGCATGAATCAACCCATTCATAAGTAAATTGGTTGAACTTACGTCTTCTGATGATTATGGTCATTAGATTCTTAACGAGCAAGGGACATGGTATGATATACATCTTCAGTCAACTTAATTAAGATTACATCTGCAAAGCAGGATAACTGTACTAGGATGGAACATTCATTTTCCTCTGAAATAGTATGAATATTCCATCGTACATATTATTGTTTATGTCAGGGGAAAGAACCCTGATCTGATTTCTCTCTCTGTAATATAACAGAGAAAAAATGGTAGCCGAACTTCTAGCATCTGGTGCATATGCTGGAGCAATCACTGACCCCTGTCAACAAGATCCAACGGGTAAAACACCAGCATCTATAGCTGCGATATATGGGCACAAGGGGCTTGCAGGTTATCTCTCGGAAGTGGCACTAACTAGCCATCTATCATCCCTCACATTAAAAGAAAGCGAACTATCTAAGTGCTCTGCTGACCTTGAAGCTGAAATAACTGTAAATAGCATCTCAAACCCAGATCTTGTAAACGAGGATCATCTTTCTCTCAATGATGCCATAGCTGCTGTGAGGAATGCATCTCAAGCTGCTTCACGTATTCAAGCTGCTTTCAGGGCACATTCTTTCAAGAAGAGGAAACAGAAGGAAAATGCTGAATATGGGAGTGCAGATGAGTATGGTATCCGTTCAAGTGACATTGATGGACTTTCAGCTGCATCAAAGTTGGCTTTTGGAAATGCACGTGATTATCGTGCTGCCTTACTTATTCAGAAGAAATACCGAGGATGGAAAGGTCGCAAGGATTTTCTTGCACTTCGCCGGAAAGTAGTGAAGATACAGGTTTTCCCTTTCCCTTTCCTTCTTCTTTAGGATAGAGATCCTCTAAAGTTGCTTCAACTTTATAGGTAAAGTTGGAGCAATTTTAACCCTTGATTTAAAATCAAGAGTCAAGTAAATAGTTAAGTTGGAATCTTGATCATTGATTTTAATCCAAAGGTGTAAGATGATCCAACTTTACCTATAAAGTTGGATTAACTTTAGAGAATTCTTATCCTCTTCTTTAACCCTTCAAACACCCATCACTTATTACCCATGTTTATGTAGAGTGTTATATAGAACTATCTTAGCTGGACATCTGCTTTGTAAATTTTTTCCTTATAATGGCCAGTAAAAAGAAGACTGTTACCAAAGCTGCAAGCACTTCTGATATTAAACTTCCTGCATACGTATTCTCATCATGACGAGAGGAGATGAGTTTGCTCATATACGTGAAGCAGTGAGCATCTATTGGTGTATTGCAGCTTGTAAAAAGGGGTTTGGCAGGTTGGCCAGCCTGTTAAAAAGTGTTTGGGTTCAATTGGGTTATTTTTAGTACGGGTCTGTTTGGGTTTACCCACAAACATTTTTTTGTCCATTCTATATGATGTGCAGATCACCGATGGCTAGTAATAAATTACGATTACAAGGGATGTTATTACAGTAAAGTCAAATATTTGAATAAAGTGAGCTAGGAGGTTTTATGCCTTAATTAGACGTAATCTGACTTCCAACCCGTTTTTCTTATAGCTAAATATTTTTAGTTGACCTGTTTGAATTAAACAGAACCCAGTTTTACCAATTACTAAGAAAATGAGTTCAAACTGTCGCGTACTATATTTACTCTAGCTGACTACTATTAACCCTATCATCTCGTATATTCGTTGTGGTAGAAGGTGACTACTTCTGTTAAGATGCAATGAAATTTCATCCAAATATAATGGCATAAATCAACTTATTTGAAGGACCTTTGTATTTCGTGGATCTGCCACTGTTTGTATGTTGCAAAAAGTTTAGACAGCAGTGAGCATCTATTGGTGTATTGCATGGGAATAGTTTTGTTGCATTCAAATTTTCATCTACATATGATGCAGTTCACATACATCTTTGATATAAATATTGGTGATAATGGCCTGTATCTTCCTGCAGCTGATCTCATTTTTTAATATTGTTGCTAGGCCCATGTGAGAGGTCATCAGGCAAGGAGAAACTATGAAACTATCTGTTGGGCAGTTGGTATAGTCGAGAAAATCATCTTAAGGTGGCACAGGAAAGGAGTTGGTTTAAGAGGGTTCCATTTGGATTCTACTGATGAAAATGAAGATGAAGATATTGTGAAGGTATTTCGAAAGCAGAGAGTGGATGTTGCTTTAAGTGAAGCCGTTTCCAGGGTGCTATCAATGGTAAACTCAACACAAGCAAGGCAGCAATACCGTCGCATGCTTCAAAAATATCGGCAAGCCAAGGTCAGTAGTCTTTATCTGACTCATACTAATCACTATGTCTTTTTTAAGATAATAAAATGGACTGGTCGGTGGGGCGGGTGAAACGCCAGATTAGGATTTAAAACTTCATGTCTAATTCGTTTAACATTCTTTCTATGCATGTATTAGTTTGTATGAATTAACAAAACACTTTGGGCCCCTTTTACGTTGTGTGATGCGATATGTATCTCTCTCTTCCAACTAAATTTCTTGATTTTACCTAGTTTACCCATATGAGTTGAAAGATAAAATGAACCGTCCCATTCATAAGTAAATGGGTTGAAATCTCCATTATTTAAGTGGAGGGAGAGGGGCAATATTGTGATATACTCTTGAGTTTGAAGTAAATGTATGATTTTTTATGATAATGTCCTAAAAGAAGCACTAGACGGTCATTGGTGTAAATATCCTTTCAATTGTGCCGTCTCTGAATAAAACTTCATTATATAGATCGGTTTATTTTTTTTTTTTTTTTTTTTTTTTTTTTTTTTTTTTTTTTTTTTTTTTTTTTTTTTTTTTTTTTTTTTTTTTTTTTTTTTTTTTTTTTTTTTTTTTTTTTTTTTTTTTTTTTTTTTTTTTTTTTTTTTTTTTTTTTTTTTTTTTTTTTTTTTTTTTTTTTTTTTTTTTTTTTTTTTTTTTTTTTTTTTTTTTTTTTTTTTTTTTTTTTTTTTTTTTTTTTTTTTTTTTTTTTTTTTTTTTTTTTTTTTTTTTTTTTTTTTTTTTTTTTTTTTTTTTTTTTTTTTTTTTTTTTTTTTTTTTTTTTTTTTTTTTTTTTTTTTTTTTTTTTTTTTTTTTTTTTTTTTTTTTTTTTTTTTTTTTTTTTTTTTTTTTTTTTTTTTTTTTTTTTTTTTTTTTTTTTTTTTTTTTTTTTTTTTTTTTTTTTTTTTTTTTTTTTTTTTTTTTTTTTTTTTTTTTTTTTTTTTTTTTTTTTTTTTTTTTTTTTTTTTTTTTTTTTTTTTTTTTTTTTTTTTTTTTTTTTTTTTTTTTTTTTTTTTTTTTTTTTTTTTTTTTTTTTTTTTTTTTTTTTTTTTTTTTTTTTTTTTTTTTTTTTTTTTTTTTTTTTTTTTTTTTTTTTTTTTTTTTTTTTTTTTTTTTTTTTTTTTTTTTTTTTTTTTTTTTTTTTTTTTTTTTTTTTTTTTTTTTTTTTTTTTTTTTTTTTTTTTTTTTTTTTTTTTTTTTTTTTTTTTTTTTTTTTTTTTTTTTTTTTTTTTTTTTTTTTTTTTTTTTTTTTTTTTTTTTTTTTTTTTTTTTTTTTTTTTTTTTTTTTTTTTTTTTTTTTTTTTTTTTTTTTTTTTTTTTTTTTTTTTTTTTTTTTTTTTTTTTTTTTTTTTTTTTTTTTTTTTTTTTTTTTTTTTTTTTTTTTTTTTTTTTTTTTTTTTTTTTTTTTTTTTTTTTTTTTTTTTTTTTTTTTTTTTTTTTTTTTTTTTTTTTTTTTTTTTTTTTTTTTTTTTTTTTTTTTTTTTTTTTTTTTTTTTTTTTTTTTTTTTTTTTTTTTTTTTTTTTTTTTTTTTTTTTTTTTTTTTTTTTTTTTTTTTTTTTTTTTTTTTTTTTTTTTTTTTTTTTTTTTTTTTTTTTTTTTTTTTTTTTTTTTTTTTTTTTTTTTTTTTTTTTTTTTTTTTTTTTTTTTTTTTTTTTTTTTTTTTTTTTTTTTTTTTTTTTTTTTTTTTTTTTTTTTTTTTTTTTTTTTTTTTTTTTTTTTTTTTTTTTTTTTTTTTTTTTTTTTTTTTTTTTTTTTTTTTTTTTTTTTTTTTTTTTTTTTTTTTTTTTTTTTTTTTTTTTTTTTTTTTTTTTTTTTTTTTTTTTTTTTTTTTTTTTTTTTTTTTTTTTTTTTTTTTTTTTTTTTTTTTTTTTTTTTTTTTTTTTTTTTTTTTTTTTTTTTTTTTTTTTTTTTTTTTTTTTTTTTTTTTTTTTTTTTTTTTTTTTTTTTTTTTTTTTTTTTTTTTTTTTTTTTTTTTTTTTTTTTTTTTTTTTTTTTTTTTTTTTTTTTTTTTTTTTTTTTTTTTTTTTTTTTTTTTTTTTTTTTTTTTTTTTTTTTATTTTTTTTTTTTTTTGATTTTTTTTATTTTTTTTTTTTTTTTTTGAACGTTCGTGTCACGGGACGGCTAGCCGTTACATCCAATTGGGCAGACAGTCACTAGCGACCGATCCACGAAGTCAGGGAACCACAGGGGAGGGAAAACCACACCAAATTAGCCGCTACAGAAGGCACGACGCTAAATTGGGGAAAAACCTTGATTGCTCGGATTCGAACCCTGGTCTCCCAGAACCCAAACGTCATTGCAACACGGGGATATCAATTGCATCTTAAATAAGCACCTGAAATTGATGCATTTGCATCTTAAATATGCATTAATACATCGATGCATCGACACATATTTTCATTATTTTTTGACGAAATAAAGATTCATAATGCATTTAAAATGGATGTATAAAACAAGAAATTGTAATGTTTCTATATATAAAAGAAAAAAAAAAAAAAAAAAAAAAAAAAAAAAAAAAAAAAAAAAAAAAAAAAAAAAAAAAAAAAAAAAAAAAAAAAAAAAAAAAAAAAAAAAAAAAAAAAAAAAAAAAAAAAAAAAAAAAAAAAAAAAAAAAAAAAAAAAAAAAAAAAAAAAAAAAAAAAAAAAAAAAAAAAAAAAAAAAAAAAAAAAAAAAAAAAAAAAAAAAAAAAAAAAAAAAAAAAAAAAAAAAAAAAAAAAAAAAAAAAAAAAAAAAAAAAAAAAAAAAAAAAAAAAAAAAAAAAAAAAAAAAAAAAAAAAAAAAAAAAAAAAAAAAAAAAAAAAAAAAAAAAAAAAAAAAAAAAAAAAAAAAAAAAAAAAAAAAAAAAAAAAAAAAAAAAAAAAAAAAAAAAAAAAAAAAAAAAAAAAAAAAAAAAAAAAAAAAAAAAAAAAAAAAAAAAAAAAAAAAAAAAAAAAAAAAAAAAAAAAAAAAAAAAAAAAAAAAAAAAAAAAAAAAAAAAAAAAAAAAAAAAAAAAAAAAAAAAAAAAAAAAAAAAAAAAAAAAAAAAAAAAAAAAAAAAAAAAAAAAAAAAAAAAAAAAAAAAAAAAAAAAAAAAAAAAAAAAAAAAAAAAAAAAAAAAAAAAAAAAAAAAAAAAAAAAAAAAAAAAAAAAAAAAAAAAAAAAAAAAAAAAAAAAAAAAAAAAAAAAAAAAAAAAAAAAAAAAAAAAAAAAAAAAAAAAAAAAAAAAAAAAAAAAAAAAAAAAAAAAAAAAAAAAAAAAAAAAAAAAAAAAAAAAAAAAAAAAAAAAAAAAAAAAAAAAAAAAAAAAAAAAAAAAAAAAAAAAAAAAAAAAAAAAAAAAAAAAAAAAAAAAAAAAAAAAAAAAAAAAAAAAAAAAAAAAAAAAAAAAAAAAAAAAAAAAAAAAAAAAAAAAAAAAAAAAAAAAAAAAAAAAAAAAAAAAAAAAAAAAAAAAAAAAAAAAAAAAAAAAAAAAAAAAAAAAAAAAAAAAAAAAAAAAAAAAAAAAAAAAAAAAAAAAAAAAAAAAAAAAAAAAAAAAAAAAAAAAAAAAAAAAAAAAAAAAAAAAAAAAAAAAAAAAAAAAAAAAAAAAAAAAAAAAAAAAAAAAAAAAAAAAAAAAAAAAAAAAAAAAAAAAAAAAAAAAAAAAAAAAAAAAAAAAAAAAAAAAAAAAAAAAAAAAAAAAAAAAAAAAAAAAAAAAAAAAAAAAAAAAAAAAAAAAAAAAAAAAAAAAAAAAAAAAAAAAAAAAAAAAAAAAAAAAAAAAAAAAAAAAAAAAAAAAAAAAAAAAAAAAAAAAAAAAAAAAAAAAAAAAAAAAAAAAAAAAAAAAAAAAAAAAAAAAAAAAAAAAAAAAAAAAAAAAAAAAAAAAAAAAAAAAAAAAAAAAAAAAAAAAAAAAAAAAAAAAAAAAAAAAAAAAAAAAAAAAAAAAAAAAAAAAAAAAAAAAAAAAAAAAAAAAAAAAAAAAAAAAAAAAAAAAAAAAAAAAAAAAAAAAAAAAAAAAAAAAAAAAAAAAAAAAAAAAAAAAAAAAAAAAAAAAAAAAAAAAAAAAAAAAAAAAAAAAAAAAAAAAAAAAAAAAAAAAAAAAAAAAAAAAAAAAAAAAAAAAAAAAAAAAAAAAAAAAAAAAAAAAAAAAAAAAAAAAAAAAAAAAAAAAAAAAAAAAAAAAAAAAAAAAAAAAAAAAAAAAAAAAAAAAAAAAAAAAAAAAAAAAAAAAAAAAAAAAAAAAAAAAAAAAAAAAAAAAAAAAAAAAAAAAAAAAAAAAAAAAAAAAAAAAAAAAAAAAAAAAAAAAAAAAAAAAAAATTCAAAAAAAAAAAAAAAAAAAAAAAAAAAAAAAAAAAAAAAAAAAAAAAAAAAAAAAAAACAAAA
>CM067170.1:122750170-122752670 GCA_034093135.1 Erigeron breviscapus | reverse complement strand
CATTTGAAACCTTGGCACAGATCTAAACTACGACTCTCTGATAGCGATCGAAAGCAAGAGGATGATTTTGATTCTTGTTTTTTAACAGTTTTGGGAATGGAAACAGAATATCCTTTTGGGCCTCCCCGAAAAACACCTTCCTTTTTTGAACCTATTTTTAAAGATGTAGACTATAAAGTCGAAATCAGAAAATTCAATTTTAGAGTTCGAAGAGTTTTAAAAAAAATAACAAAGAAACAAACAAAAGCTGTTTTATTTGTAAAACAAAAACTTTTAAAAGGAACAAAAATTCCATTATTTATACCGAGAGAAATATATGAATCAAGTCAAACTCAAACAGAAAATGATTCTATAATCAGCAATAAGATAATTCATGAATCACTTAGTCAAAATCGAGCTAGAGGCTGGACAAATTTTTTACAGGCAAAAGAAGAAATGAAACATAGAATTGATAGAAAAAACACAATCAGAAATCAAATAGAAATAATGAAAAAAAATAAAAAGAATAATGGAGAATCACCCCCAAAAATTTGGAAACTATTAAAAAGAAAAAATATTGAATTATTAATTCAATTTTGCATTGAAAAAATATACATTGATATCTTTCTATGTATCATTAATATGCGCAGAATCACTCTATACCTTTTTATGGAATCAACAAAAAAAATTGTAGATTTGTATAATGCTGAGACTAAAAACAAAAAAAATTTCCTAGTAAAATTATGTAATACTGAGCCTAAAAACAAAAAAAATTTCCTAGTAAAATTATGTAATACTGAGCCTAAAAACAAAAATTGCCTAGTTAAATTATGTAATACTGAGCCTAAAAACAAAAAAAATTTCCTAGTAAAATTATGTAATACTACCTATGGAATCAACAAAAAAAATTGTTGAGAAACACATTGACAATAATAAAAGAAATCAAGATCAAGAAAGGATTAAGAAAACAAAACAAAATAAAATTGACTTTATTTCGCCTATGACTATAAAAAAGATATTTGATAATCTTAGAAATAGTAAGCGAAAGTCACATATTTTTTTTGATTTATCTTACTTGTCACAAAAATATGTATTTTTTAAATTATCACAAACCCAAGCAATTAACTTCAATAAGGTAAGATCTATTCTTCAATATAATGGACCATCTTTTTTTCTTAAGAATGAAATAAAGGATTTATTTGGAAAACAAGGAATATTTGATTCCGAAATAAGACATAAGAAACTTCCAAATTATGGAATGAATCCGTGGAAAAACTGGTTAAGAGGTCATTATCAATACGATTTATCTCAGATTACATGGTCTACATTAGTCCCCCAAAAATGGCGAAATGGGATAAATACCTCTCAAAATAATGATTTAAAGAAATGGTATTCCTATGAAAAGGACCCTTTTTTTGATTACAAAAAAAAACAAAATTTGAAAATCTCTTTATTATCAAATAAAGAGGATAATTTTGAAAAAAACTATAGATATGATCTTTTATCATATAAATATATTCATTCTGAAACTAAAAAAAAATCCTGTATTTATAGAACATCATTAGAAAGAAATAAAAATAAAAAGCAGGAAAATTCCACCAGAAAAAAAGAAAACTTTTTTAACATACTTAAGAATATTCCTATAAAGAATTATCTAGGAAAAAGTGATATTATATATATGGAAAAAAATACGGATAGAAAATATTTGGGGTGGAAATTTAATACAAAAATTCAGGTTGAACCTAATAAGGACCAAATAAAGGATCAATTTCATATTTTTTATCTTCCAATGGATTCAAATTGCGAAATCAATTACAAAAGGGTCTTTTTTTATTGGATGGAAATGTCTTTTGATTGGATGGGAATGAATGAAAAATTCTTAATTTTAAATCACTTCATATCAAATCCGAAAGTTTTTTTCTTTCCAGAGTTTGTGATACTATATCATAAATATAAAGAGAAACCTTGGTTTATCCCAAGCAACTTACTTTTTTTTAATTTGAATATAAAACCAAATTTTAGTGAAAATCAAAATAGCAAGGCAAAGCAAGAGCAAGATGATAATTTTTTAAATTTTAGCCCAGCAAATTCAAAACAATATTTTGAATTAAAGAAGCAAAATAATATTGAAGAATCTTTTTTAGAATCGATTGAAAAACTAAAAATACTCTTTAAGGGAGATTTTCCTTTGCAGTTAAGATGGACTGGACGTTTGAATCAATTGAATCAAAAAATGATGAATAATATCCAGATATATGGTCTCCTGGTTAGCCTCATAAATGTAAGAAAAATTACTATATCCTATATTCAAAGAAAAGAAATTAATCTGGATATAATGAGGAGGCGTTTAAATCTTACACAATTAACGAAAAAGGGAATATTAATTCTGGAACCTGCCCGTCTATCTATAAAAAATGATGGACAGTTTTTTATGTATCAAATAATAGGTATTTCATTGGTTCATAAAAGTAAGCACCAAAGTAACCGAAACCCCAAAAATGTTGCTAAGAAAAATTTTGAT
>CM067170.1:122742670-122745170 GCA_034093135.1 Erigeron breviscapus | reverse complement strand
ATTGTTTATCAATGACTGAAGAATATGAACTTTCTACTTATGATCGTCACGAATTGAATTATAATCAAATTGCTTTGGGTCGGTTACCAATGTCAGTAATTGACGATTACACAATTCGAACAATTTTAAATTTGCCTGAAATAAAAACTTAAGAACTCGTTTTGATCTAGTTTAATAATAATCATTAAATTTACAATTAACATTGGGACTCAACAATCTCCCCCTATTTGATGATGACAAAACCCAACTACACTTCTAACTATCAGCTTACAAAGAATCAAAGTAAAATGAAACTATCAGATTGTGACCCTTTGAATCTTTTGGGTTCTTTTGAACTGAAATGAAGTTTTAACCAAGAAACTAGATTTGTACAACTGCCTTTGCATATATAGAGAATAAATCAAAGATATCACATGTTACATCACTATTCTCCAAGCATTTCAATAGCTTCTTGCTTAACCTCAAATGATGGAGCAACTCTCACATCTAATTGTCTATCTAACCCCTCATCAATAAGGAACTGCTCATACCCATTACCTTCTTCACTAAAGTTTCTACAGAATCTGTATAAGGTAAATAGGTGCATAGATGGTACCTGTTTTAGTTCAGCAGTCCTTTGAAACACCAAATTCCCTCTAGCATCTACAAAGTACATCCCATGTTCAGGTTCAGTGATGAACTTCCCACATCTTACATCTTCAACACCAGTAGGTAGAGACAGATTAAGATTATCAAGAATCTTGTCAATAGCACCAGAAGATAATTGTGCAAGCAACTCTGAAGGAGACAAGTTTTGGAGAAAAACTGAATGGTCACCTCCAGGAGCGTCAATCCTTTCAAACCTTCTTCTTTTCTTCTTCAGTGGCTCAGCTGACTCATCTTCATAATCCATATCATATGCAATTGGTCTTGGAAGGCCAGAGATATCAATCTTGTACTTCACAATAGCAGCTAACTTCTTCTCAATGGCTTCCAAGACTGTCTCTTTGTGAACTCCAGACATACCAGTTATGATATTATGTAGTTCCACCCACTCTGTGTATCCTAGATCAAGCAGTTTGTCAAGATCATGGGTTTCCCAGCTGGTTTCATAACCTCTCCTTGTAAACCTTATGCTGGGAATGTTCTTTCCTTTTCGTCTTTTCAGTAGAACCTGGAGGATTGGTTCTGGATGCCTTCTATAATGGATCTTTTCAGAAACTTGTCTTTTCTCCAAAGCATCAAACCAATTATGGGCTTTCACACTTTCTTTCACATCTTTAACCTTCTGTGATGGTGTAGAATGAACCACCACCTTCTTCTTTCCTTTGCTCACAACTTTCTTTTTGGAACCAATGGCTGCAAGATCTTCTTCATCTTCCTTATTTAATTGTTCTTGAACAGCCTTGGCAATTTCAGAATCAGACTTAGTTGCAGCAATTCTTTCTCTTTCTAATCTGTCCTCCTTAATCATTTTGTATGCCACCTCAACTGTTACCACGAGCTGTGGAGCAGTTTCAGTTGCAATCTCCCAATCCTTTTCTTTCTCAGTTAAGATCTTCACACCACTTGACCCAACTTCTGTTGTTCTTTTCTTGATCATGAACTGGGACAGAGTGGCTGTGTCTTCACTAGATGAAGATTTATCAATTTGTTCTTTGGGAGCTGGGTCAGCTTGAGTTGGCACAGCTTGTACAGGATCAGCTTGGGAGGACTTTCTTTTCTTTTCAGCTTTCTTATCTTTTTCAACTACAACATCCTTCCTTATGTCTCCCATTTCAGCATTAACAGTCTCCCCCTTGGTTGTATCACTCTCCTTTTCAGCCTCTTCATTTGATTTTCCAACATTTTCTCCACCAGACTCAGATTCTGGTCTTTTTATCTCCTCTACATCTTCTTTCTCACCTTCCACCCTAGAACCATGCACAACCAATCTTCTATCATTTAGTGCCTCCTCAGCTCTGGCCTTATCCTGTCTCTTTTTCAATCTTTCAAGGTATTCTTCAATGTCCTTGTCAACCTGAGCTTTTTGCCTTTCTCTTTCTAGCTCCATTTCAACTTCACTCATAGCACTCCTCTTTATCTTATTAGCATTCTTCTCCCCGTTTTTGTCGTCATCAGTAGGGAAAGAGCTCACTGGAGTAACAAGGAAGTCTTTGAGATCCTGTTTGATCAAGTCAATTTTGACATTGGTGAGACAACAGGCTCTTCTTAGCTCAACATAATCCTCATGGAGGAGTTCAATCTTGGATTTAACACCCTTAGAAGCTTCAATCAGATCATTCTTGAAATCTGCTTGTGACTTGTTTGCAGATCGAAGTTCTATGGTGACTTCCCTTTTAAACTTGGTTGCTGCATTCTCAATCTGACCTAGAGTACTCTTGTTCCTTTCATTCTCTTCATTTACTGCCTTTGTAAGACTATCAAGAGACTCTGTCAGCTTGCTCTGGTTCTGCTGCATCAAATCAACTGCTTTCTTAACATATTCTTCCAATGCAGTCTGATCTTGACTCAGCTTATC
>CM067170.1:122706668-122741670 GCA_034093135.1 Erigeron breviscapus | reverse complement strand
TTTGACCGACCAAAGCTGCAGTCGTGCCACTTGTGATACTAAGAGAGAACCCACTAAATATTTCCTCGTCTGGTCTTGCTGGATATGTGAAATACACATCTTTCAATTCAATATCGCCACGAATATCACTTAATACTTTGCCTTTTGTGTCATATGCATCTATTTCAGGCTTTCTGTTTATAGTTTCAAACATTTTAAAAGCTGCTGCCTGGCCTGAAGCAAATGCACTCAAACATGGAGACGCCTGCCCCAGAGACCTGAAGAACACCACATTCAACAACTAAGTATACATATAATACAGTGGGTGGTTCCGGTAATAAGCTAAACTGGGTAATTTTTTGGAATGGGTCGAGATTGCTAGGTTGGCCAAAACTCTTTTTCTCCTAGATATATTTCCCTTGGCTAGTAAAATGATATGATGAGGAGTAAGGAAGGAAGTAGTATCAAATGTTCATTTGTATTTCCCGCTGTAAGCACACCCGGCTCGCGAGGAAATTATAGTGCCTAATAGTCAGGCACGCATTTCATCCCTTCACTCTCACTCTCACAAAAAAAAGCCCGCCTTGGTATGGACAATGATGAAGATAGGCTCCGAATTATCTATCCTGGGTCCCGGTATCTAGCATAGCTGTACATTCAGCGAAAATGGGAGCGATGATTGTGGGGGCGTATGGCTGTGAAAGCATATCAATCATTGCATGTATGAAATGGAAGGTATACTATGACCGCGTACGTGTAGCTTTCATGCTAACTAATTCTTACTGTGCTTGCTTCCAAAGATTTGATCTCTATTAATTCAAGGCGTTCTTCTCTTATCATTTTCTCATATCACTCATTTGAATATGCGAAAGTGATGGATATTTGGAGATTTCTAGTCTTCCTCTTTTCCTCATTTGCCAGCATATTTACTCCGGAAATTCGATTTCTTCCAGCTCTTTCATCGCATTGATGAAATAATTCATTTCTAGATCTTCCTAGATCTGAGTATATGCTCACTTATCCTACTAAATTTAGTCAAGTGCAAGATGATACAGAACAAGCTCTCAACATCGCATACTCAAACACAACCGCAATCAAGTCAGATGCAAATACGATCTGATTGATAAAAGAAAGTATGATAGGAAGCTTAAAATGCAAAGTATCGAAGAGAGTTCGAGAAAAGCCAGCAAAGTCGAAAGAATTTAAGAGCGAAAAAAAGAAGAGTCTTGAAAGATCTTTATCAAATTTACTGAAGAAATTTAAACAAGTATAAATTGAAAAACTTGAAAAAGAAAGAATACAATTCACAGTATCGCAACAATAAGAGGAATGGAACCCTGCAAAATGAAACATTGAAAAGGATTAGAGTAAAAATCAACGAGAACTGCGACAAAGGAAGATATTTTGGAACCTCAAAGAGTCGTACAACAAACAGATAGTCGTCGAGCGCGTGACTGCGTAAAGAGCATCCAAACGGAACGAATAAAGTGTGCATCATGCCACAAAGTGCAAATTCGCAGCCCCGTGCATCAATGCATGGCTGTCGATGCGTCAGGTGGATGATTCTTGCAGAAGACGATGTATGACAGAGATTCGTACTTTCATTTCTACGATACGATAGCATCTGATGCCAAACCTTCATTAGATCTTTGGGCGATAGTATTGCTTCTGTCCTTCACTTCTTCTGTTATGAGCCAAACGAGATCGAAAAGCCTTGATTTGAACCGATCGCCACCAAGTCGACAGATGGCTCAGCTCCCGGAGAAGGTTCAAATGAGATCGGGATCAGAGAGCATATTCTCGAATCTTCTCTGCAAAAACTTTCTCAAAGGTTTGATGATACAGTATCACACAAGAAAGGGCAGAGGTACTTAAAGATTCTCAAAAAGCATCAAAACACGTTACCTTGCAAGAAAAGCAGCCAATCCAAAATTCAATTAAAGAAATAAATCACCGGACGCGGAAAGAGAAAGAATAGGATTGCTGATTTTGTCAGAAGAAGATGAAAAGTTTATCAAGAAAAAACGTGAATATGAACGAATTGCGAATCATGCTAGAAACGAGAAGGTGGTGTGCAAATATTCGAAGTAAAATTACAAGATATTAGACGAAAAATTCGACCAAAAAATTCCAACACCTGAAGAAATTGCCAATAAGAGAAAAAAATCTCAAACGAAGGTAAAAGTATCATAAACTCAAAAAAATATGAATCCGACAAAAGATTCAAGCGATCTTCACCCAAATGATTCGATCTAATGCGAATTTTAGACACATCGTCAGATATGTGCGTCTCTTCTCTTACCTTTATGGACCCGAGATCGAATGCTGTGGACGATCCGTGAAGGTACAAGAATAGCTCGATTCGTAATTTTTTGTTTAAAAACAAACAAAGCCCCTTCGATAGACGAAGTAAACCATTTAGTCTGTTATGTGTTTGTCTTCTTTATCATCTAAATCATTTAAAGATGATGAATCTTTATACAATACCATGGTTTTTTATGTTAGTTTTTCCTCTTTATTTTTTGGCCATTTGTTTCAATCTACTCTGTTTTCAATTCTTCAAACGATTCGGCGCGATTTTGACGCAGATGATTTCTTACATCTTCCTTCTGGTCAATTGCTAAAATATCCTACGACGCCTCAATCTGGAAAATAGAGAAGTAAAACCTTAAAAAGAATAATTTATATTCGACTAGACTTGCTCACAAGAAGCGGGCATAAAAGCTCATGTTTCAATCAAAAGAGAAGAAATCAAGATCAGAATAAGCGTTACACAGACTTCGAAATCCGATTTACCAAAAAAACAACAACAAAAACGAGATTATGAAGGAGGAAAAAAAATTAATTTCAAAGATGAATGAAGAAGAACATACGCAAGACAGAAGAATGTAGAAAGAAGAAGCTAAATATCAATATCAAATGCGCACTTAAAAAGAGAGATATGGAAGTAAGCAAAATGGAAAAAATTTACCCACATCAACCACCACCCCACCGCCCGTCCCTAGAAAAAGTTAAAGAAACTATTGCTTCAAAGGAAGAAAATGAGGAGCTAGATAAAACTTAAGCTAAAAAGTTAAAAAAAGATCATTGCCGCTTAAAGCAAAAAGAATTGACTCGAAAGGATCAGTTGATATAATATAAAATTGTGGTATGCAAAGGTGAATTCTTATTTTAATTTATTTAACACGCAATTGTACAAATTTTGTGGTGTTTTAACTACAGCCTCTTTGTTAACTGAAATCGGATTACCTATTAAATTGACAAGTATCTTGCCCCGGATTTGTTGAAGAAACAATCAGTAAAAAAAACAAGGCGATTAATGAAAATTCATTCTGTTCTTTTTTGATGTAGTGTCTATTTCGCATGATATTTTTCATGCTCCTTCGCAACTTTTTAATGTTTTCCTCGTTGTTCAATCTGCTTCGTATTTCTACAGGATTAGATATCGATTTAAATAAAAATGCCCGAGACGGAGGTATTGATTTCGAATTCAACTTCCTTCCATTCAGAGAGAATGGATTTAGTTTCTCAAGACTATCTTTCCAACTTCTACGATTTTGGTAAACGTGTAAGAGGAAAGAAGAAAAAACAAGATGATCCAAACAAACGAACGAAAGAAGAGAGAAAAGCAGAAGTAGGAAGCTTCACGTCGTTATTATACAAATTTAAAAATTATAAGACCAGAAAATTGGCGCAAAATTAAAGATCGTAAAAGGGAAAGATATCAAAATATGAATTTGAAGAAAAAAAAGATTTAAAGAAAAGACGCAAAAAATATCAAGACAGACGAAAGAGAAGAGGATTGGAAGTAAGTTATAATAATAACTTAAAGAAGCAAGAAGAGAATGAAAGATGGTATTGCTATGAAAGACGATAGTGATATGGTGGGAAAAAATAGAAGGAATCAAAATTGCTCTGGTTCATTCTTTCAATTACGAATTTAAATCAAATCATCACACAATCATTCATCCAATCAAAAAAAATCAAAACCCTACCACCCTAGCTATGCTGAATTGGTGTCTATCTAATGCGTTTTAGAGTACCTGAATGATTTGACGGGTAAACAAATGCTGTGTAAAGGTTTTTACGAGATATTTTAAAAGAAAAGACAGTGCTCATGAAATAATCACTACATTCCTTCCCACATGACAATATGTGTAATTCACGTCGTAACTATATCTATCTATTATTTGGACATATCCTTCAGACTACAGCGTAATGATTGACCTGACCGTAATCGTTCTCCTCCACTTCTCAGAGTGATTCGATGGAGAACCCATGTGTAACGCATATGATGATAAACAACAATCAAAAGTATGACATGGCAAACACCAAAAAGAAAGCGAAGTAGACCTAAGAAAATAATAAAAAAAATAACTCTGGGGTACGAAGATAATTGAAAAGAATCAAACAAAGTTGCAAAAAAGACATTAAGACGTAGAAGAAGATGACTTTGCAGAATGACAGTAGAAGAAAAAGAAGAAAAAGAAGAATTGTAGAAGAAAAGCGAAAGAAAGAATGAGAAAGAAATTTACATGAGAAATATTCGGCTGAAGGAAACTATAAAAAATATGCCAAAGATCAGAAAGACGAAGACAAAGAATATCAAGAATGACAAATGAAGAACGTGAATGAAATATATTATAAGAAAAAAGAAGAGAAACGTGAGAAGGAACAATATCAAAGACGTAAAGCACTTTTAGGATCTGGTAGAAATAAAAAAACGAATTTTAAAAATATGAAAGAAAAAGAAAAAAAGATCAAGCTCGGAGAAGAAGAAATTGCAATAATCAAAAAGCGAGAAAAGATGATAAATGAATAAAAGAAAGAGAAGCGAAATTGAATTAGGTCAAAAAAAAACCTATATGTCAATTAAGATGAACTTTTGTTGTACTGTTATAAATTGATATGGGGTGAAAAGATATTACCTTAAACGTTCGAAAATTGACAGTGACATCTTTGCTTTCTCTCAAACACAATCTCTTTCTTGACGGGGAAATAGTGATTGATAACTTTACACTTTACTTCTTTTATCTTCACCTTTCCTTGCTGCATCTTCTACTTCTCGATCTTCCTAGTCGGAGTAGGACATTGATCATTTTCTCAATTTGCAAATGAACCCAACTACTTCAGTATTCGTCAGAGAATAAGGCCTATTGCAGCCTTGACAGGCTTCCTTCAATAAATGCCAAACAATAAAAAATCATAAACGTAAACGTACTTCATGAACAGTTCTTGATATAAATGACAAGAAAACTTCAAGAAGAGAATCAATTAAACATTGCCACAAAGAAGATTTCGTATAAAAAAATTTAAAAGAATCAGAAGAGCCTGAAAGATACAAAAAGATTAATAAAATAAAATGAAAAGAAAGAAGAATTAAAAGATTAAAATTGGATCCAAAGCATTTGAAGAAGAAAAAGAAAGAGAAAAGAATATTCGGTCTTATTCAACTTAAACGAAGAAGGCGGCTATAGAAGGAAGATCTAAGGAATGAGAGGCTAATTCTGAAGAATTACGTCACGGTGGAAATTACAGCCACCCCTAACGCCACACGAGCAGACACAATACAGACCCGTTACAGTAAGTCACAGCCACTTGGAGTGTTTGAATAGGTTTTAGGTTTGAGATGGGAAGAAAAAGTATTCTTTGCCTATTAACGTTGTCACATAGAGAAAGTTTTATTACTTACTATTGTATCGCGATGGCTGATTCAACAATCAATTCTTTAAAGATTTCTTATCTTTATTATTTTGGTTAACTATCAATATGTTCAAAGCGTTATTCCGTTCCTCAACCCTTTCTTCTGGTTCTGATTCGATCGATTGGGATGAATATATGATTTTTTCCAAAAGAGAGGATTCACAGGGAGTACAACATCATAATGTCATTCAGTTGCTTAAACCCAAAAAGTACTTCTGATCACATCAACAACAACATTCGAAACCAATCGGAAAAAGTAGAATCACCTAAAACTCCGAAGCACAATCCAAAAAGGAGAGAAGAGAAAAAAGTGTTGATTCAAAAATGTTAGTTCTCCTACTCAAGTGATGCGCCTCATTAATGATGCTCTCAAAAAGAAAGAAAAGAATGTCATCGAATATATATGTTAACAACAAGTTAAAGTGAGAGCAAACAGGACATGAAAAAATATAAACAAGAAAAAAACAGAGGATCACGTAATTTGTAACGTATCGTTCTCAAGCTTATGTTATATAGAATAGTGTTTTGCCATGTACATACCTTTCATATTTCTCTCATTAACAGTGTATATACATCAATTACCCTTTTCTTAATTGTTTGTTTTTGCCCCCGTTGAGGTACCATTCTTCTTATCATTTTTGCAAGATTAAGTGCAGTGTTCTTAATCGAATTTGATCGAATATTTTTTGTGAGTGAATTACTGATCATGAATAAAATGAAATCGTTCCCCGCATCATTATTATTGATCGTATTACACAATGCATTTTAGGATACGCAGTCCTTATCACCTCATTCACCGGAAACTTTATCAGACGGATTTCGATATATGATAATTTGCTGTAGATTCCACCAGGTCATCGATTTCAACCAAAACGGTGACAATAATGATGTACAACTGTTCCATCCACCTCAAAAAGAAAAAAGCAGGGAAAGCAATATAAAGGGAAAACAAAATTAGACACACAAAACATTATAAACTAATACGGAAGGACCCGGGAGAATATCGTATACGTAAAAAACTCAGATTGGCAAAACACAAACAACCAGTCACATAAGACAAAAAATTATTGACGACACCACCGGACACCGCGTCTAGTAAAATGGTCTGCCCTTACTAGGTCAACATGCAGTACGAACCCGTGAATTAACCCCCACAAAGAAAGTTATAAAGATTAAAAGAAAAACGTGGGATACGGTTAAACTTCATCAGATTAAATCACAAGATCTAAGACAAAAAGTTATTAAAGATGCATCCAATGACTCGGACGAAAATGCAAGATATCAAAAAATGTATGATTCTCAGGCAAAAGCTTACAAGAAAAAAATGTCAGAGAAGAGGAATAAGCAAACTTAAATCTTCTTACTTGTAATGACTGAACCGTTTATCAAGCGATGACTACCACAATTGTACAAGCTAAGAACCCCCCATCAGCACGCCGTTCATTGATTGTCCGGAAGACAACCCTGTATTTATCCCCCAATGTTTCTTCTGCAAATCCACCTTTTTCAATATGTCGGAAGCACTACCATGTCTTTCTCGATCTTTACTTCTAGAAAGAGTCCTTATCGATTTATCCTACAGGTAATGTGCGGTTTTGAGCGTGAGATGTTTTGTATAATTGACGTCATCTTATTTGCTGCATGATGGCGGCGCGGAAGAGTGAAGTTGAGGTAATCGCTGTGATTAACAAAGGACGGCGCAGTTTTACTTTTGAAGGAAACGAGAAATTTTCCATTTTTTTACTTGCTTGATTACCAGAGGGCTATTTTTGGTGCATTTTCATTTCAACATTTAAGCGTGCTACTGTCTCTCTTCGGCTGGCCGATTTTGGCCTTATTTTGCACTTGGTAGCGTTACTTCCGCTCCATCGAGTAGAATTTTACTTACTTTCCATTCATTTCATTAAAAGAAATGACTTGTAATTGTAACTATCTCAATGCTCTTTCACAACAACCACACTTTCCTTTCTTATTTATCTAACCAAACATGATGATATCCCATCAGTCCAGTCTTTACCAGCTTTTATTCATTGTTTATGATCTCAAAGTGCATTGTACGGCCAGAGCATGGACACCGCCCCTTACGTAGTGAAAGTGTCTCTTTGGAACAAGATTCATTCGGGTGGAAAAACGTCAAACTGATCCTTAATACGTGCGCCTGGACCAAGTTAAACTAAATTACCAACTTTCATTGGCCAGAAATTGATGGCTCCTTCGAATGATTTCTTTGAAATGTTTACATGGCAAGAATTAAAGGAAGTGTATGCAGGTAACAGTACTGAAGAGTAAAACACGCACTGACGCTGTTCCCCTTCCTCTCAACGTAAGAACTTGGATATTGGACATTCAATGGCAACATCGATGATCGTCTTCAAGAATGGCAAAAAAGAGTCTTAGTAAAGCACAAAAGATTTATTCGATGAAATCTGTAAGAAACGCTTTAAATGGAGGAGCTGATTGTTGGGAAAATTCAAACGCAACAGGCAAAAGCGCCATAATCGAACAAATACCTTGCACGTGTGTTGTTTCCCGTTTTGATGATAAAGCGCCATAAAATTGATCATGGAAAGGAATGCTTCACGATTAAATTTGGTTGTTTTGAACGTGCTAAAGATGGAAAGGGTAAAAGTGGCAGGTCGTTAATCTACGATCAAATTACTCAAACAAGAACATTGGGTAAACAATCCGCTTACGTCATATTTAAAAACGCGAATTAGAGATGATAAACGTACGTAAAAAGCATGAAAGAAGACTAAGCAATCTCCCAAATCTACCCAAAGTGAGATTATGGTCAATTCTCGTTCTAATTTGGATAATTTACACTTCTTTTATTCTAGTACATATTGGTCGCCAATCAAAATCATTATTCCTGGCGGAGAATTTATGTCCCAATGTTCGTTAAATCTGATTGGATCGGTTAAAGCGAAAAAATAAGCCTAACTCCATCGGTTTCGTTCGACCCAGATTAATGCAGGCAATGACAGGCGAGCATTATAATGCGTGAGTGCAGAATGATCTTAATCATAATAGTCATCATGAACAATAATACTACACACCCGTTGGGTTTCCCCCAATCGGAATAATGCCGATGTCGACAGTTCAGGTTTAATTTGTGGACGCGCTACATTAAGGGTCTCTTCAGCCCAGCAATTGCATGTCGCGTGGGAAGATGGTTGTGCACATCCGTAGGCAATTTTCGGACCAGCGCTCAAACATACTAACAAGACCTTTACACTATAGTACATAACTTTGTTTTTTCTTGCCGCGGCCATTCATTAGCTGAGTTATTATGCAGAAGAAGCCATTAAATATGCCGAAGCAAATCCATCATTTCAAAAAGTGGCTGCTAATTACCAATCACAATGAAAAGCTCTCAGTTTACTGGATCCAACTAGACTGTAAGCAAGGAGGGTATCTCTTTTTCGTCATCAATCAATTACAAAAAACATCCTTAGCATACTTGATACTACTGATCAGTTGATGTCATTGATGTCATCATAATACTGCGTGGCGCCGACGCTAGTTTCGTTTGATGTTGTAGCGGAGGAAGGAAGGATAGGCTTTTAGTATACGACAATATTTACACAATGATCGGCCTCCTTGCATTGAAGACGAATGCGAGTTAGATGAGCTATAAGCGGTCTTTAGATTTAAATGTGGGAAAATGAAAAATAATTGGCATTATTGCACATATATACATACGGCGATTTAACCTCCGATTTGCATCGGTAAAGCTTCGATAATTTTTGCTTATTTTTTTTTAATTAATTACGTAAATTTTATCGGAAAAAGAAAAAAGAATACACGCCGCACGCGGTATTGAAAAAATAAAGCACAGAATCGGCGGTACCGAATGAATTGTTTTCGGCTTCGGTTAGTTTTCATGCGGGACTACATAATGCAATAGGATTGACGGATTTTGTGCCTTAACTCCACTACATAATTTATTTACTCGGACTATAATCTTAGTGTTGATTTGTAAAAAAAAAAAGATGTACAGAATTTACCCCACATTAACAGGTCTTGTTCGGGGTACTACACAAAGAACGTCAAGCTTTTTTTTTTTTCTTATTCGTGCGAACTCAAAAAATAATCACGTTACCAAAAAAAAAAAGGCATACGCCCTTTAATTAGCGCAAAAAAGATGTTCTACGTATCTTGGGGCCCGAAAAAGAATTAGCCACAGATGAATGTAATTACCAATGTGCGGTTTAGCGACAATGATCAAAACCAGTATACTTTTGTAAACAACTCACCGCCACAACACAAGAACCTTGACGAATCGTATGTGCTGTTTAGCATACACTTTTCTAGAATGGTTATGTTGCACTATGTACATATGTAATCCATTTTCCGAAAAACACCTTAACAGTCTCACTGGGAATTATGAACCTTTTATTCTCTGGGGCATCCTTGCACTTTGTCGTGTCTATGGTACGTATGTCGCTTTTTTTATCTCAATCCATTTAATCCATCTCTGTCTTCGACTGGGAAATGGCAGCATGCGCGCAAAATAAAAAATGGAGCATCCCCGTGGACTTTGACATGTTGTTGTGTTAAAACCCCACCTAAGTCATACTTCTCTCTTCTAACCACCACCAACCTTATGTCCCCTCGCTTTGTTAAGTTTACCCTATTTCCATCATCAACAAAAACAAAGAACAATGTCTACACCAACAAAGAGAGAATGGCTACCAGGCCCACCAGTTCACGTTGCAGTCACGCAGGTGTCATACTCAAGATACTTCTCAACGCTTTCCCATTTATATCGTTAAATTCGACAATTCTGCTCCTTTGGGTTTGTTGGACTTTCGCTGGTGCAAACTTCATGTTGAGCTTGTTCCAACGTTGGTGCAAGAGTGTAACCATTCCAAAGGCTGTTATCGGGATGGCTTTGGCGTATTTGGTATGGTGGTACTGCTCAATTCCATGCTGGTGTTTGGGAAATTCGCATTCTGGCTAACACTAAGTAGTTTAAATCAATTATGGTTACACGTAGAGCAACATTTATTTACTATTCTGTTCCAATCCTCTGTACAGTCGGTTGCAACCGATTTCTGCTCTTATGGTGCTTCTGGTGGTCATCGCAATCCCTTTGATCCCTTGGTTCAATGTTGAGACTGATTCAAGACAACTTATGCAACAGAGGGTGATGTAAAAACAAGTTCGATCAAGCTCTTGGTATGTACCTTGCATGCTGGTTCATTTTTCACATTCATTATGCTTGCCGCCTCTTTCAAATCTTCTTTGGTTTAGTCTTGTTGTTCTTATGTCTTGGACCTTACCTTCTTGCTGTGAGTGTAGCGTAAATCGCCCGAAACGTTCTGATTGATTTAGGAAAGATACGTTTGATGACTTGGTTTTTCTTCTTTTTCCTCTTAAGCCTCGTTGTTGCATACTTTACTGGAAAATCTTCCGTTACAACTGCTGGAGGTGCACTCGGTATCGTTTACTGTGCCATTGCATTCTACACTGGTGCAGCAAGGTCTTTTAAGCCCAGGACACAAGTACTTCTCCTGCCCGTTTTGGACATATGTCCGCAAGATTAAATGGGCAGTCAGAAGGTGATTCCGACCGCGTATTGAAATCACTCATACATCTCTTCAACGGATGTGTGGATATCAAAAAAATCGATTATTATCTTATTGCAAATATAAACACAATTCACTTTCCTTTATTTTCAATGTACCGGCTCCTTGGAAGGTGTTGGATTTAAATTGGTGGTTGTTATACGACCATTTTACTCCTTCCTCTCAATTCATCATTTTTGCTCATTTTATATCTGCATCTCTTATGGAAAGTTAGATCCCAATCCTTGAAATGTAAATATCATGCTTTATCACACCACAACGAGTGTGAAAAAATATTTCAAAAATGGAAAGGGTGTAGATTGAAAAATATAATAATAGTACAAGAAACATGCTACAATAAGGGGTGTACTATATTATGCAGATGCTCTCCTTCCTGATTCTCCATTCGGCCATGTTCGTTTCACAACCGAGCTGAGCGGCTTCCATGAATCCAAAGCGGACGACGTCAAGGTGAAAGATGGTTCATCGGTATCAGGATCCTCAGGAGCAGAGTAATAAGTAAGTATATAATCGATAACATATCGTACCCTCTTTACCAGGATCTGTTGGAAAGAGTGTTGAGGTCTACGTAGACCCAACATGTCGAGCTCGAAAGGACGCGTCTGAACTTGAATTTTGAAGGTGCAATCATAGCAGCCCAAGGAAAAGATTCTAGCTTGGGGTTGAAAGACGGTACCGGGTTACCTGAAAACGTGCAACGTGCTATCTGATTGGTGATCTTTACGCCCATATCTCTTTCCCCAATCATACTTATGCCATGCCACGTTCGTTAAGACTTATGTACGAGAACAATATTTCGAATGTTTCAGGTGTTTCCATCCTTTTCGTACTATGCTTATAGAATTTTGTGGAGAAGGATAGTCCCCAATTACCTGCTGATGAATCGTTTGAGGCGGCATTTGATTTTCATTCTTCCTTTCCATTATTGCTGCTCTTTCACAGTGTGTTACAGGACATGCAGATGCATTTTCCACCTTGTTCATAAGGATTCCTCCTTTTGGCGCTGATTCGTTGTAAACGTGGAATTGCTGCTCATAACACGTTCGGTTACGGGAAAGTTCAACTTTTGATTAGGTGCACGGCTTGAGTTAAATTGGCCATTCTATAAGTGGATTTCCAAAGCTGCTGCAGAAGATCCTAAAAATCCCCTGTTGCTACTTCGCCCTCCACTCTCACTTGATGTTCCTGCTGATGCTGATCCCATCGCACCACCACTTGCTCATTGGACATCCTGGGGTGGACTTGCAGCAGAGATCCAGCAGCTTTTGATGATGAAGAGATTGACTCTGTTGCACTTTTGGCGGTTGCAGGTATTTTGGCTCCCCAGGTGATAGTAGGGATAACCGGTCCTCTTGGCTCTCCTTGACCGGATTGTAATCTGTTGATTCAATAGTGCACGAAACGGTGGCGTATATTGCCACGAGACCATGCAACTGATTTGGAAGTTGATGCATCGTGTTAATAATGAACAGTGATGCTATTCGTAGTGGTTGGTACAGAAGGAAATCTGGAGATCAACACATTACACAATAGCGGCCTGAATCGGAAGGAAGAAAGAGAAAGATTACGTACGCCAAAATTCTAAAAACGTATTTCTTAAATTGTAAAAAGTCTGATAAATCTAAAAAATTTAACCAATCGGGGCCCGAAGTTTGTATAGTAATCGAGGGTGGAAAAGGGGTGGCGGGAAGGTAAAGCAACGCGGTAGTGTGCTGCAGACTGTTCAAGTATGTTTAAAGCGCCCATCTTTCGATAAATTTTTCTAAAAATTGTGATTTAAAGAATGCAATGCAGCAAGCTTCTTCCAATCAACAGAATTGCGAAATCAAAGCATCAAGCGCTGCAGGGAAAAGTGAGAGTGAAGAAAAACAAAACCCCATATACCTTTTATCACCATCACCTTCAGACATCCTACACAACAAAGTCAATATGGCAATCGCGATGATTGTAGTATGGTCGATTCGGCAAACAATTTTGCTCTTATCGATTTGCAAGCACCAAGCATAAAGACAAGACAAACGTTTGTCGTAATGAATACAATTTGGACAGGCTTATGCACTCGACCAAGCATTGCCCTTTGGCTAATAGTCGTTATGCGCCGTACGTGAAAGAGAAGGAGTAATTTATTTGTTCGTCAAAACAGCAAAGAAAGAGCAATTCACCTTCACAAATGTTTTTTTTTTTTTTTTTTTTTACTTTTTTTCGGGAAAAGATTCGATTACATAAAACTCCGAAAAGGATTAGCACAAATGTGACGAATTACCTTTTGGGGAAAATTTACGTTCATAAAGCAAACAAAGATAACAAAAGATTACGCCAATATTTGATTAAAAATGCGAAAGTTAAAACTAAAGAAGAAGAACAACCAAAATTAGTCGGAATAAATAAAAAGACTGAAAGAAGAGAAGCAACTAAGAGAACAAAAGCATCAAAGCAGCAAAATTCGAAAATCAATCGAAAAAGAATTATTGGACAGATTGAAATATGGTTGCTTATGGAGACGCTCTCTTAACGTCAACGAGGAATTGTTTGGAGAAGAGTCGTTGATGGAAAAAGAACAAAGCTGCTGAAAAATGCTTATGCTTGAAGCAGAGAAAAGTGACGGGAAAAAAAAAAAGATAGTTGGAAGACGAAGAACTTGTGTTGGAAGATGAAAGAAGGAAGTGAAAGACGAGGAGAACTGCAGGCAAGCGTGAATTCGTTAGTGATGACGAAAGGATGAAGATGAGCGATTGATTTTGGACTTGACTGTACGACCTCTGAGAAATCCTATCGAATTTGGAGATTCTTCCGAAGGGACGATGATTGATGAGGATTGACTGAACGTCCTTGCCCCCCATCCAAAAAAGCGAAAAAAGCTGCCGGCAAGGGTGCTCGTCCCGCTACTGGCAAGAAAAAGGGCAAGAAAGGGTCCTCAAATTGAAGTGGAATACGAAGAAGAACAAACAACCGCATCACGAAAAGGGAGCTCGAATCTTGGTAAGTCTACTCTCCAGGTCTCTCCTCTCGCTCAATCTCTCGCTCTATCTCTCTCTCGCTCTCTCTCTTCGCTGTGTCAAAACAACATGGGTTACAAATATTATAAATCTTAATATATTAGCTACGAAGTTGCTATTGAATACCCAGCCAATAAAGAAGTGAGCGTTCGATAGGACTTGAAGGGGT
Source organism: Erigeron breviscapus (assembly GCA_034093135.1). NCBI lineage: Eukaryota > Viridiplantae > Streptophyta > Magnoliopsida > Asterales > Asteraceae > Erigeron > Erigeron breviscapus. The sequence goes on along the minus strand of CM067170.1, from coordinate 122,727,232 downwards.
ATAACATGTAATTGTGCTCTCGGAAAGAGCATTTTCGACTTGTGAGCTTCCTTGTTGGCGAAGGGGTCGATATTTTTGGATCTTGCCGAATATTTTGGTCTTGCAAAAGTGAGTACCAGATGTTACGCTCCAAAGAGAGATAAGGCGTCGATCCAGTAGGCGGTCTTGAAATCTTGTCTTTTGCTATTATATCCGAAAGTATTGCCGGACAAGCTATATTAGATTCGAAGGAATGCCATGCATCAGCATCTGCCATTGGCGAATATCTTACCACTGATGCCACATGTGTTCATGCATTTTTGGATCCTTGCTTGTCGTCAAAAACATCGCCAATCCATTCCAATGCTTCTACAACTGTTGATTTCTGGAGACAAGATCTGACCCATACAGCGAATTCGCTAAAGAGCACCTCGAACTGCATGGCATGAATCCTACCGCTATCATCTTACGAACAAAGATACAATCAAGAAACTAATCAATCTCGCCTTTGCTTCACACAAATACCGAAAGACCAGCTCGCAATACGTTGCCTGGCCAAAGCGAACTATTCGGGGAGACCTGTTAGAGAATGTCTTGTGGCGTACATTGATCTTATTTCCCTTTTGTATCGATTGTCCGATTCCACGAATGCAGCAGACCCGGAAACGCTGGCTATCCTGAGTCTCGACCTAATGAAGCCAGCCCAATCATCCTCCACGCCAGCAATGCCAGGACAATCCGCCGCTAGTATTCTCACAGGAGGGCGACATGTCCTTCTTGCAATAATTTAAACATGCTCAGCCAACGACTGTGCTTAGAAAATTCACCATACCTTGCGAGGAGGATGAATGAAGCCTATCCCTTGCCGGACTTTTCGGTTGAAAAGGCGACAATGTTGCGCAAGGTGCCAGTGGCATAGTTCGTCTTCACTTCGCTAATATCGCTTGAGTGCTTTTCAGCCACTTTGCGAGTGCTTTCCATGCCTGAGCTTTAGTGTCGGATGCTGTATTATCATACTGTTAAAGACTTCAGAAACTTTCACATAATTGCACGTTACCAATGATTAGTCGGAATCTCGTCGTCGGACACCATAATCATATGGATAGTAAAGTATATTGATCTCACCCATCGCGGCTATCTGTGCTGAAGCATAGTCGAAGAGCTGTAGGTGAATATCTCTGGTGTGTTTGGCCGAAGGTAGTTTTGCTTCGGTGTGTTCAAATGAGGGACGACGTTGTTCGAAGTTGCAGATTCCTTTCACCGAAGTCGGACAATTCGATTGCAATACTCGACAAACAATCGGGACGGATATGCACAATAGTAGAAGCAATGCGGCTAGATAAGGAAGTGAACGCACTTAGTCCTGACTCGCCCTCCGCCGCCCCATTGAAAAAGCCCAAAGTCTTCCCGCAATCAGATGTAGCTTCGATGTGTGGTTGTGACATGCATTCACCCTATTTTGAAACAATGGACTCATATATACGCAAGGTCCATCAAAAAAAGCATGTCCATTTTCAGTTTGCACATAATAGTTGAGGCCAATGCAATAATAGACTTTTTGCACTTGTCGCATTTAATGCTCCAAAAAGCATGATGCGAGTTCTAACCACTAGCAAGCTGAAAATCAGGGCCTTCTGTCGTCCTATTCTTTGGCATCGTTCTCTCTTTCTGAAGCCGGATCTGCAGATTCGCTTTCCCATCCTGCATTGTATATCTTTGCGTCACGCTGCCTAGGCTGGTTAAGATGATGTCTGTTTGCGCAAAACTGGCCCAGATGATGTTTTACCAGCAAGACGAGAAGGAGAGTTGCGATGAAATGTTGGGAGACCCTTGTACTTATCACTTCCCATAGCTGACCTGAAAAGCAAGGCGTATCCAGGGCCTACCCTCCTTGCGGTACTAATCCTAGGTTGTGCCTCCAGAGCTTCATGCTTCCCCATCGGAGACACTCTGACTGATCGCTGAACAACGTATGGATGTTAGAACGAAAGAGAAGCAGAAGTATTTTCCTTGACGTGTGACTCAAAGGTCTGAAAAGCAGAGGCGCATGTACGAGCGGCGGAAACTGAAGTCGGCCCCGTAATTCGTGCTATCGTCTCAATATCCAAGTATGGCATTGATAGTTTTGTGTTTGAAGCGCAGTGCGCTTTCAGATGCGTTGATGGTAGTTAAAGCAGTTCTCTGCACATCTCCTTGAAGTATGTGTTGTTCAAGGCAAACAACATGCATCTATGTTTATAGCTGAAATCTTCCGCTAATGGTTATGGAAGCATCCAAGATTGCTTCTCTCTCCAAGTTAGATGAGGAGGTTATTTCAGACGATTAAAAAGGTCTATGCAAGTCACCTTATTTGTGCACTCTGATCCATAATCTTGCCTTGCTGTTTCATCAGACCATTCCGCTTTGTAAGGAGATGAGGGACATTCAACAAAGAATGAATCGTGGGTTGGTGGATCAGACCCAAATTTGATTTTGAGTGCCTTTGAAATGTACGTCGAATGGCCAGAGCGTAAGGATACGGAGAGCAACACTGCAAGCAAAACTTTTTCACAATTTTAGTCGCGTACGGACACACGAATGTTTTTAAAGCGCGCTACCGCTCACCGCGTGTGTAGACTAGGTTCTGGGGAATAATACATTAGACGAACACCCGACTTCGTCATCACTTCATCGTTTACAACATCAACTACTTTTTTAAACATATTGACTCCTGAAAGTACGTCTAATCACATGTTGGAAAGGATCGTACATTATGGCGTAGAGGCAGTCGTATTATCTGCACTTTGGCAGGCTGTTTTTAAAAAGACTCGGCCGGCTTACCGTGAGTAATATGAATAAGCATTTATGGATATACAGGGGGGGATACTGATGAAAAACATGATGCAATCACATTCATTCTAGAGAATCGTTACCGAAAGATACCCGATCCAACAACCGGAGCGTGCGGAGGACTCCCCCCTAGGAGTAGGAGAATTCCATTTTCGATTCAACCTTGCTGCCGCTATGCATCTAAATACTTGCTCAGAAGTAGCCCAACATCAACGCACCTCTCCGCAGGAGATCGATAAATTTGAACAACCCAAAGCCTGCATCAAACTCTTGGTGGAAAATGATTGTGTCGGATCTACCGGTCACGAAAACATTGCATGCATGCCACGCCTTGATCGCTCAATCGGATTCCACTTTCGGACTTGATCGGGATACCAGATCCGACAAATCTCCCATCGTTGGTATTTTTTGCTACTTTCTAGGACGACGATTTTTCATAATCTTTTCCTTCTTCTTCTTCTTCTCTTCTTCGTGTATTGTATTCAAGCGGGTTACCTTTTATCCGTGATGGCTATTGCTGCTCACATTTTTGATCTTCAAGGGGACAATTATGCATAATGTTCCTCTTCGGCAATGAGGATGTCTTGACGAGGTTAAGGATGTGGGAGGAGACCTGATACCATTCTTCTTAGGACATGATAAGGGTTTAAACGACCGACTTTCCCATTACACAGCACTGCCATTGCTTGTGAATCATACATGCTGAGCCACTTTTCTCTTTCACTTCGCTTGTGAGAGCACGATTCTATGTTGACTTTCTTTCAAATGCGTTCATACAGGTTTGGTATCATACATTGGCTATCAGCCCTGACCTGTCGCCCAAAAACGTTTACGTTGAAGCTTTGTGAATCTTTGATGATTTTTGGAGCAATAGTCAAACATCTATCTCTCAAAACTATTGTTCCCTTGTATTTTTAATCGATCATTTATTTATCATCATCTAAGGCAAGTCACTTCTATTACGCTGAGAGATTAGGACAGTACTCAAAGATCTATAATGTCTAAAATTCCATTTTTTTCTTTGAATTTTATTAACTTTTGCCTTTTTTGTGACATGGCGAAATCAGTGATTACGTACAGTATGATGTATAACCGAGATGTCCTCTTGCTAATGCTAAACCGATTTTAGTACCCTGTAAATGATGTATCTAGAAGTTCAAAACTACCCGAGAAGCAGTAGTCTTGAAGAGTTGAAAAAAAGCGGTTGGAGAATAGAGGCTCTCCAAAAAAGACCAAGTAGCTCATGTTAGACTTCTTAGTCGTCATTATATAGCAATCTACCTCAGGTTCTAAAACCAAGCATACGGAATATAACATTTAAAGATAGGACCTCAACTTATAATACGTATCTCAACCCTACTTTACGTTTATATAATTCATAACAATTCCATTATCTTGCCTTGACAAGACCTAAGATATAGGCTTCATCTTTTTGCAAATTTTGTATCCAATTTCGATAACCATGTACACATCATGTTTAAGGTGCGAATGTTCTCGGCTGATCGCTTGCGTAATGCATGATTTTTGGCACACAAAGGCTGCTGCGACTGCGCACGAGTTTTAATTCAAACAGACATATTCAGCGTAAATCACAAAGTCAGATTAAAAGTGACCGATAATCAATGCGAACTTGTCAAATGAAGCATAAGATCAGTGTAATTTGCGAGGTATACTAAAATGTGGTTGGGATTTTTAGAGCTAGGCCACGGAAACGGTGTTATGTAAAGCACCGAACACAAAACAAAACGTCCGTGTATTGTTGGGCAAGCGGGTCAAGGTTTTTTTACGTATTTGTTTTGTAGGACAGAAAGAAATCGGGATAATTTTGCAGGCTTCCAAAATTCTCTTTCAACGTGTTGTGGAATATACTTTACAGTCTGCCAACAACATACCTTTCATTCCTTTTATCTGTCATCACATAATCATCAGGTCTCGTCCACAAAACGTTGGAATCAAGGAATCGAAATTTATTTCCCAAAAGATGCATCTTCAAGATGATTTGGCAAGATTTCGATGTGGCCGGCACAAAGGCAAATCCACTATCGGTTTTCGGTCAAAATCTATGGATGCAATGATGATCGTTGAAGATGTAAACTCTTTCGCTTTTAACTGTAGTTTAAGGATTTTGGAAAATACAAAGGGGATCTCAAGCGTATCGGTCGTTTAGAAGTCGGTTACAGAAAAAAACTATTATCGATCAAGTCAAAATCGTCACATCCGTTTTGAGGACTTATTCGTCAAATCCGGCAACACAGATATCGAAGGTTTGGATTGCCGACAACAAAATGCTTGCTATGGAGAGGTAAAGTATTATGAAAAATTTCACTTGAAAACTAATAGTACTGACGTATGAATATGCCATTTCTTCTTTTATTTTCTGCCTCACTAGAACCGCGCTCTTTCAATGCTTGTCAACTGGATCGAATCATTTCTTGGGACTGGACGTGATGCAATCGTGGTGCATGTGATATCGCCATATACGCTGCTGGACAGCAAGACTGTTGGCGGGCTGGTGCAATGAATGCTCATTGTCCTGACAGGCACCAATCCCTTGAGCCTGTCCATGCGGAACCCCTACATGTAAAGAGTGGGACTTTTACAAAGCCCGATCTCTCTTCGAATTAACCCTACAGTTGATGGTACACGTTACATTGATCACTTATTGGTTCTTTGACAATTGTTATGATGCATACCGCAAAACGACTGCCAAATTTTCCTCCAAAGGAGATGCTGTGCTGCCCCATGTTAAACGGAGATGCATTGTCAAAAGTTACTTTGAACGATTTCGACTACAAATGTTGCACCACGCCCTTACTCTAAATTGGTCCAAAAAGGTTTCGGAAGATTCTTCTACAACGATTCTTGTCCAACACACAAGCAGACAATACAAGGATATCCCACACGAATGGACCAAATGGAAAAGTGTAGACACCAATTAAACAAAGAAATCGAAAAAGACATTTGAACAGGATCGCAATAAATCGGCCATGCCCCCACAAACCAAATTAGAACCTACAAGGAAGTTGTTAGCTAATGTTGCTGGCCTAATAAAATGTATACTGCTTCCCTTACGGTGGGTGTGCTTCTCTATAGCTAAGTGTTTCTCGGAATAATTGCAAGGAAAGCGTTCTTTGTTTTCTACTCTCGTCGGAGGTAAGTGGTAGTGCTGAAAGTATCTTTAGTGTCTTGTAGTGAGAGATGTTTCCAATATGGCAAAGCAAACTCAAATTGAAAGAACGTTTGGCTGCTCGTAGTGAGCGTTGTCCCTTGTCCAAACAGTATGTCGAATGCTCTCAAGACAAGGAACCAACCATATGCCGTCAATTTATGAACCAAAAGGTCAATGATCCGAATGTTCGAGGCTCTTACTATCTCGAAAAAGTGACGGAACTACCGTAGAACATCCGGCCGCCCACAGGGTCAGCATAGATCTTGCATTGGGTTACAACAGCAAATGTCAAAATAAAAAATTGCCTTTTCTTAAATTAAAAAACAAAAAGATGCCCAGGCACATTATGCTACAAGTATTCGTACGTTTCTCATCCAAATCAATTTGGAACCTATTGTCATTCTTGTTCTATAGAACCTGAGACTTATAATTTGTGTGAGTCAAAAATCTATCTGTTAACGGTTTAAAGATAGGAGCGCGGGAAGTCTTCCCACCAGCTTCCATAGGTGACTAGAGTCTAGACCACACCCTTAAAGTTATGGTCTGTGGTTGTGGAAACGGGTGGACAGGGGTAATTTTAGGCAATCTTCCTGCGCATAATTCAAAGCGACTGTGTTCATTCCCTTACATGCTGTTAATTTCTAGGGGTAAACAACAGGTGATATCTACCTTTCATCAATCATCACAATCAATTGGTCAATTCTTCACCACTGGACAGCCATTCGGAAATTGACGTAAATATAGCTTGCCAAAGCCTGCTGGTTGGCCTGCAGCTTGTTCGCCCGCGAAAAATGTCATTACCGCCCAATTGGTCTCTGCCTTCCACTTACCTGCATTAGAGACCAATTCTTTGTGCAGGTATAGTGGCACGGTTATATTGTCTGGCACGTTTGCTTGAGTTCTATGTCTTTTTCATTTGGATAAACATTCTCGATCCCGTCAACAACCAGGGAAAGCTTCTTTAGGTCGTTCGCAGCTGTTGTAGTTTTAGGAGATATTGGAAGAAAGCCAAGGATGTGCTTTCAGGCACAAAGTTTAGCAGAAGATGGTTGGCGAGTTGCATGATAGGATGATAAAGGAAAACACACCACGCCTCCATTAAGAAGATCTTCGGTTACACTTCATTATGGTCTTTCAACTTCTCCAAAATTGATCAACTTTACCAAAAAGAGGGAGCTTTGCATTACGCACTGCCTCCCCTCAAGGTGCTCGGGCAAAGTTTGGACTGTTTTGGATTTGGCAACGCAGTTAGGACCAACACAGAGCTTTCTTGTTCAAACACCCCAGCTTACCTTCCTTTTCATCGTCGTTGGGGGTATGTTACTGGGAAGTCGATTGATAATTGATGGCCAACTTGGATACTCTATATGGGCAGTGAAGTTTGCGCCAACAGCTGATTGTTACGTCATATTGTGCCTTGGAAGATGGTGCGGTAGGAGAGCGTTTGCTCATTTGTTGGCGTGACAAGGGCATAAGTAAGAGAAAGCATTCTTCCAGACCGAAATTGGAAGGCAAAGGACCTCATAAAGCGTTCTGTTTCTATATGATACGGACACCATCACATACCGAAGAAGCAACCGATCGAGTCTCTAATCTTATTCTCGCTTTTCTGCCCTCGTCTCTCCACAATAAATCCTGATGGTATCGGAGCAGAGCATTAAGACCGATTGCCAAAGTTGTTCGCAGTCGCCTGTCACAAGAGGAGATAAAAAGCTAGGCGAATGGCGAGATGGACAGACCAGCATTGGTATGAGCAGTACAGCTGACCGGCAAGATGAAGATTTTGGAGCTGCTCAGAGTGCTTCTCGTATGAAAAGCGTAGCCGATTACTCAACGAGAATCAGGCGGCCAAAAGACAAGAATTATGCCGATTCGCCCACTTTGCTGAATCACTATGCTAGATAGCCACGGATTGGCTATGTGTTGGTAGGAGGGAATATGGAATCGAAACGGGGACAAGAGTGTGTGCATCGCTTCTGTAGACATTACCAAAAGCCACTAGACGCCAAAATGATATTGATCGTAAAAGGAAAAGGTTGAATTGCGTGATCACTACGTACGTGAAATCGAACGATGGAAAGGAAGAGAATGGCAATATGTTCGACTTCGTACTGCATGGCTTCAAGTGGAAGTTATCCTACTCTCTATGGGGTATCAGCGATTGTTGGTGGGGGGATCTTGCATCTTCTTCATGCTGGAATGGAATTACCGATGAAGTGGTTGATATGCTTGGCTTGCGGTTTAACGGCTGTGCCGCTAGATTCCCTTGCGTGAATGAACGTGCCAACAAGGGAACAATGGGCTTGTATTTTACAGGCGATTTTAAAGAATTGGCAGCACAATTAGAATCTTTGCTTGCTCAACATCCCGAACCGAATTGGCCTGCACATCGTACACAACCTATGATCGCTTATTCCCCTGAGATTATACCTGATCTCCTCCGATTTCATTCATTCTTCTTCACAGCAGTTAAGGATTCGGAGCAGATGCTTCTCGATTTCTTCGCCACCTCAATAACTGAATATACCGTCATCCTTCTTCACTTTACGTTTTTCACACTCTTGCAAAGTTCCGATGCAATCGAACGTGGATCTTCCGCAAGAGCAAGTAACAAACGGAGACAGTTACGGCCGAAGGAGAAGGATGGTAGACAGTTGATCTTGCAAAAGACGAATGGAGTGGAACTTGGAAACGTGTGTCGACCATTGATTATGAAAGCTGATTTAGAAGATATGAAGGGAATCGAGACTGTGGTTTGTCTGACATCAAACAGTCATAGAGCCAATAAAGGCTACTCCGCCTAATCGGTTAAGCAAAAAACAACGCCAGGTCAAGCGTTGAATATGGAAAAGGTGGAATGGAGGCTGAAGCCACAGCTGGAGTGCACAAGAACCATGCAGGTGATTGCCTGTCGTAGAAGGAAAGAAGGAAAGTACATATGAAGATGGAATTCGATAGGGTCAAAAATCTATCACCCGAACCAAGTCCACCAAAACATTATCTCTTCTCATCGACCCGTAGTTCGGTGATGTGATTGGGATCATACAAATTAGCAGCTTTGCAAGATCACGAGAGAGATTCGTGATGTATCCATGCAAGATTCCCGGCTTTCATATCAGTGCGCCAACTTCGTTGAAGAAGTGGTGTTTGTTGTAATAATGTATGTATTTGTATAGGATTTGAAACGATGGGGATATATAGTACATTGAAAATGAGTGAGAATGAGGAAAAAGTGCTGGGGGATGCTGCGAAATACAAAGCATGAATAATTATTGCAACTATTACGATTCAAAACGGACAAATGCCTGATGCATAAGAACAGAACGATCAGAGGGAATGATTACATTCTACTTTGTTCGTAACGTGTAAATCGAACAGTTGAGATTTCGTTGTCCTTCTTTTTCTAATTTGTGCCTGGCCAACCATCCCACAATAAACTCAATTGGATGTCTACACCAAATAGTATTATTTGTTGACTTAAAAATAACTGAAAATCTTTTGAGTTTCTTGTGATAGTTGATATTGACGAGTCAATGAAGTTGGTAAATCTTGTATTAGGTATACCCCCGTAAATCACAGGCTTAGGCGTAGGCAAAGAAGTTGGAAATGTTAATTCATGTATTGCCTGTCATCAAGCTCTGCTTGAAGCGCTGAATGGGGGGGATGTTATACTGATCGAAGTGATGACTTTAAATGCTGAATATCCTCTTCCAAATTGGATTGATAGTGGGTTATAAACGAATCGACTTTCCCAATGACAAACTGGAAACTATGACAAAATAATGTTTTCTCTTTTGATGATAAGGTGCCAAAAGTTTACCAAAAGACTTTTCTCTTTTGAATCAGAAATGGATGTATACTAAAATAGGTACAATTTGTATATTGGTGATTTTCAAATAATTTTTAATAATGGTAATGCATTCGATCGAATGTTCATTTCATCACTTGTCTTGGAACTCCTTCCATCAAATTTGACTGTTTAAGTAAGCTGGTATGTTGATGATCGACGGGAAAGATCCACGATTGGCGTCCGTACCCGTATTATTTGCATTTGTCACATACAACCATCAACAGTAAAAATGATAGGCGGGACCGAAAATGGATACAGTTCGTATTGCTGTTGATCGATACATTGTTATTGCCCATGCTGATGCTTTACCAGAATAGAATAACCTGCCTGTGGAGCATGATGCCTTTAATCCAGGAACGGGTATTGTATTATTTTATCAATCATTGAAACATTGAAACTTAAACCAGTAAAATATACTACTTAATCACACTATGAGGTTGGTTTTGGTAATGTCAGTTTGTGTGATAGCCAATTGGTCAATTGTGATCCAGTCTTTCTTCATCATCTTCGTACCAAATCGATGCATTATTGTGATGCTGCACGTATGAACATCCTTTACACCGTTTCGATGCTCTTGAAGAAGAGCTATAGAAGGTGAAAGTCTGTTTTAAAAGAATCTTGCAGTGATAGGATGATAAGTTGATTACGCGGGGTACATGTAGTACTATCTGACAGAAGGGCTTGAGCGTATTGAGGCGGGGATGCTTATTGATTAGAGGTAGCCCACTTCGCCTGTTGATCTGTTGCACGATTTGCGTTTAATCAGGGTACGTTACAGTAACGTATAATCTTTAAAGCGTGTATCAAATCTTTTTTGGTGTACAATATGCACCTCAATCAACATCACAACACGACTTCCATCATTGCGTAAGTGTCCGCCAATCGATTCCAACACAATATATCCTGGTGCCATGCGGCATTATGTCATTGCTGTCTAGTATGATGGGAAGAATCGCGTGCATTATCTCGAAATGCTGCTCACCTATCCACAACTGACCAACACTTCTCAATAACCACAAACAGTCTATCAAAAGGTCATTCCGACACGTATCTCAGTCGTACTGCACAAAGACCACAATTGATTCAATATCCCTTCAAATCAATACAGAACTAGCATGTAAGAGCATTAGTTTTCAGGTTCAGTTCCTGAGCTTATGTTTGCGTGCTTTTTCGTGTGCCAGGTTATGCTAATGTTCCGGTGCGGAGCTTCCGCTTATGCAAGTTGGAGATTGGATGACTTCTTCCGTGGGAAAGATGGTGGACTTTTATCCGATGCAGCAGATCGGGCTTCTGATATGTTTGGATCTCTATCGAAGCTACGGGCAGCCTTGACATGCTCAAGCACGTTGTCAAAAGGTACAATCAACATTTGGATTCCGTAGAAGCACCCGATTTCCTACGCAATCTTTTCAAATCTTCGAAGGTACGGAAGCAACACAAAGGATCAGAAGGAGTAGTGAATAAAGTGGTGGAAGGATCGGAGGTGGAAGTAATAGGTGCAGGTCCGGCAGCTGCTCTTAGTGCGCTGTACCTCATCTGATGACAGCAAAAGCAGAAGTACATGAAGAAGGTTTACCATCTCCAAAGACAGCCACAGAAGAATTAATTTTTACCTCACCCGCAAGCTCACATCGAAATTCGTACCATTCTCAAAACTGTCGAGCATGAGAAGGGATGCATTGACTCTGCCAAGCATCGTGGTCATTGGTGTCAAGCAGGCGGAAGAGTATTGTACTGGAAAAGCGATTGTTGGACATGAATCTTACCGAAAGGCAACAATATGTCACCCGCGTCCAATCGGAGCAACCCTGATCCAAACAAAAAAAACAAAAAATCATCATCCAGTGCAAGGCCGTAGCAGGGGACCGTGGAGTATGCAGATTCCGGGTACCGGAAGGGCAAAGTCACTGATTTCAACGGTCAAAAGATGCTCTTTGACCAAACAATGGCAGTTATTAGCGCCTGACGGTTCGTCTCATAATACAACCGATCGAACTTCGCATTTACAGTCCACACGGACTGATTTGAACGTTGATCGATTTACCCGGATACGTACAATTTCTTCATGGATCAACCGGAAGCATTCGTGAAAGAGTTCAAATCTTTGTGACAAGTACAACATCGCCGAGCCGAACATCATCTGGCAGTTTGCGCTGCTGACGTGGATTTAGCAACTCTCCAGCTCTAACGTGCATCCCGCAGGTTTGACCCCCGGATTGCGTCGATTGGTGTTGATTACAAAGAATGGCTCTCTGTGGAACCACATCAGGCTGGAATTTTGAACAAACATAAGTAGCCACTCGCACTGTGTACAATTGGTGTCCATTTGCAGAATAATCTGGGTGTTTTCCAAAATGCATCTGTTCATGCGACGCCCTCTCTGGTAATGGCCATCTAAACTGCACGTAGTTCAAGTAGGGAAGAGTATTTTGCAACGAAATATCGGAACACTTTGCTGCACCTGCACGAGGGTCGGAAATAAGGGTGTTGAGCCGATGGGGTTGGTACTTCCATTACAAGACGATTAATGAGGCGTTTGGAAGAAAGCTGGGGATCATCACTTCACGGACGCTAATGCTTGTACACAGAGAATGTGAAGAAGTATGCTATCATTCAGGGCCATACAACGATCGTAGTATCACAGCAGAGAGCTACGTTTTCAGAGACGATTGGACGCTCTCAAACTTAAGTTCAAAGAGTTTACCGAGCGTTTTTGGAAAGCCATAAGTATTAGACACCTATTGAAATGGAATTGGAGCGAAAAGTGATGGACATCTTGGCACAAATTTATTGGGAAGCATCCCTGTGCGGAAGAGTTGATCAAATTGGCGGATGACGTAAAGTGGAAGCACGGACTTGACGTTACTAACTGGCAATACAAGATTGACCAATAGTTTCAGCTTTGACGAAGAAGTGGAATTGGTAAGAAAACAGCACTCAGATTGTTGTTGACGCATTAAGACACCAGTAAACAACTTGCAGAACGTGAACCATTTAACCATCATCCAGAAGCCAAGTAACGAATTCTAACTTTGCACCGATATTCTTTCTTCGTGAACGGTTCACAGCTTTGACGAGTTATAAGTTTGAGAATTGTATAAGGCCTTTCAAATATGAGGTCGATATGGATGAAAGTTAATGGGAAGAATGGAAGGCCGAGAAGTGTGTCTCTTCTGGAAAGGCTTAAAGATGTTGCCCAGGACTCTGAAGAAAAGAGTCGTAAGCAATCGGGAAGAGGCCCGATTGAATGGAGCGATTGAATTATGTAACTACAATTAGAGGGCGAAAAGCGAAAGATTGCCATGTCTAACTACAAGAGGATGGAGGTGAAACACCAACACCGTATAATGAACAACAGCAACTTTTGGCTCCTGAATATTCCAATGCGCTGTTAGGAAAGCACGTGAATGCAATGTTTTTTGAATCATCGAACAAACGTACTCAAACTTCGAATGAACGCTCTAAAGTCAAAGAGATGCACAAGGTGGTCCAGATAATCGTGCTTTGTCCTGAAGCTTTCTGAATGTGGTTTGCGCTAAGCTCACCATATACAGCAGTGATGTTTTATCAATATGAACTTTTGGCTGAATTCTTTATCATTCCTAACGTGAAATTGATATTCATTTAGTCTAGATATGGACGAACAAGAATTACAACGGGCGTTTTGCAGAGAGAATCCAACAATTCGAGCACATGTGGAATTGCAAGACAAGAAAAGGAAAAGTTGGAATTTGGTGATGGACAGCTTGACTTCCTTAGTTAAGGATTATACCCGATAAACAAGCGCCAAGAGGGATTCGACCAGTAAAGTGGTCCATATTCTTATAATACTTTTTTCATAAGATGCTTGATCCGTTGCCATCGTTTCAATTATCACCTGTACGATTTTCACCCGTTTCGTAATTATAACCACCACTATTCCTTTTTATATCACACCATAATTCTAGTGACACCGCTGGCGAACTTCTGCCGGAATTCAGCGTTGTTGCATGTAAAATGAAATTAATCACACGCACCAAGTACAAAAAGCCGTTTTTTTTAAATAGCACCGTGGGCCTGTGGAACAAAGCGGGCTAGTAGCCGATAGGAACGGATAGATAAAAATATTAGACGTAACGAAGACGGACTCATACACACCCACAGCCCTAGTGCGCGTTCTACTGCAAACAAATTCCTAGCAAATCGCTATCGATGCATGATAATCTTCTCATAGAGAGTTTTTTTCTCATCATGTATGCGACGCCGACTTGAATGAAGGAGACGGCTTATGATCATTCTTCTCCCTTTTATCCGCCGATTGGAGGAGATAGTCTTTACCTCAACATTGCGAAAACTTGAAGAGAAACGCTGTACAAACGTTTAGGACCAATCTGCGTTTCCTCGGCGCTTTTCTTTTACAGCCCCCGCTTCGAGATTTTTGTTTGTGTGTGTTATTTATCACAATTTCCGGCTTTTTCTAATGAAATCTTCTGGAACAAGAGATAATCAAAGCATTAACTTTTTTTCTTCGGCCGATGCAAGCTTGATTACATCTTTTGTGCAAACAGAATTATTTCATGCCCACATCATCCTTCGTAAACCACCAATCACACCAATCCAAATCAGCTTGGGCGGATCAAAAGAAACGTCGAAAGCGAAGATGTCGGATTGGTATTCCAATCTTACCAAGTTATGAGGAATCAACGCCAAGATCAACAAATGTTAACAACAGAAGCTTCAACGACGGATCAGTCCGAAGAAAGTGGGGGGGGCTCAAATGACCAATAAACTCCGTTCTCACAAAGTCTGTCAAGATGTCCTCCATGTTCGGGGAATCATTCAGCATTAGATCAATGTGCTTGTACCTTGCCCGTTGCAGGTCCTCGAGCGTTGGTTAAATCTCTTTGCACTGAAACACACAATGGTTGTCAATTAACAGATTGTCAACCTGTTGGCAACGGAACAATGTTATGCAACGAATTCCACTCCTTGCGAGTACAGAGCTATGCCATTGGTGATTGTGCTGAAAGCCATGGAGATCGATACGATTTGCTGTACTTTTCTTCTGTAGTTCTCTCCAACAGGTGTGGTATTATGCGCAAGCGATGAAAAGTTGACGATTCAAAGGATACGTGCAAAGACGTCATGCCAAAAAGTTCGGCGATGGTGCAAGATCATATATGCTTGTAATAACGGTTTGTGGTGAATTGTTCAGAATGGATTTTGGGGAAATGGAATTATCAGGGACTTTTGCGGATCCAAATCAAACGCATCTCCAATCAATCCTGCTCATCAAACATCTCAGCCAATTCAAAATCAACCGCAATTCTATGACCCCAACTGTCATTGGCTTGGTTGGGAACTCAATGTGCATCTATTGAAGGACTTAACCAATCATTCAATTCTGGACATTGCAACGACAAACTCAAATGACCAGATCATTTTCCCGGCAGCGAAGCACAATGTCTCTGGGATTCCTGCTCATTCATCGAGATTACAGTGCAATTTTGCGCCAATCCTCACGCGCGCATGCCTCCTGTACCGCGCCAAAATACGCTATTCCTTCTGACTCAACTCAAACAGTCTCTCCTTCATAACGATCTCACCGCACCGGAAGAAACGTGGAATGGCTCGGAAATTGCACCAGAAAAGAAAAAACCTCAAAAATCTCGTTTAGAAGAGGATTCATGAATCATGGCGGGATGTGGAGCCCACCGCAAGGACAGATGGAAACATGCCAAGCATTCACCAGTGCAGAGGGATGATTGCGAGGAACACATTGCGAACCACTCTGAGATTACAAGCAACATGTAAACGTTCATGTGGGAAGCGGGAAGGGAGTTACTCATGCCATGGAAAGGTTGTACTCGGGCAGATAAATGTTTTGGTCAAAAGCAAAAAATACTTAGACATTTGCAAACTTCACACGGAGATCGTCCTTTTGAATGCACGAATTTGTCATAAACGTTTTTCGGAGAAAAAAATACACTCGCCACAAAACACCAAAAGAACACACACGACCGAAAAGCCTTACGTATGCGATCATCCGGGTTTGCGGGAAAGGCTTTCGCGGTTGCGGGAAGCTTAACGATTCATAAAAGAAACACCATACGGAGAGGAACGTTTAAATTCGTGGCAAGATGCAATAAAGCATTTTCTGAGAGTGCGAACTTAACAAAACATCAACGAATCCATACTGGCGAAAGGCCATTCCTTGCCCTTCCCAGGATGCATAAAAGCATTTAGCAGGACCAGATCAAGTCACCGTCCACCGTAAAGTTCATGGTGATCTGACGGTCAAAAAAGGGTAATATTGCGGTAAAACGGTTTGTTTGTCTTTGAAGTGTAAATAATACATGTTATATGTCGTGAAAAGAGTAATTCTGATGAAAGATATGCGCGAAGAGGTGAGGCATGTTGATTGTGTGTCGTGCATCCTATATCTCTCGTGTTCTCAGTTTCCAAAATCGCCACATAGATTTCGTTCAGGGTTCTGTGTAGGGGAGGGAAAGGAGTTAATAAATAATGAAATGGCTATGTTGGATTTGTCCGTAAGTTTGGTTTTTTTACGGTGTACTTTTGCCGCGAGTTCTTTGCATTTTACCATGTTAATCTAAATCAACCGATTCAAACATGCCTACTGTCTAACTGTTTTCGATCCACCATTCCATCTTGATAGATATGGGTTCTGAAACGATAATATACTCACGAATTAGGGGATGCAGTTGCGCCTAGAAAAACGATGCCCACATTGATACAACAAGACAAAGTCAATGAGACGCGAATCGGACCAGTCTGATTGTAGAAAAGGGATGTGATCGGCGAGGTTAGTTCAATTTATGAAGAAATTTTGAAGCATGCACCGCATTCTGTGCTTTGCAGTGCCATTTCACCATTGAACATAAAATACTCACACTTGATTTTGGACCATTTAGGTGTAACAAACCAGCTCCTGATCCGGTTGCCACAGTGGCTATAGACACCACAATAGTAGTCAAACCAGACATTTTTCTTATAGCTTGACTTATGCTTTTGTAAGGAATGGTGGTGGTCAGGTAGAGATGATCTAGTCTAAAGCTGTCGTACTTGAAATTGAATGTTTTTTTTTTTAGACAAGGTAGTTTGTATGCACAGACGCACGCACACCTATGTACAGGGGCAATTTGTGTAAATATGTGAGAAGTAAAATTGTATGTAGGACGCGGAGGCTTTCAATACAAAATTTATTCTAAAAAAAAAAAAAAATTTGTATGTGCCTTTGCGAGCTAAAAATTTGGAGAATTATGGATACGCCAAATTGAATTGATATCGCTCTGTTCTTATCACTTTTCGGCGGCTTTTAACACTCACCACCATTGGAGTTTATCGGTGCGTCAGCAGGACGGCAATAGGAATTAGGCACTCATTATCATACCCAATTCATCTCATGAGTTGCCTTTTAACTACATCCGCACAGCATGTCGATCACGAAGATGCCGGCGAAGGAGTGGTGCTCAAGAGGTAAGTTTGCGTTGTATGCTTATAACTGCACACATATCTAAAACGCTCTAAATCTCCCATTTCACAGCTTTACGATGATGCACTCGGATCCAGAGGAACCTATGATCCAGAAGCAGAATTGATTGGCGGAGAAGAAGAAGGGATTGTAGACGGAAATGATGGAAGTCACAGAACCGGAGAGGTTACCCAACGCGGAAAGAACGACGACACCTTACATGGACCCAAATTATGAACGAGCAAGAATTCTAGGAACAAGCGCATTACAGATCAGTATGAATTGCTCCACCGCTCGTTCCAATCCGAAGGAGAACTGCATCCAGTGCAAATGCAATGAAAGGAATTAGCAGCAAAAAAGATTCCTTTGAATCGTTCGTCGAAAATTGGCCTGATGGATCGTACGAGTATGAACGTTTCTGAATTGATCATCAAGGAATGATCAACGAAAAAGCTAATAATGTTCGGGTCCTCTTCATCATCATAAGCCTATTGGGCTATTTTGTATATTATTGCAGCTTATAAACATGTTTTTGTACATTTTCTTAGTATTGTATGGTCTAAAAGGGTGGATGCTTTCTTCTTATGCGCTCATATTGCTAAGGTGTCAAAAATTAAAAATTCCAGGAAACGGAAATCTAGGAATGTACGCAGGCAAAACTTCCGTGCCATAGATGTACACTGCAAAAGTGCCTATATGGTATTTAAAACGTAGATAGGCACGAACACCCCATTGTAATGAAACATAAACCTTGGATGTGTCTTATCTTAATAAAACCTTCTGCACCCTCTCTCACTTAGTCTTGACCACGTGCTAGAGCAGAACGAATCAGCCATTTTCGCAATCTATAACAAAGTGCTGATGCAAATGGAATGCATATAGCCTCATCTGATTGTTAAAAGAACAGGCCACGCATGGTTCGTCCGACGACAATCAACAACACAACTAAAGACGTATTTCTAAAGACGAACGAAGATCAAAAAGGACACCAATCCTCAAGCAAACGGTCGGAGATCAGCAAGGGGAAAGCTTTGAACATTATCCATTTTTTAAAACAAGTCCGGATCAGATTGAACAAACATCCCATCTTCTCTCACATCACGTCTTCGGGTCACACGTACGCAGTTCTCAACCACTGCGATTGATAATTCCAATTCGGCATCAATAGAATCAAGCTCTTGAAAAAACCGAGATATCTATTTTATCTGGTCAAGTTCTCCAATACAATTCAAGCCAATTTCCCAACAGAAAACTCTCCAGCCAAACTGTCGCGCTTCACAGAGCCTATTTTATTCGGCCTAAAAACGATTGGCAAGTGGAGAAACGATCAACGGAAAGAAGGGTCTGGAATAGTGTCGATCTTTCACAAGCAGAAGGAGGAGCATTTTTGGGGCCACATTGACGGAGAGAGACCCAGGAAGTGCAAACATCTTGGTTTCTTCGAAAAAGCTGGCTTCTCCTACTATTGTGCTTGGTTTCATCGAGCGTGTCAAATGCCGTAACTTTTCTTGGGTTTGATTGTTCCTCGTACTTCTGTCTTGCTCTCGTCATATTAGTCCGCAAGATAGACTTGAGTCAGTCGTACAAAAGTCCAAAACAGAATAAACAAAGGCTTGCAATTTGCAGACGAGTATATCTGAGAAGATCAATGATTGCAAAAAGGCAAGCAATTCAGCCACCAAAAAACGCCTTCTAAGGATGAAGGGGCTGGACGGAAGCGATGAAAAGTTGCCGATGCGGATTCCTAAACATGATCCAAGCCACACACGATTCCAAATACACCTATGCAAGCGGTAAAACACTGAGCCTGAAGCAAACATCTTGGCGCGTTCGACAAATGCCTAATTGCATTCAACGATAAGCTGAAAAACAACTCGTTGTGAAACCAACAAGCCATGGTGATTGACCGTCAACAACGTACATAGACCTTAATTCAATATGCAATTAGGAATCGATGCAGGTAGTACCGGAAGTAGAGTACATGTTTATCGATTCAACTGTTTGAAAGATTCCAGGAATTGGAAGATGAAACTTTCAGATGATCCAAGCGGTCTATCTTCATTCAAAGCGAATGCCAACGGGAGCTGCTCATTCACTCAAGCCGCTCCTACAAAACTGC
This sequence comes from Erigeron breviscapus, assembly GCA_034093135.1. NCBI lineage: Eukaryota > Viridiplantae > Streptophyta > Magnoliopsida > Asterales > Asteraceae > Erigeron > Erigeron breviscapus. Next base: position 122,707,812 of record CM067170.1, on the reverse strand, counting down.
TATGGAAACTGTCCCTGAAAACGCTTGAGATCGTGTACACCCATCTCTGTAAGGCAAACTGTGGCATTACGTCTATTAGGTGCGGATATGAGTAGGGAATATCGGGACGCAGTAAGAAGGCATGTGGGGAATGAATATCCTTCCCTATGCTGATGGACCAGGTCGGAAAATGGCGTCGAGGTAATGGAAGGAAGGGTATGAAGGCGTATTTGCATGGGATCACTGTAATATTTATTAAATCGGAATCGGTTCAGATGATCCTGCATCTGCCAACGATGTAAAGACGCCGCTGAATGGATCTAGGTGTGCTTAACCCAAATCGTCTGGAGCCCATTTATCCTAGTCATTACTCAAGGCATGCATCCCGGCGAAAATGGTACGAGCTAAGCAACTTTGGGTAAAAGGACATTTTGTACTCAAAATCGCTACCTCGGATAGGTCTTATGAAGACACGAAAGAGCATAAAAGTTTAAGTTACTTGTCCACAGTTTGGCACACCCAAATATGGTCATTTTAGATTAGGATCTCCGCCAAAGGTGCTTTGACGATTGGAAAGGAGGATGCTTTGAGGATGCACGAGTTTCCAAGCCCTTGCTTTGCCGAAGGAATGAGTAAGAAGTGCCATTCGTATTCCATGCGACAAGAGATGACAAAAGATTACCATGTTTGGTACAGCGGGAGGCTATGAAGCTGCAAGAGGGATTGGTGGAAGTGATGATGGACAAAGTGATGTTTGACACTAAACCTCCTGTTCATTTGGAGGTTGTTTATCCACCAAGGTTGATGAAGCATTTCTAAATCACCAATCGTTACACTTTCTACTTTTACGATGGATCACACCCATTGGGTTTGAATGGTACATTTAACGATTACTGATCGTGTCGAACTAACAAAGAAAGCATGCGCGCCTCCTAAAGAAATGGCAAACCCATTTCGGAGACAAGAGCAAAAGCGAAGCAGAAAAAAATGCATTTGGAACTTTAGAAGATAAACCAGAAACATGCTGGATTAACTTTCATTGACTACATTTTACGGCCTTGGGTATGAGCTTGATGATTCACGCAGTGTTAAACTATCGCAACAGAAGGTATCTGGCAATGAATTAGGATGGTGTTGGGAGCTCAATTCAGAAAAAATGTATACA
>CM067170.1:122657634-122705668 GCA_034093135.1 Erigeron breviscapus | reverse complement strand
TGATGCTTGTTTTCATTGTAACCAACAGGGACACACCTCAAGATTTTGTCCAACTAACCCCCGGAATGGTCCTTTAAATGTTGCTCCCCTTAATACTATGCGTCCCCCGATGGTCCCGGGTTCTTGTTATGAATGTGGTAGCCAAGACCACTACCGCAACCGGTGCCCACATCTTATTGGCCAACAAGTCCAAGTGACCGTGCATCCTAACCAGTTGCAAATTGCCGGTCCCGAATCAAAACCGAGGAAACCAAGGACAACAACAACAACCTCCTCAAGCTCCTCGCCAACAATTGGCCCCCCGTGGAAGAGCTTTTGCCGTGAATGCGGCCGAGGCTCGTGGTGATCCTAATGTCGTAGCAGGTACCTTTCTCCTCAATCACCAATATGCTACCGTGTTATTTGATTCTGGAGCCGATTATAGTCTCATTTCCAATGATTTTATTCCGTTGATCGATGCTAATCCTAGCCCGTTGTCCTATTGTTTTGAACTTGAAATGGTAAATGGTGGATTGTCTAGGATTAGTCAAGTTGTTCGTGATTGTGTGTTAGATTTATGTGATCACCCATTTTACATTGACTTAATGCCTTTTGATATCGGTAGTTTTGACGTGATTGTGGGTATGGATTGGTTATCGGCCATGAACGCGGTAATTGATTGTGGTAGTCGAACTGTGAGGATTCCGTTAGAAAATAGGGAAGAATTAGTGGTTCAAGGCAAAACGACCGAACTATGGGATGGGAATGTATATAGTGTTAAGATCACAAAGATTGAATTGAAAACCGTGCCCGTAGTTAAAGACTTTGCTGATGTATTTCCAGATGACCTACCGGGTTTGCCTCCATCTCGTGAACTTGATTTCCGTATTGAACTTATTCCTAACGCTTCTCCCGTGGCCAAAGCACCCTATCGCTTAGCCATGACCGAATTACAAGAGTTGGCCGCCCAACTCAAAGAGCTTCAAGACAAGGGTTTCATTCGCCCTAGTCAATCGCCCTGGGGCGCACCGGTTTTGTTCGTTAAAAAGAAAGATGGCACATTCCGAATGTGTATCGATTATAGAGAATTGAACAAACTAACGGTAAAGAATCGTTATCCTCTTCCTAGGATTGACGATTTATTCGACCAACTCCAAGGTGCTCGTTTCTTTTCCAAAATTGATTTGAGGTCGGGTTATCATCAATTACGTGTTCATGAAGATGACATTCCAAAAACCGCCTTTCGAACGAGATATGGACACTTTGAATTTACGGTGATGCCTTTTGGGTTGACTAACGCACCAGCTGTGTTCATGGACTTGATGAACCGAGTGTGTCAGCCCTACTTGGACCAATTTGTCATTGTTTTCATCGATGACATTCTCATCTATTCCAAGACCAAATAAGATCATTTGGAACATTTGAAACAAGTCTTAGAGTTACTCCGGAAAGAAAAGCTTTATGCCAAGTTCTCCAAATGTGAATTTTTGCTTGAAGAGGTCCAGTTTCTTGGTCACGTAGTGAGCAAAGAAGGAATTCATGTGGACCCAAGTAAAGTTGAAGCAGTAAAGAATTGGAGACGACCTGAAACACCGACCGAAATTCGCCAATTTCTTGGTTTGCCGGGTTACTATAGACGATTTATTGAAGGCTTTTCAAAAATCGCCCAACCTTTGACTCGGTTGACTCAACGGGAAAGAAGGTTTGATTGGGGTGAAAAGCAAGAACAAGCATTCCAATTGTTGAAAGACAAATTGTGTGATGCACCCATCTTGAGCTTGCCCAATGGAGCCGATGATTTTGTTGTATATTGTGATGCATCCGGGCAAGGATTGGGTTGTGTCTTAATGCAACGGGATAAGGTGATAGCATATGCATCAAGACAATTGAAGGTGCATGAGAAGAACTATCCGACCCATGACTTAGAATTGGGAGCAGTGGTATTTGCTTTGAAATGTTGGAGGCATTACTTGTATGGCACCAAGAGCGTGATCTATACCGATCACGAAAGCCTTCAACATATCTTCAATCAAAGCGATCTGAACATGAGGCAAAGAAGATGGCTTGAACTGTTGAGTGATTATGATTGTGTTATCCGGTATCACCCGGGTAAAGCAAATGTGGTAGCCGATGCCTTAAGTCGAAAAGAACGTATAAACCAAGAAGAGTTAAAGCCATGAGCTTTACCGTGTTAAGGAGTGTTCGTGACTCCATTATTGAAGCACAAGAATTGGCAACTAGACCGGAAAACTTCATCAATGAAACCTTAAACGGTCTAGAAGAACAATTTGATAGAAAGAATGACAATGGTTTATATTTCGTTGATCGATTGTGGATTCCCGTTCTTGGAGGATGGCGGTTGAAATTGATGGATGGAGCTCATAAGTCAGCCTACTCGGTTCACCCGGGTTCTGATAAAATGTACTTTGGATTGAGAGATTTGTATTGGTGGCCGGGAATGAAAGAATGACATTGCAAAATATGTTAGTGAATGCCTCACTTGTTTGCAAGTGAAAGCCGACCACAAGAAACCATCGGGTTTACTAGTCCAACCAGTAACACCGGTGTGGAAATGGGAAGAAATTGCTATGGACTTCATCACGAAGTTACCTAGGACGAGTAGTGGTCGGGACACTATTTGGGTGATAATTGACCGGTTGACTAAGTCGGCTCACTTCTTAGCCATCCGGGAGGACGATAAATTTGACACCATGGCACGTTTGTACATCAAAGAGGTGATATCCAAGCATGGAGTGCCGATTTCCGTGATATCCGATCGGGATGCCCGATTTACTTCAAAATTTTGGAAGGCGTTCCAGAAATCTATGGGTACTCGTCTCGGCATGAGTACGGCGTTCCACCCACAAACTGATGGTCAAAGTGAAAGAACGATCCAAACATTGGAAGACATGTTAAGAGCTTGTGCTATTGATTTTGGTGGTAATTGAGATGTGCATCTTCCTTTGGTTGAATTCTCCTACAATAATAGCTATCATGCTAGCATTGGAATGGCCCCATTTAGAGCATTATATGGGAGAGATTGTAGGTCACCGCTAGCTTGGGCAGAAGTTGGTGAAAGCCAACTCATTGGGCCCGAAATTGTTATTGAAACGACGAAAGTGATCTCACAAATCAAAGAAAAGTTAAGAGTGGCCCGAGAACGACAATTGAAATATGCTAATGTTAGACGACGACCCTCGAATTTGAAATTGGTGATTATGTTTTATTGAAAGTATCCCCGTGGAAAGGTGTGGTTTATTTTGTGAAACGTGGCAAGTTGGGGCCACGGTACATTGGCCTGTTCAAGATCTTGGAGCGTAGCTTATCGATTAGAACTTCCTCAAAATTTGAGTGGAGTTCATAATGTTTTCCATGTTTGTAATCTTAGGAAGTGTTTGACCGATCCAACACTTCACGTACCCCTCGAAGAAATCCGTGTTGATAAAACGTTGAAGTTTGTGGAAGAACCAATAGAAATTCTAGATCGACAAACTAGAAAACTAAAGAATACCCGATATACGATTGTCAAAGTGAGATGGCAAGCTAGACGTGGACCCGAGTTTACTTGGGAACGCGAGGACCACATGAAGTCTAAATACCCATACTTGTTTAGTAATTAGTGTTTGTTGAATTTCGGGACGAAATTCTTTAACGGGGGAAGAATGTAACATTCATGATTTTTACCGTTTGACTGTGCATGTAATTTGATTAACTATTTCAATAAACGGAAATTTGGACATAATTGTGTACATTTATCTGTAAATTGGGACAATTATAATGTCATATTTGAACTTCTAGAATTAGAACCATATTAGCAGACTATGAAATTGGCCCAGTACATGTTATGGAAATTATATGATAGATGATAATTGAGTAACTGTGGTAACAGGAAAAATGTATATACGAAACCTTAAGTATAATGTACGGTTCCAACAGTGTCGGTGAAACAGTGTCGGTGAAACAGTGTCGGTGGTTAGATGATAATTCCATTAATAGGACAAAAACCGACACAACCTTTATATTATATGAAATGATTTATCCATATTATGGATTTATAATAATTTATAAAAGTTGTACGCTCATGAATATTTTGTTTGTGTTATTAATTTCGGAATCAATTAACTAGCTAGATATATTGTACATACTAGTAAAATAGATATGCAAATGTGTACTTGAATTAGATAACTAATAAATATATAAATACATATAATTGATTTATAACCACATAGATAAAAGTAATTATACTTATATAAACTAGTTACTACACTTAATTACACAAATAATAATCAAGAATCAAAGTTTAGAGTCAACCAAAGTCAATTAGTCAAGTCAAGCTTGTGTTCTTGACATAACCCACACAAACTAACCAAGACTTGGATTATAGCTTGTAATCATGCAATGAACATGTTCCTACTGAATTCTAGTTTGTTTTAAGGCCAAAGTTTCAGCCATTACACTCAAGGATGAGTTGTAAACACATGGTGAACACCTCATGGCCAAGGTGTGTGTTCTTGGCACTTAGTTGCAACTCTTGGGCTATATAAGCAAGCATTTGATGATCATTCTATCATCCATCTCTGCTCTTTTTTCTCTCTTTCACATTCATAACACAAAACAATCAAGTCCATAAAGTCTTGGGTTCATCACTTGCAGTTTCAAGTTGAATTTAAGGACTCTATAGGACTGGAATTTTCAGTCATCTTGCAAACACCATAGAAGATTCATCTGGATGAATTAGGAGACGAATCTTATATTTTTGGAAAGGTCTAAGTGTCAGTAAAATTTGATAAGAACGAAGTTTCTTCTGGTTTTGCTCAGAAGAGTGCCAAAAACGACGATTTTCAGAACTGGTCTAATTTCTGACGAGGCTACAGGTTTGTTTTTGTAAAAATCATAACTCTTTTATTAAAGCTCTTCAAAAGCCAAAACTTACATTTTTGAAAAGGCCTTTGAGTGCCCAACAAATGTCTAGAACTAAGTTTTGTTGTATCTGGTCTTCCTGACTTCCCAAAGTCGTTGTCAAGTAGATAGCGCAAAGCTGGGAACATGCTGAAATTTCCTTATTTTGCACTTAGGCTTTGTGGTAGCTTAAAAGTTGATCTTATACTTGTTCTAGGTACCCGGTAGTACATTTTGAGCATAGTAAAGTACTTTGCAAAGTGTTTTGAGCTGTACTAAGATTAACTTGTCACGAGGATTACCTGCTGTTCTGATTTGCCACTACAACTAAGGTGAGTTTCGTAAACCCTCCCTACTCAATTGAGATTCGGGCTGAAAAGTGTACATGTTTGTTTAACTGTTGATTGTTGATTTGATTGATTGTATGATTGAATTGTTGATATGGACATGTTAGCGCATTATTCATTATATAAGTCGCACCGTTAGCGCATTATTTACTATGTAAGTCGCACCGTTAGCGCATTACTTATTATATAAGTCGCACCGTTAGCGCATTACTTATTATATAAGTCGCACCGTTAGCGCATTGTTAATTATTAATTATGTAAGCCGCACCGTTGTTGAATGTTATTGATTGTTATGGAACGTTGTTGAACGTTATATGGAATCGTTGTCGTTGAACGTTGACTTGTATTGAATTGTGATAATGTGAAACCTTATAGGTTTTCCTTGGATGTGATTAGTTCTCCTAATCCTCACTTATTGTTAACGGTTGTTATCCGACACGGTTATTCCTTGTTACTTGTCCCTACGAACTCACCAACTTTATGTTGACGTATTTTAGTACACTTTTCAGGTAATCAGGTTAATCAGAGACAAAATGGATGATTATGTGCTTGCATTGCTAAGATTGGACTTGCTTTGGACTTTCTGGATCCGTGATCCTTATTTCCCTTTAACGGGTTATGCTTAGGATCAACTACTATCATTTAAACATTTCCATTTAATATTGATTGAGTGTGTATCTTTGATAGATGTTGATTATTGTATACATTTGAGTGAGTTTGTGGATTGTTTCAATCCTATGAATGCATATAGTTTGACTCTACATAATTCCCATGTCGTGCTGTGCTTTTCTAAGTGATACCCCATGATTCCGCCATGTTGGGGTGTTACAGTTTTTCATAAGTTCACAAGGTAAAACCCTAACTAAAAAATCTCTCCTCTCTCCCTTTTCTTTGGTTCGATCGGCCGCAAGCAACAAAACCCAAAGGGGTTCGGGTTTTAGGGTTTCGACATTAAGGGCATAAACAAGGGGTTGTTGATCGTGATTTGGGTACTAGCATACAATATAAGGGGTGTCTAGTGTGCAATCGTAGAGGGGTTTTACTTTAAACCCTATTTGATAATAATATAATTATCATTATCTTTATTGGAAGCTTTGCATAACGTACACGTTTTGATTCTCTCATTGTTAATTAATATGATTGCATATATGATTTTTCCGTTGCACTTATGTGAATATTTATGTGATATTTGTTCATACATTCTAACAGTCTTTAGTACCATTAAGTTTCCCTAAAATAATTGACCCATGCCATTGCCTTTCAAAAGAAATTTCCAAGAAGTCAAGAAAATAAATTTTGATGACAAGTACGTACGTACTTTCTTAGTTTCTTTCATAAGGACAAGTAAATGTGTAGTTATCATGCAAGGATTTCCATCATTGCGTGGATCGTTTATTGCGTTTACTACACTTTCAACCACATATTGAAACAAATAATTATCTTCTGCCAGCAGATATATAGTCTAGAGGCTAGAGCACTCCTTTTTTATCAGCATGTAAAAATATATATCAAGCATCAGCTAGCTAGCTCATAATCTGCCTCCTAATTAAATTAATTAAGTTAAATCATCGTTGTACGTCTAGAAAGATGCAGTTGAACAATCCCGAGGATGCCATGCCATGGGTCGGGCTGTATGTTTGTTTAGCATCTTTAGTTTGCACTCTTGCCATGGCAGCCGATGCCTTCCAAGGCTTTCGGCAAAGGAAATTATGGTTTCCGTGTAGATTTTTCACTCTCAATGCTGCTTCAATCACGGTGATAGCGATAGCAATGAAGCTACCAGTGGATCTGACCACCATCAAGCCCAATCTAAGCACCGTTAAGCATAACAGTGATGACGTCGACGTTAAGGTTTCTAGCATCTTGTTCTTGATCACCATGTTAGCCAACTTTCTCCCTTCTTTCGGGCTTATGAATGACAGGGAACTTCTTTTTAACATCTTGGCTTTGGGTATTCTTATAATCACCATTATTGTTAATGTATGCATTCAAATGGCTACACATGTGTTTTATGTGCATGATGCTTTTAACTTAGTACCTGTTCTGTTCACATTTTCGGTAGCGTTGACAGTTCCAGCATCTAGAAGAATCTTAGAACACCAATACAGGGAGTTGCACGAATTGGATTCAGATAATCAAGAGATCAGTTTCTCGTCGAAAAGACTCGTGCATACTATTAAAAAGTATTGTATGATGGCAGAAACTGGTAACCCCCAATTTGTGATTGCTTGTTCACCAATTTCTTGTGCTATTGGGGTTGTATGCTTATTTAACGCTCTTCAAGTATGTGGGGTTCTAGTAGCTGAGCTCTACATGCCATCATACTTTTCATTCGGACAATCAGACTATAAGTGGTCAATAAATGTAATTATTACCGTGCAGTTTATTGGGGTTCTAGTAGGTAGTATAGCGCCAACTTTCAGATGCGTCACTTCTATCAGTTATTTCAAAGTCTCCAAAAATTGGAGCGCGAAACATCTTAACATTTTCAGAGTCGAAAGACAATGGACTCAAAGACTTCAACAATGGAAACGCAGTCATATCCATTCATATATCCCAGGTCGCTATTGCAAAATAGCTTTTCAAGCTTTCAAAAATATCTTTCTGAACTTTTTTATAGCACTTCAGATATTCTTTGTGATTATATGTAAAATAATAAGTTTATTTCCCAAATCATTTCTGATCTTATTCTCGTGTGGCTGGTATTTCTTCAAGTCTTGGTTGAAAAAGTTTAAGAAGGCACCAAATGTATCTAATACCGATGCGAATTCAGAGATCAAAGAATATGCAAGGTATGTTCTACATATTGAAGATGATGCAAAGTTTTCAGAAAGAGTTATAAGAGATACGCTCAAATCTATAGCCCAACTTCTTCAAGTGTCTAACGAGAAGGAGTCAATCAATCTTTTGAAGTTTTTACATAAATCTACAAGATTTGACGGAGTGAAAATGTTCCACAATGACCAAGTTCCGCCTTTACACGCAGAAGAAACAAAAAATTCATGGAGTCTAGTAACGGTGACATTAACAGCCATTGCTCTTGCACTTCCTAACATAGCAAACAACCATATCGAGGGGTTACTTGCCAGCATGAATGAAGGTCTCCACTTTGTTGGGCATGTTGAAGAAAGCCTTAATGCAAATACTGACTTGGTGAAGGCAAGAAAAGCAGCTAAAAGTGTGTGGACAGAAGTAGAAGTGTATCGTACGTGGCTACAAATCGATCTTCAGAAAAAGGCTCATAGAGGAAGAAAATCAAAGGAGATACTTCAATGGTTGGGTGATGAAGCAGTAAAGATCGTGATACAGCTTAAGAGCTGCAAAAAGCAAATTCTAGATCACTCACTTTATAAGTTCTTAGCTGCAGGATCCATGTACAAAATTAGCTTAAGTATATTGCTCCACTTCAACGAACAAGAAAACTGGCCGAATGATGAAGAAGTTTTTGAGTGGATATCAAATGTAATCGCAGATGTATTGTGCGCTTGCCTTACCAACTTACCACGTGTCATAAAAATGAAGTGTCATCACGATGCAATAGAGAAAAGGAGAGACAACATTCGCTCTGCTGCTCTACTTCTTGGAAAATCCAAAAAGATCCTAAAGACCCTTAAAGCACGCCAACTTCCTCACTTAGATATGGACTCAATGGCATGCATTGATAAGTGGCATGAATCACCATGTTACACTTCTTCAAACAGGGTTCAACTAGCTTCTTTTAATTCTGATGATTCACTCATTGTATCTATAATGAAATAAAAGTGTTTCTATTTTTGTTGTTATTTAATTAAATTTAAGTCCTACACTGCAAGAAAGAATGTATTATACATTGTTTATTTTTGTGTAAATACGGACTAATGGCTTGAAAATGTATCTAATTACCCCAAAAAGCTTTAGCAGGTATCCACCTTTGAAATCGTCTATGTAGGATATAAACTACCAAAAAACTCTAACATGGGTACCATACAAACGTTAGAGCTTTTTGGCTTTTTCGTAAATGATCAACCAACTTTCCGTAATTGCATCATCAAGGAACATTTCTATATATCCATTAATAGCTGCACGGCCCATCTGCGTTGTCCTATATATCATATCTTACAGAGAGAAAGAAAGTTCCTCAAGTTAGATCAACATGGTTTGACCCATTTCGACCTAATGATTCACATCAACTTTCCTGACACGTGAACTTATGAATCACATCAACTTTGCAGTCACATTTCGACCAGACCAGGAATACTCATATTGACCCATTACCCACTTTGCCTATTGCAAGCATCGGTTAAATCAGTTGTAACCTAGACCACTGCAAGCTTACTAAACTTCTACGGTCTCTTTCAAGTAACTACAACATCCGTAATAAGCAGGTATACAAATTATTGATAAAGCCTCTTTCAACCCACCTCATCATATCCAGGCTTGGGACCAACTAAGTCTACAATAAATCAATGCAGAGTTAAAATTTGTAAACCCAATACAAGATAAGACACCAATCTCATAGGCCGAAAAACCAACATATTCCAAACTCTAATTTCCTATACTTTGATTGAAGAAAAATCCACACAATTCGTGATATGTGACATTGTGCATAGCTACACCAAAACAATTCAATGTCTGCAACTATAACATGAGGGGAGAAAAATGTACCATCTCAGGCTAAATTCGTGGCAATTAATGATCTATATTTTCTCATTTATTTTTTATTAAAATACACCATACCGCTGGTTTAAGCATACTGGTTATACCGGTTTTCTGCACCGGCCGGTAATACCATAAGACGGTACTCGCAAAAAACCGTGACTAGTTATACCGGACTAACCCGGTAACCGGTAACACCAGTAAATACCGGTATTTAAAATGTTGCAGGAAACCAATTAGAAGATCAAAATAAACAAACAAAACAATGGGTTCCCGGCAGAATGTAGATAGACTTAGCAACATGCCCGAAGACGTTATTTCACACATACTTTCTCTAATCCCTACTAAATTTGCGGTTCGAACTAGTGTTTTATCCAAAACATGGATTCACTCTTGGAAGTCTGTTAATCCTTGACTTTGATGATAAACATCATCCTTTTGGTCGTGATATACATTCTTTTACTCAATTCATTGACGGGGTACTCGAAGCGTGTTGTAGTAAAGCATCATCCCAAGTCGTTAATCATTTTAGAATGCATTTTTCGGATACTTGGGTTCCCGGGTCGTATTTGTGTAAGTGGATTGATGCAGCAGTAAGGCTAAACGTTTGCGAGCTTGATTTTAATGTTAAGGTGAGATATCTTATGTTGCCTCATAGTTTGTTCACTTGTTAGACGCTCACAAAATTGAGCATACATTCAAGGAATGATGAACATGTGTATGGTGGTGAATTGGAGTTTCCATCATGTGTCTATCTTCCATGTCTGAAAACCATTGATATAGTTGTTTTCAGTAAAAACTCTGTTAATGCGCTTAATCTTAAAGACTCTGGTTTTGTTTTCAAACTTGTTGTGGTTCTCATTTTATGCCATATACATATATTTTCAGCTAAAGACACCATCCAAAACACGGATGCCTGATTTTTCCGTATTTGAAGCACTTGGAGTTCAATGCGAGTTCTTCTCGGGACGGTTTGGATTGGCTATTACTTCATCAAATACTAGAACACTCTCCTGAATTGGAGCATTTATGTAGTATAATGGTATGTTACTTGGCTAATTCTAAAATTTTGACATGTTACAGTATTTAGTTATCCTCTGCTCTCTATTCTATTTTCTTACACATAACTTTGGGCAATCCATGTTGTTAGTGCTCAAACAGAAACCCAAAGATCAAGAAGATTCTTCCTGGATTGAGCCGCAGTCAGTTCCGACGTCTATGCTTAAGAACCTTGGAACATTCAAGTTTGTAAACTTCATGGGGCAGAAATGCTATCTACAGTTTTTGGCATACTTGTTGGGGAATGCAGAGGTTTTGACGATGATAACAATCACGTGCAATGGCGTGCCCATGGAGGAAGAAATGCAGTTGAGTGCAGAGTTGTTGAAGTTTCCAAGGGCATCCCGGTACTGCGAGATTCATTTTCTTGGAATTCGGTCAAATTCTACAACTAGCTAGTTTTGTGAGAATAAAAACTATCAGCATCAGTATTCTATGATCAATAATCCCCTGATTTTCAAATTTTCATCTCTTTATTATTTATATATCATGCTTACAATAATTAACTTTTTGAAATATCATGTCTATGCTAACTCGTTTAACCGGGTGTTTAATCTCTTGTCGATATTCATTACATTTTCACTTATAATAGGTTTGATAATTTCATTAAATTTCTGACTAAGATGATACTCATCGTTAACACATGTTAAATCTAGTTGCACATCAGGTAAATAGTTACTCTCTTCGCCCTAAATTTATTGTTCATGTTTTTATTTCAATCTGTCTCAAAATAATAGTCTTAGCAATCAAAATTCATTTAAATGTTAAATATCAAATGTTATAAGTGAAAATGAGTATCATCTTAGTCAGAGATGAAGGCATGAAGCTACTGTAACTTCTTGTCGCTTTTTTCCAAGTCTAAGAAAATAAAATCAGCTTTTTGTATATATGAAACTTGTAATAATTTTATTCTATACTAAATCAATGTTGAGACAAAGTAGAACCTAACACAACAGCATCTTACAACAATCCAATATGAAACTGTTTCAACACACCAGGTGTTAAGAATCACCCATCTGAGCCTGGTTGTTACAGACAAGATGGTTATAAACTGAAGAATCATGAACAGCCATCAAAGCAAATCTCAAGTCCGTTACCACCGATTTCAGCAATCAAACACTGAAATCCACATTGCTCAAGCTCCTTGATTACTTTGTCGATTACTGTTTCTGACAATACTGTTGGTAATGGTTAAGGCCACATCTCAGTAGAAATTGACAATGGAGTAATTGTGACAAATTCGACCTATGTACTTGTGAACGGGCAATTCAAGTTATACTTGTTTTCTAGAAGACCAAACAAAAGTAAACATCAAAGTGGTTTGTAAGGAAAAGAGTTAAACTCGAAAGTCACCCAAAGTACGTTTTTAATTCTTAACACCTGCTAGATCATGTTACTGAAAAAATTAGGTTACTATCAAAACAACGTAGTTGTTAAGAACATAACAATTAGACAAGAAGTGTTGTTTTGACTGGGAACCGATTTGACAATTGGCCAACCCACCCGACCCTCATTTTTCCAGCAGTAAATGCTAGCTACACTCAAAGAAAGGAAAATGAAGAGGATTTATAAAAGAAATTGTGAAAAGGATACGTGATGGTAAGAAAGTTAGAACGCATCCACCCCCACCAGCTCCAGTCAGCTTGGAAGTTAATTTATACTTCAATGTTGTCCGGATCACGGTTTCAATAGACGCATGGCTGACCCCCATACATTGAAGCAAACCTTGGTTCATTTCCATCAACTCTTCTACCTTTTGTTCCTTCTCAATATCATCATCAGAAGATGACTGAATTATTGAAGCAAATTCATTGCTGATTAAATCAACCGCAGTAAATACAGATGTCATAGCATCTTAAGTATCATATTGGATTTGATGCATGTCAACGCACCTGATTTGAATTTAATCAAATTCCCTGTCATTGCAGTCATGCAAAATCATTAGACATTCAATATGGTATATAAATACAAAACATACATATAAAGGAGATTTTTGACTAAGTGGCATCCGTAAACTTTTGTTTTGGGACACATATTTCTTTTGTTTTGTGCTAATTAAGTGCAAGATTAGATTTTTGACTGATAGTCAAGCTTTTTAAAAAGTTATATGTCAAACTCATACTTTAGCTGTTATCAAAGGTAACCTACCATATGTGCTGACTGTATTGTCGGCTTCCCATGAATGATCTTTTCACCCTCAAAAGCCCATTTGTTCGCCATTTGCTGCTCTTTTTCTCCAAATGCAACCCAACCTTCTCGACTAAACTCAACTTTAACAGAATCTGATAAAGCAAGCAAAGCGCCAGAAAGTGAAACACAAAATGCTGCAGATGAACCTAATCCTGAACCCAAAGGAAGCTCAGATGAGACAGTCACTGGGTGTTACATTTGATGCGGTGATTCGTACAAGTGTTCCCCAATTCGTACACTGTTGGTATGTGATCACGTTATAATAAACGCATGTTCGGAAGTAATTTAAGCCTATGGGGTCACACGAAATGACACGGTAACTCTATACTATTAATTATTATATTAAAGTAATATATTAATTAATTTGATCACGAAATGATTAATTTAAATAAATTAAAGGGTTAATTTTATTTAATTAATTAAAAAGAGGTTAAAATGTGAAATTAGGAAATTAGAGTTGGGCTCTAATTCCTAATGGGTTGGGCCGAAAATTTCAAGGCTTGGAAAGCCTTGAAATTACTTGCCCACCAAGGTTGAAAACCCTAAAAATATCCCTATATATAGAGGGCTAAATTCTAAGGGTTTTTACATTCTTTCACATAAGTAATTCTCTCCTCTTTTCTCTTTTCTTTGGGGTTCGGCCGAAACAACAAAACCAAAGGGATTTGGGTTTGCTTTGGTTCGACTTTTAGAGGGTACAAGCAAAGGGTTGTTTGATCGTGATCGGGGTACTAGCATACGGTATAAGGGGTGTCTAGATTTGCTGAGTTCCTTGAAAGGAAACTCATATCTCAAGAAGATAGTGGGAGGATTGTTGAACTTGATGAGGCTCAAGAAGATGTGTCAACTTCTGAAAATACTAGCAATCATCAACTTGGGGGGGGGGGGAGGGGAATGTTCAAAGAGATGAATCTCAAGATGAACTTCAAGTTGAAGATGAAGCGATTCCACTTCGTAGGTCCTCAAGGACAATACGTGCTCGTGAAAGATTAAATCTTATGATTGAGTCTGAAGAACACGTAGTAAGAGACTTAAATGAACCTCCTAATTTCAAAGCTGCATTATCAGATCCGGAATCTGAAAAATGGCTTGAAGCTGCGAATGTGAAAATAAAATCCATGAAAGATAATCAAGTCTGGAACTTGGTTGATCTTCCACCAAATGGTAGAACCGTTGGGTGTAAATGGATCTTCAAGAAGAAGACCGACATGGATGGAAATGTACACACCTATAAAGCTCGTCTTGTGCCAAAAAGTTATACTCAACTTTTCAGAGTTGATTATGAGGAAACCTTTTCTCCCGTTGCGGACATTAGAGCTATTAGGATCATCTTAGCCATAGCAGCGTACTATGACTATGAGATATGGCAAATGGATGTCAAACCGCTTTCTTAAATGGTTTTCTAGATGAGGAAGTCTATATGGTACAACCAGAAGGTTTTGTCGATCCAAAACATCCCGACAAGGTATGAAAACTTCAAAGGTCCATTTATGGATTGAAGCAAGCATCAAGGAGTTGGAATAAAAGGTTTGATGAGGAGATCAAAAATTTTGGTTTTGCTCAAAATCCTGATGAGCCATGTGTATATCGCAAAGCTAGTGGGAGTAATGTTACTTTCCTTGTCTTGTATGTAGATGACATATTGATAATAGGAAATCACATTCCAATGTTGAAAGACGTTAAATCTTATCTTGGAAAGTATTTTGCTATGAAAGACTTGGGTGAAGCGGCATTTATTCTTGGAATCAAGATCTATAGAGATAGAAGTAAACGGTTGATTGGATTAAGTCAAAGTGCTTATATAGATAAAATCTTGAAGAGATTCAAGATGGAGAATTCTAAGCGCGGGAATTTTCCGATGCAAAAAGGACTTAATTTATCTAGCAAGAACGGTGCTTCTACACCTGAAGAGGTGGAGCGTATGAAAAGAATTCCTTATGCTTCGGTTGTGGGATCTATCATGTATGCGGTAAGATGCACTAGACCTGATATTGCGTTCGTGCAAAATATAGTTAGCCGCTATCAGCAAAATCCTGGAGAGGATCATTGGACTGCTGTGAAGAACATTCTGAAGTACATGCGTGCTACTAAAGAATTATTCTTGGTGTATGGAGGAAATCCCGATGCAGAGCTCAAAGTAACTGGATACTGTGATGCTGGATTTCAGACTGATAAAGATGATACAAAATCTCAGTCACGATATGTCTTCACTTTAAATGGAGGTGCAGTAGATTGGAAGAGCAAGAAACAATCTACAGTTGCTATGTCTGCTACAGAGTCTGAGTATATAGCTGCTTCGGATGCAGCCATGGAAGCTGTCTAGATCAGAAAGTTTATTTCTGGGCTTGACGTGATGCCCTCAAATAACTCACCTATGGATCTGTACTGTGATAATTCGGGAGCAATTATCATTGCCAATGAACCTGGAGTTCAGAAAGGTGCCAGACATTACCAAAGAAGATATCACTATGTTCGTGAGCGAATCGAATCACGTGAAATCAATTTACTCAAAGTTCACACAGATTGTAACTTAGCAGATACTTTTACAAAGGCTTTGTCAAAAGGAAAGCTCAATAAGCATGCCGAGGGCATAGGTCTTAGATTTTGCTAGTTATATCATGTAAATCTGTGATTGGTATTTGGATAATGGATGTTAAACGATTGTTATTTTAATAAATGAATTATGATACTTGGTATGAATGTTTCATTTTATAATAATTGTGTCCTATATTTGCATGTTTAAATCCATGAATATTTTTGATATATTATAAACGTCCATTGTCGATTAACTATATGGGAATATAGTTAAGCTAAGACAAATGTGAGAGATTGGTTGAAATATTTAAGGGAATATTTGGAGATGGTCTGCCAAACTCACATGGTATTCAAAAGAGGTGAATATCGGACTTACCCCACTTAACGAATTGTCATTTTATGGATCGGCGTCATTAAGTGAAATTCGTGAAATGGTTGCTTTATTTATCCTTAGACTTGAGATACAAGCAGGTTATGCATGTGTGGATTGCATTTTCTTAGATATAGTTCTAACTGTCCTGAACAAGGTAGTAATAAAGGGCTATTTTCAGAAATGTAGTGAAACGACATGACTAACACGTGTAGTCAATATAGGATTTGTTCCTTCAATTTGCAACTGAAGTATGATCATTTGGCGCCCTCATTGATTAATTAAGATGTTTGTATGCGCATACCCAAATGAACTCAAGAGGTGGTCTTGACTAATTTGGTAATCTTGATTAATTGTAGAAATGAGAACAGAATCGTTAAATTATGAAATGACATTGATCCATATTCATAATTAACAAGGGTATCTGAAACAAAGGGATATTAAAGACTAAATCATTTCAAAAGATAATTTAAGAAACTATCCTTAAATTTTTCCGGGAGCATTGGCGTGTTGCTAGACACTAACCAATGTTATTGCCTTTATGATAACATGCTCAAGTGGGAGCTGTTGGTATGTGATCACGTTATAATAAACACATGTTCGGAAGTAATTTAAGCCTATGGGGTCACACGAAATGACACGGTAACTCTATACTATTAATTATTATATTAAAGTAATATATTAATTAATTTGATCACGAAATGATTAATTTAAATAAATTAAAGGGTTAATTTTATTTAATTAATTAAAAAGAGGTTAAAATGTGAAATTAGGAAATTAGAGTTGGGCTCTAATTCCTAATGGGTTGGGCCGAAAATTTCAAGGCTTGGAAAGCCTTGAAATTACTTGCCCACCAAGGTTGAAAACCCTAAAAATATCCCTATATATAGAGGGCTAAATTCTAAGGGTTTTTACATTCTTTCACATAAGTAATTCTCTCCTCTTTTCTCTTTTCTTTGGGGTTCGGCCGAAACAACAAAACCAAAGGGATTTGGTTTGCTTTGGTTCGACTTTTAGAGGGTACAAGCAAAGGGTTGTTTGATCGTGATCGGGGTACTAGCATACGGTATAAGGGGTGTCTAGTATGCGATCGTAGAGGGGTTTTACTTTAAACCCTACAACAATAATAATCTTATTATTATTGATTTTATTGGAAGCTTTGCATAAGGTACACGTTTCGATTCTCTCTTTGTTAATTAATGTGATTGCATATTCGATTCTTCCGTTGCGCATACTCGTGATTATATGTGAATATTTATATGATTTATGTTCGCATATTCTAACATACACTCATATATGTCCCTCGAGTATTGGCCCCGAAAAATTAATACAGTCGCATATTATGAGTCATGATGGCTCCATTATATATTTGTGAGAATTAGGTGGATGGAGATGTGATTTTAAGTCTATATTTAAATGTCTTAAAATATTTTTTTATAGTTATTCTAATTGTCCAAAAATTCATTTTTTCCTCTTAAAAACTCATTCGATATATCTATATATATAAGTTGGTCAAAACGGTTTCTTAAGATATGCATATAAGAGTAACCTATCCATGGAGGTCCCATGGGCGCGTTATTGTGACACCGATGACGTGGCACCGGCCGTAGCGGTGTATTTGATTTGATCTACGGCGTCTCCTTTTGATAACCCGGTAGTGGTTCGAGCTCATTATATTATATTTTGATAGGAGGCGTATGGATCGGTCCTAGGTAATATTTTGTTTGACGGTGGGCGCTTATCGTAGTGTCATACGAGGCGTTTGGCACCATAAATGAATGATTAGGGAGTAGCTACCCTATGATTTCATTCGGCCCTTGATAAGTTATTTGTTTGACTCTTAGATGCATTATTTTATGAAACTTGGTTTTATATTTGATATATATATTTGATGTGTAATATATTGTGAAATTATACATATTTGTACTTTGATTCGAAATAAGTTTATTTTGAAAATAAGTTTGTTATTAAAAATATGTCTTCACATTTAATACTATATTCCTGCTTTTCTCATATCCATTCACTGGGCTTTTGCTCAGCCATATTCCTTTTTCTTCTTATACGGCAGGTGATCAAGGGGGCACTGGGAACGAAGAGTGTAGAATGATTTGGACTTAGCACCTTTGATCTTAGAGTTCTTCAAGCATGAGTTCCTCTTATGTTGGATTATATGTACTTTTGAATATTCTATCGGTTGACTTTGGTTTGACTTTGGTTTCATTTTAAATAAGAATAATGTTCCTTTTGTCCTTTAAGTTCCTTTTGATATCATTTTGTACGCTTTGTAAGTTAGGGGCGTTACACAGAATGCATACATCGGCCCAAAGCAATGGACATTCCCTTGGAACAAGTCTGTGCCAATTAAGGTTAATGTTCTTTGGATGGAGAATCGAGATGCAACGGATCCCTACTCTCGACCAGCTTCAAATAAGGATATCATGGTATCATCACCTCTTTGCCCACTATGCCAAGGATACCCTAAATCTGCTCAACATCTTTTTCTCTACTGTAAATTTGCGGACACACTTTGGAGTCACTTACAAAACTGGTGTAAACTTCCCTATTACAAACCGCAGCTACTAAGAGATCTCATGGACTACTACAAAACCATTCCAACGTTCCCCAAAAACAAAAGCTAATCCATCTTGATGTTCTTGCTTTCTTTTGGGTCATTTGGAAAACGAGGAATGACTGTATTTTCTCCAACAAACAACCCTCTCTCCGCTTCGCGTTCAAGGAACTCAAAGGAACAACTTTTTTTGTGGCTTTCTCATAGATCACCCTCCTATGATATAGCTTGGTCCCGATGGAATACTTTCTCAAGCTATCTAGTTTGCTACTCTCTTCCTGTTTATTGTCCTCTTTTTAATTTGTATCCGGTCGTAATAATTTGTATGTATCTCCTAGCCTCTCGCTAGAGTTCATATTAATAATATCATCTTCAAACATTCAAAAAAAATAATGGATGCATTATGACTTATTTGATGTATGCCCACGCGGCCAACATAAACAGCGTGCTATATACCGTGACTATGTTATTTTCAAACCAAACACTTATATGAGAAAATGATAACATAATATCTGCATAAAATATAAAAGATAATTGTACCATATATATAGTCAATTTGTAGTTTTGTACAATAAATATATATAAATATATATATATATATAGAGAGAGAGAGTTTCCTTATTTTGAGAACCATTTTTTTTGTAAGAACCATAAGAACTCTTAAATTATATATTTGTTCACATGTTTTTTTTGTTCATTCACATGTGAAATGATATAAAAATATATGTTGTAGAAGAAACTTTTTCAAGAAACCTTCAAATTAGCCTTTTATGAACTTGTGAATGAATTTGTTCACGTTTTTTGTTCACATGTGACAAACGGCTATATATAAGGTTTCGGAAAAAAATTTCTTCTACAACATATGTTTTTATAACGTTTCACATGTGAATGAACAAAAAAAAATGTGTTCCAATATGAAATTTAAGAGTTCTCACGGTTCTTACAAAAAATGGGCTCTCAAATAAGGGTCCCCTATATATATATAGTCAAATTTTATTTTCTTTACAAAATTATCTTTACATCTTATTAAAAAAAATATCTCGTTGTTGAAAGTTACATGATGGAAAATGTCTAAAGACTAAAATGACTCACTTATCTATACTAGGTAAAATTTTCACCTCGCACCCTTAAAATATTTACACATACACTATCCTTAAACGTTAATGATTAAATTATATTATCAATCCAATATCTTTTAAAATATCTCCGCTAACCCTTTATATCAATTACTTTCATATCAGTTATCTACACCACTTAACATCGTCTCCACCACCAACAGTCTCCCCAACACTATACCGTCGCCGACACGACCACCGCCGCATTGCGCGAGTACGGTGCAAGTTCATTAGTTATGAATCTTAAGGATAGATAGTCAGTCTACACACCATATACGAATCATGTATTAAGACTAATATGATGTATATTAGATATATGCATATATCCATTGCTATATATACTAATTAATTAAAGATTTAAACTATTAATAGTATATAGGCTTATGAATTAAGAATAGAGGTGCAAGAAGCGGTTAACCGATTTCGGTTAATCGGTTATTTTTTGAAACAGTAATAACCGGTTATGGCTAACTTGTACCGGTTAATAGGTTCTAGGTTTTAAAACTGGAACCTATCTAACCGATTTCGATTAATAATAACCGGTTAACCAATACCGGTTAACCTATTCGGTTTTTTTTAACCGCCCATTATAATATTGAGAAAGTGGTGAACAATGGGGAAAAACAATCATTTCCGACAAGTCTGAGCGACGAACCCATATTCCAAAAAAACCCATATTCCAAAAAAACATCATTTTCTAAACACAAAACAAAATTCATCATCCCAAATCTCAAAAACAACCAAAAATTGATGTTGGATCTATGATGAAAGAAGCATTAATCTATATATAGTATAGATATATTGAAAGCTTACGAAATCATTTGATGGTGCGATCTTTCCGGTTATATATCAGTGTATGTATATAATATGATTGATATTGATATATATATATATATATAATATGTATATAATATGTGATTAACCGGTTATTATTTGGAATAATTAACCGGTTATAGGTTAACCGGTTAATAATCGGTTTTGGTTTTGAAAAGAGTAATCGGTTAGTAACCGACAGTTTCTGGTAACCTATAATCGGTTTTTACTATTCCGGTTACTAACCGGTTTCGGTTACCGGTTACAAATCGGTTCGGTTCGGTTAATCGGTTTTTTCTTGCACCTCTAATTAAGAAGAGTAATCATTACTTATTATAAAATGAAAAATGATTAATCTTCTTAAATATTAGTCTAAAAATCATATTAAAACCATATAAATGTGACAAGTGGATTCCACTTAATATCATTTTTAATTTTACTTCTTGATTTTTCATATGTCACCATTCTATGAATTAGAAGGATTTTTAGGCTTATGAATTAAGATAATTAGTTATTACCCTTATTAAATAGAGTTTTAAAAAGTGAAGTCTTTCAAATAAAATACCATTTATAAATTATGGGTTATAACCAAGTAAACACTAAAAACATTTAATACTAGAGGACATATTTCAGCTACGTATCTTACCCAGCCCACCACCGCCCTAGGTATTACTAAAACATAGCTAGCGGGGGTAATAATTATCGGGAGTGATTGATAAATGGGTAATTGGGCTCCCCCCTTAGCTGTCAAGACGCTGCCATGGACAGACGACAGATGGTGGTGGTAGTGATGGTTTTAAAAAATAACCAGTTTTGAAAAACCAGTTTGTGTTTTCCTCAAACTACCGGTTAGGAACCGGTTACTCTTTTGACCGTCAAATTGGATACAAACCGGATCCTACAGACCGGTTACAAAAATTGAGTACAAAAACTAAAGTGTTTTTTACTTGAGGGGTGAAAGCCCAACCGAGTTCCCTCCCATTTATCGTAACGGCCCATCCATCATCGGCGGGTGGGGTATAAATTAATAATATTGGATTGAGATTTCCTAAAGTTGATCCAACTTTATAGGTAAAGTTGGATCAACTTTAACCATTGGATTAAATCCAATGGTCAAGATTTAAATATCATGTTTTAATTTTGACCATTGGATTTAATCCAATGGCTAAAGTTGATCCAACTTTACCTATAAAGTTGGATCAACTTTAGAGAATCCTAATCCATTAATAACAAGTTGTACCAAAATCATCATCCTGAAATTAAGAACCCTATATTATGGGACACTTCTCGACCACAGCTTGGTGCAGGCACGTGATG
Source organism: Erigeron breviscapus (assembly GCA_034093135.1). Classification (NCBI taxonomy): domain Eukaryota; kingdom Viridiplantae; phylum Streptophyta; class Magnoliopsida; order Asterales; family Asteraceae; genus Erigeron; species Erigeron breviscapus. The sequence continues at coordinate 122,683,840 of CM067170.1, read as the reverse complement.
AGGGAAAATGGGATATCAGAGGACGAGTTCTGGAAGCATCCACGTGACTTTGATATCTAGGGAGATTCTGCCAAATTCGGTTGTTCCTTAGTCATGTATAACCATCACCACCAAACTCAATTCAAAACGGGGGAGAATGATTTAAAAGCTACTACTACTTCTCATGAAAACAAAAACGAGAACAACAAGTATAATCTCTATCTCTACTACATTATAAAGCATTTGTTCCCTCCGTTTTTTCAACTTTAAGTAATTGAAAACCCCAAAATACCCCTGTCACTTATTCATAGTTACCTTAGAAGAAATCTCAACCACTCATTCTCTCTCCTCAAATCTCAACCACTCATTTTTCTCTCTCCTCCATAAATCATTTTATTCCTCTAATTCATTCAAAATCTTTTATCTATTCATAGTTACCTTAGAAGAAATCTCAACCACTTATTTTCTCTCTTCTCAAATCTCAACCACTCATTTTCTCTCTCCTCCATAAATCATTTTATTCCTCTAATTCATTCAAAATCTTTTATCTCAAAAACCGTACATCGATAAATTATAAAAATTTTATGGGTGTTTCATGCTCTTTCATTAGAGATGTCATTCGATATCCTTTCGCCGCCTTTTTCCCCTCGGGCCCCGGACTCCTGTAACATCCGTGAATTTTGACCCGTTGACTTTTGTGTAATTTGACTAACAAACTTGTTGAAATGAAATAATTGGGCCCATTTGTGATTATATGACTATGTGGTATATTAGTCGATCGTTGGTGTTTAATCGTTAATTGTGTAAATGTTGTGTTTGTGGCTAGAGAAGAAACGGGTCGGCCCGTAGGTAGTCCATGACCCACCAGCCACCCATGACCCATTTTCCCCGCCCTTATCCTCTTCTCCCCCTCTCATTCTCATTTCTATCTATCTTTCTCTCTTTCTCTCAAGTAAAAAGGCAAGGAACCCTCAATTCATTTCTTCATCTTGCATCATTTTAGTGTTAGAACTGATATAACTTTAGAATCATTGCCATCTTCATCTCATTATCGCCATATTGAAGAATCAAAAGTCAAGTGCAAGCATTTTACCCATTTTGACCTAATTTCGGGTTCTAGCTCAAGGAGGAGTTTTGGTAAGCCTAATTCATCTCATTTGTACCTACTTATGTTTGTTTATGCATTTCTAGTCATCTTGAACATTTACAAGTCCTAAATCGGCTTAAATCTCGTTTGGGTCAAATTAGGGTTTAAATTAGGGTTTGAAGGTTTGGGTGTGATTTTGATGTTTTGGTCGAATTCGTGGATTGGGGTATGTTTATTTATGGTTAATGATGTTTGGTTATGCTTCAAAACAAGTTACAAGTCTTTACAAATCGTTTTGGTATGGTTTGGGTCGAAATTGGGGGTTTTGGTTCGTGTTTCCTGCATAAACTGCAGGTACTGACTGCAGAAAGAGGCCACTGTGGCGCAGTGGCATAGCCTTAGCCCACTGCGGCGCAGTGCCTAGGCTCTGTTCTGGGTTCGACTTAGCCACTGCGGCGCAGTGAGCATGGTTCTGGCTCACTGCGGCGCAGTGGATAGGTTCTGTGAAAATATGCGCGTCGATTTTTAAACGTTAATAACTTTTGATCCATAACTCCAAACAAGTCTTATGACCTATCGTTGGAATTGTAAGAGAGTCTAGTTTCTAGTAGTAACACTTTTTGTATGAATCTCTTCTCATTTCTCAAAAGGTCGAGTCGAATGCGTCCTGTCCTACTCGTTAAAGTTGTAAAGGTGTTTAGGGTTTGTGACTTGACTTAATTGTGCTAAACCAACTTGTTTATGATTGTAGAGTTGACATTACGGTATTATGATGTATAATTATAGGTTGTGGACGTGTGGATCCTATTACTCGTTTGTAATCTTATACTAGCTTCTTTGCCGGACAAGGTGAGTTTCGTATCTCCCTACTCGCTTAAGATTCGGGCTGAAAAGTGTAAACTTGCATGTTTACTTACGTTGTTGATTGATTGATTGATTTGGTTTGAATGTTGGATTGTTGAGACGGTTATCACGCTTGAATGACTTGGTTTATGTTTTGTTAAGTATTTCATTAATATTAGGATAGACGTACATACATGGAAGTCTGTTATGCCTTCATTGGGTTTTAGATGTGGTGGGAAGGCTGCGGGTGACCCTATATATAAGCATCTGGGACTCGAAGGAAGTAGAATCCTCTTAAATGTATGTACGTATAGTTGGTTTAAATTGTGGTTAGTGGCTTATGTTTGTTGAATATTGATCGTTGGCTTATGTTTGTCGAATATTGATTGTTGGCTTATGTTTGACGAATATTGATTGTTGGCTCAGGTTCATCGTATATTGATTGTTGGTTCATGATTGATGCATTTACAATTGATTGTAAGCATTGCATACATTGTTGATGACCCTCGGCAGGGGATTGCCGACATCCTGTTGTATAGATGTATGCACCCATTTTGGATGTAGATCTTGACCCCGAGTATATAGACATATATATCTCGATGTTTTTGAGATGCCGCTTTGTTCATGGTGATGACAAGCGGGTATCGTTGCATAGGTGACTGGAGATCACGCATAAGATAGGCATTTTGGCTTACTTACGCATATGGCATTGCATTGATACTCATATCATTTATGCATTTCTTATTACACACTTTTTGTACTTGTGTAATCTTGTTGTTGGACATTATTGTGTTTCTTGGAGGCTCACTGTAAGTCATGTTTAGCCTCCACTCGTACTTTATGATTTTGTCTATGGTTCCTTGTGGACCATTACTACGAACTCACCAACCTTGTGTTGACTATGCTTAGTACACTTTTCAGGTAATCAGGTTCTCCCCGGACGTGGAGTTTAGTTTGCTTGCATGTTGTCAACCCGGGCTTGGACTTTATGAATCAAGGATTCATTGACCTTCCCTTTTGCATTATACTTAGGATCGATTTGCCATCATCCGGATGTTCTTTTGTAGCTTTGATGGTTATTTGCTCCTTATGTATTTTGGTACGTGTTTCATATTGTTTCGGATTCACTTAATCTTTAATTGCATTTAGTTCTTGTTCTATTGTAATTCCACCTTGTGCTATATGATTTCCGTGATATTTCGAGCCTCGGCTTGTGGTGTTACTGGCTATCACCCTCTATGACCTATCACCTCCTATGCCTATCACACTATGACCTATCCCCACCATCTCACAGCCGCAACGCGCGGGTACTTTCACTCGTAATAATAATAATGAAACGGGAGTTTTCGATTTAAAAAAGGTAATACGAGAAAAATAAGATGACGCCAACAACAAGAACAAGTATGTGAACAAGGATGAGATGATCAGACAAGCATGACGTCATGGTTTTTTTTATTACTCTGATAATTAGGATATAGGAAGAAGAATAATATGTTTAAGAAGGATCTTACTTCCCTTTTTTTTTCTTTATTATTGATGAATTAGGATCTTACTTCCTCTTTAAAGTATCGATTCGTTCTACTTATTATTATTATACATGAATGATATAATCATATGTAAATATTTTCGGACTAATGATATAATCATACGTAAACCCTGAACTATATATATGTTACTGCTTATGATATAACTCCTTATGTTTACTGTAAATTGAGTTCCATTCACATTTGTTTTTGCTTCCCCTGTTCTCTGTTTTCTGAACCTGTCTTACTTCCTATAATAATGGTCGATTTGATTTGATTAGTTTCTTTCATATTGATACGAACGAACCCAACCTAAATGAGCCCCAATCTTACCCATTTAATCCTATAGAAGAGGCTGGAATTAACAGAGATTTTTAGTCAGTTATGAATGCTGAAAAGTAGGAGAGGAAACTGCCTAGAAACTGCCTCAGAATTTACATTATATATTTATTCTTGTTTTCATTTGTTGTTAAGCCTGGTTATCATATAATATACAAACTTTGTTTGTAATAGGAGATATTACCCATCTCGAATTGGGTTGTACGGAGATTAACCCATCTCGAATTGGGTCTACTATCTTGTAATCTTTTGGTCTTTTAGCAATAAAAATCAGTAATTTATCCCTGTTGATTTCTGGGTTCTATCATTTGGTTCCATTGCCGGGAAATTCAGAGATGGTTAACACCCGGAAAAGTGAAGAAGAGGATTCAGAGGCCATTACATGGGCAAGGATTGAAGACAAATTAAAGTCGATGATGGTATTGTTGGAGAATATTGCAACAATACATGCTCAGAGGCATGGAACACCTTCTATGCAGGTTCAGTCAAGTCTAGCAACTGATCCTGTCACATCTATTAACCTTGCCGGATCAGAACCTGAAGATGAAGATCTTGTCAAAGGGTCCGTACCAACTGCTCCACATGTCTCTACCTCCGCACCAGAACCTGCTTCTGCCATACCACTACCAACAGTTATCAAACCGCCACCACTCTATACTGGTACCTACATTCCTCCTCGCCTCACTGCAACCTCAAACGATTCATTTCCATCACCAAAAACCAACAGGCCATGCTTAATTTCTGATGAAAAAGATGAAATCTGGGCTCAACATGTAAATCAAGTTCAAATAGGGAGTGTGCTGAGTTATAAACTAGTCAAAGCAGAGAAGAAATCAGGGACAGAGATTTATAAATCTAAGCCATATATTTCCTTTATCATTGTGTGGGATCCAGGAAAAGAAGTTCTTGGGACAAGCTTAGCAACTACAGCTCAGAACAATGATGGACCAGCAACTCGGAAGCTATTCACCTGACTTAAGGACAAGTCGATTTTTGGGGCAGGATGTATTGATACGAACCCAACCTAAATGAGCCCCAATCTTACCCATTTAATCCTATAGAAGAGGCTGGAATTAACAGAGATTTTTAGTCAGTTATGAATGCTGAAAAGTAGGAGAGGAAACTGCCTAGAAACTGCCTCAGAATTTACATTATATATTTATTCTTGTTTTCATTTGTTGTTAAGTCTGGTTATCATATAATATACAAACTTTGTTTGTAATAGGAGATATTACCCATCTCGAATTGGGTTGTACGGAGATTAACCCATCTCGAATTGGGTCTACTATCTTGTAATCTTTTGGTCTTTTAGCAATAAAAAACAGTAATTTATCCCTGTTGATTTTTGGGTTCTATCACATATTTAAAGACAATATTTTACCTTTACACCAAAATACTCTCTTAGATTCTCCCTTGGTAGTTGCAATGTGTATGTCTTTTGTTTGTTCTTCAAATATAAAGCTGACATAGTTTAGTGGCTAACCGTTATTGCCGAATCATATTTTTATGAGTTTAGATGTGAAACCAAATAGAAATTAACTTTTACAAGTTGTTAATATTGTCCCAGTTGATCTTCATGAGAAAGATTTATGGCCTAAATACGGGTTTTACGTTAAGCTTTCTGATTCTTTCCATTCGTTTAACGTGAGTTTACCTTTTGAAATACATAATCTTGTTTTGAGTAATAAGTTGCAGCTTGGTCAGTTTGTTCTTTTTGATACATTTGAGTAATAAGTATAATAATAATAATAATAATGAAACGGGGGTTTCGGATTTCAAAAAGGTTCCAGAAAAAGAAGATGACGCCAACAACAAGAACAAGTATGTGAACAAGGATGAGATGATCAGACAAGCATGACGTCATGATTTTTGTTAATCTAATAATTAGAATTTAGGAAGAAGAATAATATGTCCCCTTCCTCCTCTTTATATTTGTTTAAGAAGATCTTACTTCCTTTTTTTTCTTGTCTTTATGATTGATGAATTAGGATCTTACTTCCTCTTTATAGTATCGATTTATTCTACTTGTTGTTATTATGCATGCATGATATATAATTAAATTTAATTATTTTCAGACTAATGATATAATCATACGTAAACCCTGAACTATATATATAGTGTTACTGCTTATGATATACAGTAACTCCTTATAGAAAGAAAGTAACCCTGTTTACTATAACCCTTATAGTAACTCCTTATGTTTACTGTAAATTGAGTTTCGTTCACATTTGTTTTTGCCTACCCTGTTCTCTGTTTTCTGAACGTGTCTTCCTTCCTATATCATAATGGTCAATTTGATTTGATCAGTTGCTTTCATATTTATAGACAATATTTTACTTTTACACCAAAATTACTGTCTTAGGTTCTCCCTTGGTAGTTGCAATATGTATGTTTCAAATTAATGTCTTTTGTTTGTTCTTCAAATTTTAAGCTGACATAGTTTAGTGGCTAACCGTTATTGCCGAATCATATTTTTATGAGTTTAGATGTGAAACCAAATAGAAATTAACTTTTACAAGTTGTTAATATTGTCCCAGTTGATCTTCATGAGAAAGATTTATGGCCTAAATACGGGTTTTACGTTAAGCTTTCTGATTCTTTCCATTCGTTTAACGTGAGTTTACCTTTTGAAATACATAATCTTGTTTTGAGTAATAAGTTGCAGCTTGGTCAGTTTGTTCTTTTTGATACATTTGAGTAATAAGTATAATAATAATAATAATAATGAAACGGGGGTTTCGGATTTCAAAAAGGTTCCAGAAAAAGAAGATGACGCCAACAACAAGAACAAGTATGTGAACAAGGATGAGATGATCAGACAAGCATGACGTCATGATTTTTGTTAATCTAATAATTAGAATTTAGGAAGAAGAATAATATGTCCCCTTCCTCCTCTTTATATTTGTTTAAGAAGATCTTACTTCCTTTTTTTTCTTGTCTTTATGATTGATGAATTAGGATCTTACTTCCTCTTTATAGTATCGATTTATTCTACTTGTTGTTATTATGCATGCATGATATATAATTAAATTTAATTATTTTCAGACTAATGATATAATCATACGTAAACCCTGAACTATATATATAGTGTTACTGCTTATGATATACAGTAACTCCTTATAGAAAGAAAGTAACCCTGTTTACTATAACCCTTATAGTAACTCCTTATGTTTACTGTAAATTGAGTTTCGTTCACATTTGTTTTTGCCTACCCTGTTCTCTGTTTTCTGAACGTGTCTTCCTTCCTATATCATAATGGTCAATTTGATTTGATCAGTTGCTTTCATATTTATAGACAATATTTTACTTTTACACCAAAATTACTGTCTTAGGTTCTCCCTTGGTAGTTGCAATATGTATGTTTCAAATTAATGTCTTTTGTTTGTTCTTCAAATTTTAAGCTGACATAGTTTAGTGGCTAACCGTTATTGCCGAATCATATTTTTATGAGTTTAGATGTGAAACCAAATAGAAATTAACTTTTACAAGTTGTTAATATTGTCCCAGTTGATCTTCATGAGAAAGATTTATGGCCTAAATACGGGTTTTACGTTAAGCTTTCTGATTCTTTCCATTCGTTTAACGTGAGTTTACCTTTCGAAATACATGATCTTGTTTTGAGTAATAAGTTGCAGCTTGGTCAGTTTGTTCTTTTTGATACATTTGAGTAATAAGTATAATAATAATAATAATAATGAAACGGGGGTTTCGGATTTCAAAAAGGTTCCAGAAAAAGAAGATGACGCCAACAACAAGAACAAGTATGTGAACAAGGATGAGATGATCAGACAAGCATGACGTCATGATTTTTGTTAATCTAATAATTAGAATTTAGGAAGAAGAATAATATGTCCCCTTCCTCCTCTTTATATTTGTTTAAGAAGATCTTACTTCCTTTTTTTTCTTGTCTTTATGATTGATGAATTAGGATCTTACTTCCTCTTTATAGTATCGATTTATTCTACTTGTTGTTATTATGCATGCATGATATATAATTAAATTTAATTATTTTCAGACTAATGATATAATCATACGTAAACCCTGAACTATATATATAGTGTTACTGCTTATGATATACAGTAACTCCTTATAGAAAGAAAGTAACCCTGTTTACTATAACCCTTATAGTAACTCCTTATGTTTACTGTAAATTGAGTTTCGTTCACATTTGTTTTTGCCTACCCTGTTCTCTGTTTTCTGAACGTGTCTTCCTTCCTATATCATAATGGTCAATTTGATTTGATCAGTTGCTTTCATATTTATAGACAATATTTTACTTTTACACCAAAATTACTGTCTTAGGTTCTCCCTTGGTAGTTGCAATATGTATGTTTCAAATTAATGTCTTTTGTTTGTTCTTCAAATTTTAAGCTGACATAGTTTAGTGGCTAACCGTTATTGCCGAATCATATTTTTATGAGTTTAGATGTGAAACCAAATAGAAATTAACTTTTACAAGTTGTTAATATTGTCCCAGTTGATCTTCATGAGAAAGATTTATGGCCTAAATACGGGTTTTACGTTAAGCTTTCTGATTCTTTCCATTCGTTTAACGTGAGTTTACCTTTCGAAATACATGATCTTGTTTTGAGTAATAAGTTGCAGCTTGGTCAGTTTGTTCTTTTTGATACATTGGACTGCGGGTTGCCTGATCCGGTTGTTAGAGGTTTGAAACCGATCCCTGGGAGACATCCCTTTGTTGGAACGCCTGAACCGTTATTGGAGTTTGGAGAAAAAAGTTTTCAACAGGGGAATTTGGGTCTTGACCGTGGTTCAAATTTGAGTTCAAGATTGGCTTCTCCTAGAAGGAGTTCTTGGGTTATAGGGCTAAAAGAAGGGGATAGTGTTTGTGGATCACCTATGGTTTTGAAACAGAGTGGTTTGGAGGTTGATCGGTGCACACCTGTGAAAATCAGGGGATTAGTGAATATGAAAGCTTAGCTCGGATATCTTGGCTTTTAGAAGTTTTTGGGTTGCAGGACCAGTAAAAGGTTTCGTCGACGATCTGTTTTAGTTCAGATGAGTAGACAAGCTCTAATAGAAGGGCATCGTTGTCTAGGTAAGCTCTAATAGAAAGATATCGTTGTCTAGGTAATCTATAATAGAAGGCATCGTTGTCTAGGTAAGCTCTAATAGAAGGGGCATCGTTGTCTAGGTAAGCTCTAATAGAAAGATCGTTGTCTAGGTAAGCTCTAATAGAAGGGCATCGTTGTCTAGGTAAGCTCTAATAGAAGGGGCATCGTTGTCTAGGTAAGCTCTAATAGAAAGATCGTTGTCTAGGTAAGCTCTAATAGAAGGGCATCGTTGTCTAGGTAAGCTCTAATAGAAGGGGCATCGTTGTCTAGGTAAGCTCTAATAGAAAGATCGTTGTCTAGGTAAGCTCTAATAGAAGGGCATCGTTGTCTAGGTAAGCTCTAATAGAAGGGGCATCGTTGTCTAGGTAAGCTCTAATAGAAATCGTTGTCTAGGTAAGCTCTAATAGAAATCGTTGTCTAGGTAAGCTCTAATAGAAATCGTTGTCTAGGTAAGCTCTAATAGAAATCGTTGTCTAGGTAAGCTCTAATAGAAATCGTTGTCTAGGTAAGCTCTAATAGAAATCGTTGTCTAGGTAAGCTCTAATAGAAATCGTTGTCTAGGTAAGCTCTAATAGAAATCGTTGTCTAGGTAAGCTCTAATAGAAATCGTTGTCTAGGTAAGCTCTAATAGAAATCGTTGTCTAGGTAAGCTCTAATAGAAATCGTTGTCTAGGTAAGCTCTAATAGAAAGATCGTTGTCTAGGTAAGCTCTAATAGAAGGGCATCGTTGTCTAGGTAAGCTCTAATAGAAGGGGCATCGTTGTCTAGGTAAGCTCTAATAGAAAGATATCGTTGTCTAGGTAAGCTCTAATAGAAGGGCATCGTTGTCTAGGTAAGCTCTAATAGAAGGGCATCGTTGTCTAGGTAAGCTCTAATAGAAGGCATCGTTGTCTAGGTAAGCTCTAATAGAAAGATATCGTTGTCTAGGTAAGCTCTAATAGAAGCATCGTTGTCTAGGTAAGCTCTAATAGAAGGGCATCGTTGTCTAGGTAAGCTCTAATAGAAGGGCATCGTTGTCTAGGTAAGCTCTAATAGAAGATCGTTGTCTAGGTAAGCTCTAATAGAAGCATCGTTGTCTAGGTAAGCTCTAATAGAAAGATCGTTGTCTAGGTAAGCTCTAATAGAAGCATCGTTGTCTAGGTAAGCTCTAATAGAAGGCATCGTTGTCTAGGTAAGCTCTAATAGAAGGCATCGTTGTCTAGGTAAGCTCTAATAGAAAGATATCGTTGTCTAGGTAAGCTCTAATAGAAAGCATCGTTGTCTAGGTAAGCTCTAATAGAAGGGCATCGTTGTCTAGGTAAGCTCTAATAGAAAGCATCGTTGTCTAGGTAAGCTCTAATAGAAGATCGTTGTCTAGGTAAGCTCTAATAGAAAGCATATCGTTGTCTAGGTAAGCTCTAATAGAAAGCATCGTTGTCTAGGTAAGCTCTAATAGAAGGGCATCGTTGTCTAGGTAAGCTCTAATAGAAGGCATCGTTGTCTAGGTAAGCTCTAATAGAAGATCGTTGTCTAGGTAAGCTCTAATAGAAGCATCGTTGTCTAGGTAAGCTCTAATAGAAAGATCGTTGTCTAGGTAAGCTCTAATAGAAGCATCGTTGTCTAGGTAAGCTCTAATAGAAGGCATCGTTGTCTAGGTAAGCTCTAATAGAAGGCATCGTTGTCTAGGTAAGCTCTAATAGAAAGATATCGTTGTCTAGGTAAGCTCTAATAGAAAGCATCGTTGTCTAGGTAAGCTCTAATAGAAGGGCATCGTTGTCTAGGTAAGCTCTAATAGAAGGCATCGTTGTCTAGGTAAGCTCTAATAGAAAGATCGTTGTCTAGGTAAGCTCTAATAGAAGCATCGTTGTCTAGGTAAGCTCTAATAGAAAGATCGTTGTCTAGGTAAGCTCTAATAGAAGGGCATCGTTGTCTAGGTAAGCTCTAATAGAAGGGCATCGTTGTCTAGGTAAGCTCTAATAGAAGGGCATCGTTGTCTAGGTAAGCTCTAATAGAAGCATCGTTGTCTAGGTAAGCTCTAATAGAAAGATCGTTGTCTAGGTAAGCTCTAATAGAAGCATCGTTGTCTAGGTAAGCTCTAATAGAAGGCATCGTTGTCTAGGTAAGCTCTAATAGAAGGCATCGTTGTCTAGGTAAGCTCTAATAGAAAGATATCGTTGTCTAGGTAAGCTCTAATAGAAAGCATCGTTGTCTAGGTAAGCTCTAATAGAAGGGCATCGTTGTCTAGGTAAGCTCTAATAGAAGGCATCGTTGTCTAGGTAAGCTCTAATAGAAGATCGTTGTCTAGGTAAGCTCTAATAGAAGCATCGTTGTCTAGGTAAGCTCTAATAGAAAGATCGTTGTCTAGGTAAGCTCTAATAGAAGCATCGTTGTCTAGGTAAGCTCTAATAGAAGGCATCGTTGTCTAGGTAAGCTCTAATAGAAGGCATCGTTGTCTAGGTAAGCTCTAATAGAAAGATATCGTTGTCTAGGTAAGCTCTAATAGAAAGCATCGTTGTCTAGGTAAGCTCTAATAGAAGGGCATCGTTGTCTAGGTAAGCTCTAATAGAAGGCATCGTTGTCTAGGTAAGCTCTAATAGAAGATCGTTGTCTAGGTAAGCTCTAATAGAAGCATCGTTGTCTAGGTAAGCTCTAATAGAAAGATCGTTGTCTAGGTAAGCTCTAATAGAAGCATCGTTGTCTAGGTAAGCTCTAATAGAAGGCATCGTTGTCTAGGTAAGCTCTAATAGAAGGCATCGTTGTCTAGGTAAGCTCTAATAGAAAGATATCGTTGTCTAGGTAAGCTCTAATAGAAAGCATCGTTGTCTAGGTAAGCTCTAATAGAAGGGCATCGTTGTCTAGGTAAGCTCTAATAGAAGGCATCGTTGTCTAGGTAAGCTCTAATAGAAGATCGTTGTCTAGGTAAGCTCTAATAGAAAGATATCGTTGTCTAGGTAAGCTCTAATAGAAAGCATCGTTGTCTAGGTAAGCTCTAATAGAAGGGCATCGTTGTCTAGGTAAGCTCTAATAGAAGGCATCGTTGTCTAGGTAAGCTCTAATAGAAGATCGTTGTCTAGGTAAGCTCTAATAGAAGCATCGTTGTCTAGGTAAGCTCTAATAGAAAGATCGTTGTCTAGGTAAGCTCTAATAGAAGCATCGTTGTCTAGGTAAGCTCTAATAGAAGGCATCGTTGTCTAGGTAAGCTCTAATAGAAGGCATCGTTGTCTAGGTAAGCTCTAATAGAAAGATATCGTTGTCTAGGTAAGCTCTAATAGAAAGCATCGTTGTCTAGGTAAGCTCTAATAGAAGGGCATCGTTGTCTAGGTAAGCTCTAATAGAAGGCATCGTTGTCTAGGTAAGCTCTAATAGAAGATCGTTGTCTAGGTAAGCTCTAATAGAAAGCATCGTTGTCTAGGTAAGCTCTAATAGAAAGATCGTTGTCTAGGTAAGCTCTAATAGAAGGGCATCGTTGTCTAGGTAAGCTCTAATAGAAAGGCATCGTTGTCTAGGTAAGCTCTAATAGAAGATCGTTGTCTAGGTAAGCTCTAATAGAAGCATCGTTGTCTAGGTAAGCTCTAATAGAAAGATCGTTGTCTAGGTAAGCTCTAATAGAAGCATCGTTGTCTAGGTAAGCTCTAATAGAAGGCATCGTTGTCTAGGTAAGCTCTAATAGAAGGCATCGTTGTCTAGGTAAGCTCTAATAGAAAGATATCGTTGTCTAGGTAAGCTCTAATAGAAAGCATCGTTGTCTAGGTAAGCTCTAATAGAAGGGCATCGTTGTCTAGGTAAGCTCTAATAGAAGGCATCGTTGTCTAGGTAAGCTCTAATAGAAGATCGTTGTCTAGGTAAGCTCTAATAGAAGCATCGTTGTCTAGGTAAGCTCTAATAGAAAGATCGTTGTCTAGGTAAGCTCTAATAGAAGCATCGTTGTCTAGGTAAGCTCTAATAGAAGGGCATCGTTGTCTAGGTAAGCTCTAATAGAAAGATCGTTGTCTAGGTAAGCTCTAATAGAAGATCGTTGTCTAGGTAAGCTCTAATAGAAAGATCGTTGTCTAGGTAAGCTCTAATAGAAGGGCATCGTTGTCTAGGTAAGCTCTAATAGAAGGGCATCGTTGTCTAGGTAAGCTCTAATAGAAGGCATCGTTGTCTAGGTAAGCTCTAATAGAAAGATATCGTTGTCTAGGTAAGCTCTAATAGAAAGCATCGTTGTCTAGGTAAGCTCTAATAGAAGGGCATCGTTGTCTAGGTAAGCTCTAATAGAAGGCATCGTTGTCTAGGTAAGCTCTAATAGAAGATCGTTGTCTAGGTAAGCTCTAATAGAAGCATCGTTGTCTAGGTAAGCTCTAATAGAAAGATCGTTGTCTAGGTAAGCTCTAATAGAAGCATCGTTGTCTAGGTAAGCTCTAATAGAAAGCATCGTTGTCTAGGTAAGCTCTAATAGAAGGGCATCGTTGTCTAGGTAAGCTCTAATAGAAAGCATATCGTTGTCTAGGTAAGCTCTAATAGAAAGCATCGTTGTCTAGGTAAGCTCTAATAGAAGGGCATCGTTGTCTAGGTAAGCTCTAATAGAAGGCATCGTTGTCTAGGTAAGCTCTAATAGAAGATCGTTGTCTAGGTAAGCTCTAATAGAAGCATCGTTGTCTAGGTAAGCTCTAATAGAAAGATCGTTGTCTAGGTAAGCTCTAATAGAAGCATCGTTGTCTAGGTAAGCTCTAATAGAAGGCATCGTTGTCTAGGTAAGCTCTAATAGAAGGCATCGTTGTCTAGGTAAGCTCTAATAGAAAGATATCGTTGTCTAGGTAAGCTCTAATAGAAAGCATCGTTGTCTAGGTAAGCTCTAATAGAAGGGCATCGTTGTCTAGGTAAGCTCTAATAGAAAGCATATCGTTGTCTAGGTTCAAGCACTAAGAAAGGCCCCAGCGGTCGTAACTTGTGTTTGGTCTTTGAAGCAAGAATGTTTGATTCTAATTTTTATATTTCTCATCTATGTTCTAATTAAGGAAGTGGGAACACTTATACCTAGTCTTGGAAAAATATGCGGACTTGGTAATAGGCTGAAGTATTGAACCGGGTTGGCTTAAAAAACTTTTTTGGAGTATATATTTTTGCGTTTTTCTAAGTAATTAATCTATAGATTTATGATTTACCAAAATTTATCTTCATTAAAAAATAAGAGTTTTTTAACTAAACTGACTTTGCTGGTTTTATGCATTTAAAATAAATTATTGCCCGTTCAACCAATTTAGCCCATTTCTTTTTTGACTAACTTTTTTCATTTTATCTGTTTGAGCCGTTAGATATAACGCACAAGGTGGATTGACCCACTGTTAAGTTAATGGGTCAAAACCGTCCCTCTACTTCTACCCCAAGTTGACCCGTTTGACCCATTCCCCTTTTAGCAAGTTTTCTATGTGACCTGTCGAGTTGTAACACTTCTATGCTATACTAATATCAACTTTTTATGACTCACAGGACTTTGTCTACTTTGACTAATCTTGAGGATCCAACAAACTGTTTTGATCTGTTTCTTGACATCTACAATCAAATTGTTCAAGCCGCAACTGACATTGATATCAGTTGAAGCAGACACTGAAACAAATACTCACAAAGAAGAAAACACCGAAATCTTGCATGAAATCATGAACAAGGATCCTGGCTCCATCCACACATCCAAGGGAAAATCCACATTACACAAAGCCATTGCTGCATTTCCAGGAAAAGGTAATCAAGAGTTGGTAAACTAGAATCATGATACAAGAACGAAATCAAGAGTGATGCTATCAAATTTGTGAAACAAATTGAGATAGAGGCTGTAAAGTGGTTCATGGAAAAAGTATCGGAAAAGGGTATGAAAAAAGGGATGTCGGAAAAATAAAGGAAGTTCCTGATCGAATCACTTATAATGAAAGTTTTAAATTGGGTTGAAGTTGAACAATGTGATTCTAGCAAGGTTGTAAAACTCCCCCGACTCGCCCGAGTACCCAAAATAAACTCCTGACTCCCCACCTTGCCGAGTCGAGTCCGAGTCACGAGTTCTCCAACCTTGATACGGACAAAATGATGATGAAGCGTGAATCTATCAACTAATCTAACGTTAAATTTTCAAGTTTGAATTATTATGTTAATGTTTTTAGACACTTATGTCTAAATTTGAAGTTTGGAATATATTTTTAAAGTTCTATAACATATAATTTAGAAAATACCTACGTTTGTATATAAAATTCTAATCTGAGTTATCCCCGTGTCAAGTCCGATTCTCCAAAAACTCTTGACTCCCCCCCTCGCCGAGTCGAGTCCGAGTCATGAGTTCCCTAACCTTGGATTCTAGTAAAAGACCAGTGCATCCTAGAGCAATAGTAGTTTCCAGGATGGTAAAGAGCACTTAAATACATATGTGTCGATTGATTGATTGTGTCAAATGCTTTTTGATACAAATAAGAAACATGGGATTGGTTTGTACAGAGTGATGTTATTCGTTACAGTATATGAAAAGGGAACGGCTATATACACACTCACTAATTTGGCATAAACACCCATTATATGCGAGTATGCGTTAATACTTCGTGTATACTCTTTGACCACAAAAGTCAAAGTTACATACGGGAAGTATCAATATATACTTCTCGTATAGTGGGTGTTTATGTCGAATTGGAGTGTTAATGCCAAATTGGGGTGTTCTTATAACAGGACCCGGCGGCAAAAAAAGTTCACTAGTTGATTATACTTGTTTTGTAGTTTTTGGTACAAGTCAAAGAACATTAGAGATCAAAGAACATTAGAGATCGAAGATAGTTATAGTTATCGTGGGTGTTTAAACTCCCACCATACCGTAAGTATATATTCTCCCCATAAACACCCACCATACGAGAAGTATACAATTATACTTCTCGTATAGTGGGTGTTTATGTCGAATTGGAGTGTTAATGCCAAATTGGGGTGTTCCTATAACAGGACCCGGCGGCAAAAAAAGTTCACCAGTTGATTATACTTGTTTTGTAGTTTTTGGTACAAGTCAAAGAACATTAGAGATCGAATAGTTATAGTTATAGGCTTATAGCTACAAGTCAATGACGCCATAATATTTATGATACCTTAGAAAGGTTTCAATAAAAAAAATAAAGAAATTGGAATCATATCAAAATAAGGAAGCTTACTATAAATATAACCATATACCTTTATTGTTAGAATAAAGGGGGAAAAAAACAAATTTCCATTTTTTTTATTATTACCATATAGCAAGTATCCTATAATAGTAATAACTCGTATGTACGTAAAAGATGACTCGCATGGTATGATCGATATTCCTCCTAAGGAAACTAGCTAGGGTTTTGAGTTGGAGGAAATTATGGGCAGTCCGAAGAAGCTTAAGCTTATCGTAGACGACCGATGTAACATTCGTGACTTTTGACCCGTTGACTATTTGTACAATTTAACTAACAATTTAGTTAGTAATATATTTGAGGTCATTTTGGAGGCCATTTGTGTGCAATGTGCTTATTGAGGTCAATTGGTCCATTTAGTTAGTCATAGGATGACATACGATAAATAGGTAACTAGATAATTGTGTGGTATTAGTGGAATAAAACCCACCCATTTTATTCCCCAAGAACCGGCCCCACATGTCCCTTTTTTGTGGATCTTGTCTTCCCCCTCCCCCTTTCATTTCTTATCCACTCCTTTTCTCTCTTTCTTATCCCTTTCTTCTTCTTCTCTAGAATTTTTGAAAGAACATCATCCTATCATCTCCTTCTTCTTATTTTTCTTCAAATTTTTGGATCTAAGCATAAAAGTGATCAAGAAATCACTAATATTTGTCTAATAATAATAATCATCAAAAGTTCAAGGTTTTTCTTCCACTTCAAGTGTTCATCTCTTCTTCTTGTTTCAATTTCAGATTTCTTGCTTCAAGGAGATTTTAGTAAGTGTTTTTACTCTTTAAATACTTGATTTATGTTATTGTATGTTTTAATTTCTAGAGCTTTTGATGTTTTGGTCAAAATCCCTAAAAATCTAGGGTTAGGGTTAAAAGCTTTAAATCAAAAGAGGGGTTTTGTCTTTGGCAAGTGTATGGTTGTAATATGGGCACGATTTTACTTGTTTTATGTTGTAGAACCAAAAGTAATGTGTAATTGATGTCTAGCTTGGGCAAATCTTTGAGTTTTTGTTGGAGTCAACTGGAATTTAGGGTTTGAAAAAGGGGGTTTTCGATTTTGAAAGTGGGTTTGTGAAACGACTTGATATTTATGATTAGTTATGCTCATAGTAAGTTGTGTAAAAGAACCGGGTTTTGATTTGGTGTCTAAAGAGGCCAATTTCGTGTCAAGGAGCCCTATATGCATATTTTCAGCCCTATATGCATATTTTCAGCTCTATATGCATATTTTCAGTTCTATATGTATATTTGCTCTCTCATATGCATATTTCATCCTGATATGCATATTTTAGTTTCATATGCAAATCTCAGAAAACCCATATGCAAGTTTTCAGTGTCATATGCAAAACCATCATAAGCATTCGTATGGACATTTAGGGGTGTTAGCTAAGTAGTTAGACCTTACCGCTTGGGATACTTTGTGATATTTTGATGTTTGAAAGTAGGATGGAATCGTTGTCAAAGTTTGACTGTGCTCGTCTCAGGTGAGTTTCGTAGTCCCTACTCGACCGAGATTCAGGCTGGAAAGTGTACATGTCTTGTTTGATATGTTTTTCTTGTTTGATGACATTGTTTGATTGTGCATTTGTTATTAGTCATAAATTATGAATTGAATTTAGTAGGGCATACATGGTGGACGGTAATGCCATCGAAGTGTTATAGACGTGGTGGGTTAGCCGCTTGTACAACGTATATATAAGCGTCATTGATACCCTCGAAGGTAGTATCGTTTCTAAAGTGTATGTTCGTATTGGTTAGTTGAGCATTGATGGACATTGTTGTTGAGTTGGATGACAAGTCTTGTTTGATGAAATTGATTGATTGTGCTTTCTTATTTGTAATTGATTATGATTTAAACTTAATTATGCATACATGGTGAGCAGTAATGCCAGCGAAGTGTTATAGACGTGGTGGATTAGCCACTGGTACACTCTATATATTAGTGTCTATGACACCCTCGGAGGTAGAATCGTTTCTAGATTGTATGTACATATTGAATGGTTGGTCATTGATGGACTTCTTTTGAATGGTGGTCATCCAAGTACTTGATGTACTTGATGCCAAGTACTTGATGTACTTGATGTCCAAGTACTTGATGTACTTGATGAATTTGGGACAATGGTTATCCAAGTACTTGATGTACTTGATGAATTTGGGACAATGGTTATCCAAGTACTTGATGTACTTGATGAATTTGGGACAATGGTTATCCAAGTACTTGATGTACTTGATGAATTTGCCAAGTACTTGATGTACTTGATGAATTTGGGACAATGGTTATCCAAGTACTTGATGTACTTGATGAATTTGGGACACCAAGTACTTGATGTACTTGATGAATTTGGGACAATGGTCATCCAAGTACTTGATGTACTTGATGCCAAGTACTTGATGTACTTGATGAATTTGGGACAATGGTTATCCAAGTACTTGATGTACTTGATGAATTTGGGACAATGGTTATCCAAGTACTTGATGTACTTGATGAATTTGGGACAATGGTTATCCAAGTACTTGATGTACTTGATGAATTTGGGACAATGGTTATCCAAGTACTTGATGTACTTGATGAATTTGGGACAATGGTTATCCAAGTACTTGATGTACT
The DNA here is from genome assembly GCA_034093135.1 of Erigeron breviscapus. Classification (NCBI taxonomy): domain Eukaryota; kingdom Viridiplantae; phylum Streptophyta; class Magnoliopsida; order Asterales; family Asteraceae; genus Erigeron; species Erigeron breviscapus. The sequence continues at coordinate 122,665,257 of CM067170.1, read as the reverse complement.
TGATGAATTTGCCAAGTACTTGATGTACTTGATGAATTTGGGACAATGGTTATCCAAGTACTTGATGTACTTGATGAATTTGGGACACCAAGTACTTGATGTACTTGATGAATTTGGGACAATGGTCATCCAAGTACTTGATGTACTTGATGCCAAGTACTTGATGTACTTGATGAATTTGGGACAATGGTTATCCAAGTACTTGATGTACTTGATGAATTTGGGACAATGGTTATCCAAGTACTTGATGTACTTGATGAATTTGGGACAATGGTTATCCAAGTACTTGATGTACTTGATGAATTTGGGACAATGGTTATCCAAGTACTTGATGTACTTGATGAATTTGGGACAATGGTTATCCAAGTACTTGATGTACTTGATGAATTTGCCAAGTACTTGATGTACTTGATGAATTTGGGACAATGGTTATCCAAGTACTTGATGTACTTGATGAATTTGGGACACCAAGTACTTGATGTACTTGATGAATTTGGGACAATGGTCATCCAAGTACTTGATGTACTTGATGCCAAGTACTTGATGTACTTGATGAATTTGGGACAATGGTTATCCAAGTACTTGATGTACTTGATGAATTTGGGACAATGGTTATCCAAGTACTTGATGTACTTGATGAATTTGGGACAATGGTTATCCAAGTACTTGATGTACTTGATGAATTTGGGACAATGGTTATCCAAGTACTTGATGTACTTGATGAATTTGGGACAATGGTTATCCAAGTACTTGATGTACTTGATGAATTTGCCAAGTACTTGATGTACTTGATGAATTTGGGACAATGGTTATCCAAGTACTTGATGTACTTGATGAATTTGGGACACCAAGTACTTGATGTACTTGATGAATTTGGGACAATGGTCATCCAAGTACTTGATGTACTTGATGCCAAGTACTTGATGTACTTGATGAATTTGGGACAATGGTTATCCAAGTACTTGATGTACTTGATGAATTTGGGACAATGGTTATCCAAGTACTTGATGTACTTGATGAATTTGGGACAATGGTTATCCAAGTACTTGATGTACTTGATGAATTTGGGACAATGGTTATCCAAGTACTTGATGTACTTGATGAATTTGGGACAATGGTTATCCAAGTACTTGATGTACTTGATGAATTTGGGACAATGGTTATCCAAGTACTTGATGTACTTGATGAATTTGGGACAATGGTTATCCAAGTACTTGATGTACTTGATGAATTTGGGAATAATGCCCTTCATTGGCTTGGTCATCATGATAAAAATATATGTTTCAACTTAGATGTGGAACATCTAGTTGTAACAAGCATACCAACACCTAATGATGTATCGGGTAGCCGCGAGTTATTCGGGTCTCATGGTTGTTTGCTTCTTGTGTGTCATTATACCACCTATACTAATACCCGACATGGACTAAATATATAGGAGATGATGATGAGCAGCAATAATAAAGCAGGATGGTCAATGAAATATGTTGTTTATCTTGATGACATTATCAAACTACAGCCTGGTACAATCAGAGGTTGCAGTCTTCTTTGTATTGTATTGGGAGAAAAAGACGAGGATTCCTTCCTCGTGATGGAGACGTATGGAAAGGTTGTGCGATACAACTTTGTGTTAAAGACTGCTGCTCTTCGGGAACTTTATGACCGGGGACAATTTCGCCCTGCACTTGAAGGTCTTTGTCACGGCTTTTATCAGTTACATCCATCTTTTGCTACGGTATGATCATGCTTGCTTGCTTTCTGCCGATTTTATATGGTATGAATAGTATAATAAGTTTCTATTTTTCATGCTGCCTGCTTCATGTTCATGATTAATAACATATGTTGAATTTCTCGTATTTTTTAGGATTTGACATGTTTGTGTACGCGCATTAAGTTAGATTGATCAGATCAAACATACGGGTCGGGTTACTATAAATACATCACAATAGATGAGTATGTTCAACCTATCAATCCAACCAATGGAAACGTTTGTTTTGCTAGTGGCAGTGGAGGACGGTGCTTTACACTACAATCATTTGCAAAGAAATATCTCAAGGATATGGGAATCTCTTCTGATGCTAACAAGCTTGCTTCTCAACTGTGGGGGTATTTTTTTGTGTGACGATGATACAGGAACTTTCAGCCATCAGAAACCTTCAGAAGAAAAGCAAAGATCGTTTGTGCAGCTCTTCCTTGAACCGCTTCATAAGATATACAAAAGTGAGGAATATGACCTTAGATCAACTGGCAAATTGCTTTTTGGGTCAGCAACTGCTTTTACCGACATGCTAGCCACATCCCATCTGCCAAAGAAGCTGCAATTTTGAAGCTTGAGAATGTTTTTAGCGAACCTAAAGACGACAGACTTTATATTGCCATGGAAGAGTGTGATCCATTTGGGCCACTTATGGTCAATATTACCAATCACAATTTGGACTCTAGCCGCTTTGATACATTAGGAAGAGTTTATAGTGGCAAAATCAGTAAAGGGGAACTCCTCTTTGTGCTCACTGATGAGGCTGGTGAGACTGTAGAAGAAGTTATGAAGCTGTGGATTTATCAAGCAGTGAGAGTATAGCTATTGAAGATGTGTATCGTGGCTCTTTGGTTGTTATTAAAGGAGTGGATGCTTCGATTAAGAAGACTGCCACACTTAGTGGCTTGGAAAATTATGGAAAAAAAATAAGTTTTCTGGCCTCTACAGTTCAATACTATTGAAGCTATGAAATACATAATCCATAGTTTTGATGATCTTGATGATCTTCCGACGGCTGATTATTTTAATAAAATTAGCAAGGGCTATCCTTTAGCCGTTGTTTCTTTGTAATATCATGATCTAGCTATATCACGAACAGGAAAACTGTATCTTGATTCTATAGTGAAGGATTTCGAGGAACTTAAACCAGATCGTTTTCAGTTCTTAAATTGCAACGGGTAGAGGCGGAAAAAGGCTGGTTTTGGAAGGGGGCGTGTTGGGTAATGCAGTACTTTTTTTAATACTAATAAATCATTAGTGTTTCAGATATGAGTATAAGAGCTATATTACTTCAGTAAGTATTCGAGCTGCTTGACCTGTCTCCTTTGAAGTTTCTATTTTCCTCCTTTTTTGATTTCATATCCACATAGAGATAACACATATCTGAATCTACTCATTCATAAGTTTATGTGTCAGCTCGTTAGTATTAGACTATTAGCTATATATTGTCAATTGGATATAATTAATATTTTTTTTATGACTTCTATTGTTTTCTTTTCTTTTTTAACATTAAACAGTTGTCTAGTCCAACTATCCAATTCAACGAAACAGTGGATGCCTCTCCATCCATAGGACACTCTGCTAAGACAGTTGACGGGAAATTGGAAATGACCATGGTTTAAGCGATACTACTTGTTTTTATTTTTGTTTAGTATCTTATCAAGAAATTCATATTGTATTGTTTTATTGATTAAATTGCTAAACAGTTGGATACTCGAGCGGTTGAGGATATCGAGAACAGTGTTGTAAGTGTGGACTGTCCTAGAAAAAAAACAGGCAATAATTTGGAAACAAAATGCGACTCGGATCTACTTATTGCAAAATCTATATGGGCCTTTGGACCAGAAAAGCAGGTTTAGTAAAGTTTCAAAAGTTTTTAGGCTACTTATTTGAAATTTTTTCGCTCTAAGTGCATTTATTTATCTTAGAGCGACCTAATATATTATTGGATGACACCCACTCAAGTGACAACGGCAGATAGCGGTTTATGCCGTGAAGGATCCTATTGTTTCAGGGTTAGTAGGTCTTTTACCTATTACCACTCCCTACATATAAAAGAACCCTAAGTGTGTGACTAATTGAAATGTAGAAACATTTTCAATGTTAGGTGTGGTTAGTTTTGGAATGAATATATTATGAACTCTTATTTTTCATGATTCAATATTTGACAGATTCTACAGATTCCATAAAGGTACAGATAAGGGTCCGCTTTGTCATGAACCCATTTGTAATGTGAAATTCAGAATAATAGATGCAATTATAGATGCAAGAATCACACTGGAACGACATGTGGTAGGCATATCTATTGAAGAAATTAGCTGAGCGTTTGACCCGTTTTTCTTTGCTCAAGGCAATACCACGGCTTATGGAGCCTGTACAATACATGGAGGTAATAACTTCCCCAAGCATAAATTCTATTGGGTTAGTTCTTTACATATAGGGTTCCTCGTTCCTTTTAGTATAGCACACATATTTGCAAGTGAACATAAATGCCCTTCATCCTAGATTTGACATACACTATATTCCTTGTTCAATAAAGAATTCTGTGTTACGTGTTAGATATAAACACCAAAATCTTGTGTATCTGTTGTAGGTGCGATATTATCTCTAAAGCGCAACATTAAATTTATAGAAGATGTTCATCAACTAGACACCGGAGACTGTATACACAAGGTCAGTTTTTTAGTTTTCTTGGTAATCGCAAAATTGTTTGGGCTAGGAAAACGGTTCAAAATGGCTTGTTTTGTATTATGGATCGGATTAAATAAGTTGGTCTTAAGAGTTGAATGTTGGATTATTATATTTGGTATTGCACATATTGAATTCTTGCTAATCTAGTTCGTTGTGTCTTTGATGAGCTTTCAGACATCCTGACCTTTGATAGAAACATTTGCATTTGAGAACGAATTACGGGGTCAGACAGATGGGCAAGCATTTGACCTCTTGACTTTTGATCATTGGGAAACTGTCCCTGGTGAACCGTTCACAGAAGGAACAAGGGCACAAGAATATGTTGCGAAAGTAAGGCGTTGGAAACACTATTGGAAATTAATGAGGCATTGATTCTTGGCCGTGATGAGATACATGGAAGTTCCACTGTTCCTTTGGTCAACGCCTCATTTCCAATAGTTCTTCCTACGCCTTACTTCCGCAACATATTCTTGTGCCCTTGTTCCTTCGGTCAACAGTTCACCAGGGACGATTTCCCAATGATCAAAAGTCGAGAGGTAAAACGCTTGCCCATCTGTCTGACCCCGTAATTCGCTCTCAAATGCAAATGTTTCTATCAAAGGTAGGGATGCCTGAAAGCTCATCAAAGACACAACGAACTACATTAGCAAGAATTCAATATGTGCAATACCAAATATCATAATCCAACATTTCAACTCTTAAGACCAACTTATTTAATCTGAACCATAGTCTAAAACAAGCCATTTTGAACCGTTTTCCTAGTCCACACCATTTTGCGATTCCCAAGAAAACTAAAAATCTGACCTTGAGTATACAGTCTCCGGTATTTAGCTGGTGAACATCTTCTGTAAATTTAATGTTGCGCTTTAGAGATAGTATCGCACGTACATCAGATACACAAGATTTTGGTGTTTGTATCTGACACGTAGCATACAGAATTCGTTATTGAACAAGGGATATAGAGTATGTCAAATCTAGGATGAAGGACATTTATGTTCACTTGCAAATATGTGTGCTATACTAAAAGGAACGAGGAACCCTATATGTAAAGATACTAACCCAATAGCATTTTTGCTTGGGGAAGTTATTACTTCCATGTATTGTACAGGCTCCATAAGCTATAATATTTCCTTGAGCAAAGAAAAACGGGTCAAACGCTTACCTAATTCTTCAATAGATTTACCTACAGCATGTCATTCCAGTGTGATTCTTGCATCTATAATTTCATTTATTATTCTGAACTTCACATTACAAATGGGTTCATGACAAAGCGGACCCTAATCTGCACCATTCTGGAATCTGTCAAATATTGAATCACGAAAAATAAGAGTTCATAATATATTCATTTCAAAACTAACCACACCTAACATTGAAAATATTTCTACATTTCAATTAGTCACACACTTAAGGGTTCTTAAATATGTAGGGAGTGGTAACAGGTAAAGGACCTACTAACCCTGAAACAATAGGATCCTGCACGGCATGAAACCGCTTTTTGTCGTCGTCACTTGAGTGGGTGTCATCCAATAATATATTAGGTCGCTCTAAGATAAATAAATGCACTTAGAGCGAAAACATTTCAAATAAGTAGCCTAAAAACTTTTGAAACTTTACTAAACCTGCTTTTATGGTCCAAAGGCCCATATAGATTTTGCCGTAAGTAGATCCCAGTCGCATTTTGTTTCCAAATTATTGCCTGTTTTATTTTTCTAGGACAGTCCACGCTTACAACATTGTTCTTAATATCCTCTACAACTCCAGTATCCAAATGTTTAGCAATCTAACCAATAAAACAATACAATATGATGTTCTTAATAAGATACTAAACAGAAATAAATACAAGTGCTATCGCTTAAACCATGGTCATTTCCAATTTCCCGTCAACTGTCTTAGCAGATTGTTTTTATGGATGGAGAGTCATCCACTGTTTCGTAGAATTGGATAGTGGACTAGGCAATTGTTTAATGTTAAAAAAAGAAAAGAAAACAATATAATTCATAAACTAGTCATGAGCATAAAAGATATATTAATTATATCCAATAGACAATATATAGCTAATACTAACGAGCTGACACAAACTTTATGATTGAGTAGATTCGGATATGCATTATCTCTATGTGGTTATACAGGTATATGAAATCAAAAAAGGAGGAAAACAGAAACTTCAAAGGAAACTGGTGAAAAGCTTGAATACTTACTGAATATTTCTGATTTATAAGTTTTTATTTAATTTAATATTATTTAATTATTATTTATTCATTTTATTGATTTATTAATTAAATATTCCTTAAAAATACTTTTAAGTGTCATAATTTCCTTTATAAATTATGGATAATTTCATTTGAATTATCTTCTGATATATATGCTCCTTAATTTATAATTTCATGATTTATACTTTTATTTGTGTATTTTCCATTTATTTTAATGAAAATTTTTAATTAATTATTTTTATTCAATTATTTATCTTTAAATTATGTAACACATGTCTCTTGCCTTTTAACTATTTTTCTCCAGTAGGTTTTAGTTATTTTTATCAATGGTTAAGATGATTTAACTTCATTCTTGATTTGCATAATTTATTTATGGATTTTTATGTCTTTTAATTACTATTTAAATTCAATAATTCATGGAAATTCTTAGAATCATCACTAAACATTTTGGTCAAAAATCTCAGGCCCTTTTAGGCAACTTTTATCCATACAAAATCATATCAATTCAACCTCTCTTGTGTCTTGCTTATTTTGAGGGTTTTATGATTAAAAATCGTTTACCGAAATGGTGATTTTAGCCTCATTTCTCAAGCAATTAAAGTGCTTCAAAATGGATTTTCATCCTTATTCCATTATTTACAGAATGTTCATTATATTTTGGTGTCTTAAGTGTGATCGTGGTGGTGGTGTGATGTGTGCAATTTAAAGCTTTCGGTTAGTGCTTATATGAACCGAATTTGTGATTTGTAGGCTTGCATTTGCCATTTAATAACCAAGTTAAGTTTTATAACTTTCATTTGACATATTCTCAGTAGGTTTATAATACGTTTTGTTACGAGATTGTTGGAGTTGATTAAAGTTGCAATCTAGTGACTTTTAGCTTATTTTGTTGTGAAGAACTTTTACTTGGAATTTTCTGTTTTAACACTTATTTTCATAACATGTTGAGTAGTCATTCTTGGTTAAGTT
>CM067170.1:122647453-122656634 GCA_034093135.1 Erigeron breviscapus | reverse complement strand
GAGAATTTGGCATACAACTTCTCTTTTCTTAGTAACTCAAGCACTTCACGCAAGTGCTCAACATGCTCCTCCTTTGTCTTCGAGTATACAAGTATGTCATCAATGAACACAATGACAGACTTGTCCAAGTATGGTTGACACACCCGGTTCATCAAGTCCATGAACACCGCCGGTGCATTAGTCAACCAAAGGGCATTACGGTGAATTCAAAGTGACCATATCTTGTGCGAAAAGCCGTCTTGGGGATGTCATCTTCATGTACTCGGAGTTGATGATAACCCGAGCGAAGATCGATTTTTGAGAAGTGCTTAGCACCTTGAAGTTGATCAAATAAGTCATCGATTCTAGGGAGAGGATACCGGTTCTTTACAGTAAGCTTGTTTAATTCCCGGTAATCAATACACATTCTGAAGGACCCGTCTTTCTTTTTGACGAAGAGAACAAGAGCACCCCAAGGAGATTGACTAGGGAGAATGAAACCCTTCTCTTGGAGCTCCTTGAGTTGAGTTTGTAATTCTTGCATTTCGGTTAAGGCTAGTCTATATGGAGCTTTTGCTACAGGCGCGGCTCCGGGGATAAGATTAATACGAAAATCTAGCTCACGAGTTGGAGGTAATCCCGGTAAGTCATCCAGAAAAACATCGGGAAATTCACAAACAATAGGAACGGTCTTCAATTCTACCCTTGTGACGGTAGCACTAAAGACTTTAGAATTAGAGGAATCGGAGATTTCACCTTGAACCCTAAGAATGCTACCGTTAGTCAAAGGTATCTTAACAACTCTCTCGCCACAATCAATGGTTGCATTTACCGCCATCAACCAATCCATACCCACAATAACATCAAAGCTCCCAATATCCAAAGGCATGAGGTCTATGAAGAAATCGACATCTTCCAAGGTCAAGACACAATCGCGAAGTATTTGACTAATTTTTGTTAGTGACCCGTTTACCATTTCAATGTCAAGCACATAATTTAAAGCACAAGGATTCACATCAATCAAAGGAACAAAATTAGAAGATACGAGGCTATAATTGGCCCCGGAATCAAATAAGACGGTGGCATAGTAACCATTAAGGAGAAAGGTACCTGCTACTACGTTGGGATCGTTGCGGGCTTCATTTACATTGGCCGCAAAGGCTCGGCCGCGTGGTTGCACTTGGTGGCCTTGTTGTCCCCGGTTTTGGTTAGGCCCGACCATTTGGAGTTGATTGGGGTGGACGGCTACTTGAACTTGTTGTCCCACCCATCGAGGACAATTATTACGGTAGTGGTCACGACTTCCACATTCAAAACATTCTCCTCTTCGTTGGTTGCCTTGAGGAGGAACGACCCGAATAGGAGCCACATTCACTGGGCCCGCTCTTGGAGCCCTACAATCTCTGGAGAGGTGCCCACTTGGTTACAATTATAGCATGCTCTGCATTGGGCATTGGCGGGGTGATGTTGGTTGCATCTCCCACAGAAAGGATGGAGTCCAGGATAAGCTTTCCTGGCCGGTTCCACCGCCGCCATCACCCTACCCCTAATTGCATTCTTGGGGTCAAACCTCCCACTTTCTTTACCCCGCTCGACTCTCCCACTTCTTTCCTCTTGTTTGATGAGGATTTGCTCAAAACACCACTTCTCAATAAGTCCTCAGTCACACTCCCGGCTTGGTTAACCGCATTAGCCAAAGAAGTAGGCATGTTGGAGTTTACATAAGATCGGACTTGAGGATTCAAGCCCAATACGAACTTCTGGATGGCCTGAGGCTCGGTACCCACCAAGTGAGGAATGAGGGTAGACAACTCTTGAAATCGTCTAACATAGCCCTTGTAATCGGCTCCCTCCATGCTGAGATTTGCAAACTCAATGGTTAAATTTTGTAGTTCATATGGAGGACAAAACTTTGCTTTCACTTTGTTCTTGAAGTCAATCCACTCCAAATTATGAGTCCGCCCCAACGTTATTTCTTGGTTCCACCAACTCAAGGCGTCATGTCTAAACATGCCGGATGCATAGGAAATCCGGTCATCATAGGTGCAATGACTTCTTTCAATCACCGCCTCTATCGCCTCAAACCACCTTATACATTCCATGGGACCACCTTTCCCATCGAACTCCGGTGCCCCACAACTTTTAAAGTCTTTAAATATACACCCTTGACGGTATCCCCCATATTGATTATACATGGGTATGCGGTTGTCAACTCCCACTTGTTCCTCTTCCTCATTTTCCACGGCTTGAGGTTGAGCATTTTCATTGTTTATATTTTCTGGGGCTTCATTGTTTTGAGGCCCATTGTTTTGCCTAAGATTTGTCGTGACTTGAGCAATAATGGTTGGCATGATATTGGCGATCGTTTGAGCGATCACCTCAGCCATATTTGGTTCAGGAACTTCACCATGACCCCTTACTTGGCCTCTACCACGACCTCTACCACGACCCCTACCACGACCTCTACCTCCTTGTACCTCCGGTTGGGCTTCCGGTTGAGGTTCTTCCTCTTCAGCCCTATAGTTCGTTCCGACTCTCCTTGGTCTCACCATTTCTATAAAACAAGTGACACATCGACCCGAAAGTTAGTCTCAAATGCTCACATGTTAGTCACATAAATAGTCAATGCTCTCATACCGATACCACATACTCATTTCATATCATTATGCTAAGGCAAAAGTGTTGGAATCATAAGGGATTTTTTTACATATCATAACATCAAGTTGAATTTATTAGCATAATTCATCATTAATTCAAGTAATCATGCTCATTACATTATGCAATCAAACAACTAACACGAATGATTCAGAGTATAATCCGAATTCGATATGCTCTCTAGTTATTGACCGGGTATGTATACAAGGTGTACCAACGGCTAACCTTCCACCTAATCAACTTCCATTAAGCATATCGGTTCCTTATTATACTTTAAGCCACACGTGCGCAATCCACGATGTCATGAACTTGCTATAATATCGGGTAACCATAAAAGAGTTGATCGGGTTCTTTTAGGGTTGCCACAATATTATACTAAGTTAATGGCATCCCTTCATTTTGCCCTAAATCAACAAATTAGCTCCAACTAATAACAACCACAACCATATTAACTACAATCCACATTCATCACATTGAATTTAAGCTATCACACAAGTGGTCTTAACTACGAACTCACACGGGAATTCACATAATTCACATTGCACACGAATTTCCTAACCATGCATGCTATATGAAGAGTTTTAACTTAAGCCGTAGTCTAGGTCAAACCGCCTAATTCTCTACGACCTGCATGGGCCACCATTCTGTAACACCCCAAGCCGAGGCTCGAAATATTACGGAAATCATATAGCACAAGGTAGAATTACAATAGAACAAGAACTAAATGCATTTAAAGGTTCAGTGAATCCATTACAAAGACGAAACAAGTACCAAAATACATAAGGAGCAAATAACCATCAAAGCTACAAAAGAACATCCGGATGATGGCAAATCGATCCTAAGTATAATGCAAAAGGGAAGGTCAATGAATCCTTGATTCATAAAGTCCAAGCCCGGGTTGACAGCATGCAAGCAAACTAAACTCCACGTCCGGGGAGAACCTGATTACCTGAAAAGTGTACTAAGCATAGTCAACACAAGGTTGGTGAGTTCGTAGAAATGGTCCACAAGGAACCATAGACAGAAAATCATAAAGTACGAGTGGAGGCTAAACATGACTTACAGTGAGCCTCCAAGAAACACAATAATGTCCAACAACAAGATTACACAAGTACAAAAGTGTGTAATAAGAAATGCATCAATCATGAACCAACAATCAATATACAATGAACCTGAGCCAACAATCAATATTCGTCAAACATAAGCCACTAACCACAATTTAAGCCAACTATACGTACATACACTTAAGAGGATTCTACTTCCTTCGAGTCCCAGATGCTTATATATAGGGTCACCCGCAGCCTTCCCACCGCATCTAAAACCCAATGAAGGCATAACCGACTTCCATGTATGTACGTCTATCTTAATATTAATGAAATACTTAACAAAACATAAACCAAGTCATTCAAGCGTGATAACCGTCTCAACAATCCAACATTTAAACCCAATCAATCAATCAATTAATAACGTAAGTAAACACGAAAGTTTACACTTTTCAGCCCGAATCTCAAGCGAGTAGGGAGATACGAAACTCACCTTGTCCGGTCAAAGAAGCTAGTATACGATTACAAACGAGTAATAGGATCTACACGTCCACAACCTATAGTTATACATCATAATACCGTAATGCCAACTCTACAATCATAAACAAGTTGGTTTTACCCAATTAAGTCAAGTCACAAACCCTAAACACCTTTACAACTTTAGCGAGTAGGAACAAGACGCATTCGACTCGACCTTTATAGAAATGAGAAGAGATTCATACAAAAAGAGTGTTACTACTAGAAACTAGACTCTCTTACGATTCCAACGATAGGTCATAAGACTTGTTTGGAGTTGTGGATCAAAAGTTATTAACGTTTAAAAATCGACGTGCATATTTTCACAGAACCTATCCACTGCGCCGCAGTGAGCCAGAACCATGCTCACTGCGCCGCAGTGGCTAAAACCATGCTCACTGCGCCGCAATGGGCTAAATTGAACCAGCTCACTGCGCCGCAGTGGGCTAAGGCTATGCCACTGCGCCGCAGTTGGCTAAGCTATCCACTGCGCCGCAGTGAGCCAGAACCATGCTTACTGCGCCGCAGTGGGCTAAGGCCATGCCACTGCGCCGCAGTGGGCTAGGCTATGCCACTGCGCCGCAGTGGGCTAGGCTATGCCACTGCGCCGCAGTGGGCTAGGCCTATGCCACTGCGCCGCAGTGGGCTAGGCTATGCCACTGCGCCGCAGTGGCTAAGACCACTCGCCGCAGTGAGCCAGAACCATGCTCACTGCGCCGCAGTGGGCTAAGGCCATGCCACTGCGCCGCAGTGGGCTAGGCTATGCCACTGCGCCGCAGTGGGCTAAGGCTATGCCACTGCGCCGCAGTGGGCTAGTATCCACTGCGCCGCAGTGAGCCAGAACCATGCTCACTGCGCCGCAGTGGGCTAAGGCATGCCACTGCGCCGCAGTGGGCTAGGCTATGCCACTGCGCCGCAGTGGGCTAGGCTATGCCACTGCGCCGCAGTGGGCTAGGCCTATGCCACTGCGCCGCAGTGGGCTAAGGCTATGCCACTGCGCCGCAGTGAGCCAGAACCTATCCACTGCGCCGCAGTGAGCCAGAACCATGCTCACTGCGCCGCAGTGGCTAAGTCGAACCCAGACCAGAGCCTAGGCACTGCGCCGCAGTGGGCTAAGGCTATGCCACTGCGCCGCAGTGGCCTCTTTCTGCAGTCAGTACCTGCAGTTTATGCAGGAAACACGAACCAAAACCCCCAATTTCGACCCAAACCATACCAAAACGATTTGTAAAGACTTGTAATTTGTTTTGAAGCATAACCAAACATCATTAACCATAAATAAACATACCCCAATCCACGAATTCGACCAAAACATCAAAATCACACCCAAACCTTCAAACCCTAATTTAAACCCTAATTTGACCCAAACGAGATTTAAGCCGATTTAGGACTTGTAAACGTTCAAGATGACTAGAAATGCATAAAAAAACCTAAGTAGGTACAAATGAGATGAATTAGGCTTACCAAAACTCCTCTTTGAAATTAGGTCAAAATGGGTAAAATGCTTGCACTTGACTTTTGATTCTTCAATATGGCGATAATGAGGTGAAGATGGCAATGATTCTAAAGTTATATCAGTTCTAACACTAAAATGATGCAAGATGAAGATGAAGAGGAGGGTTTCCTTGCTTTTTACTTGAGAGAAAGAGAGAAAGATAGATAGATAAGAGAATGAAAGGAGGAGGAAGAGATAAGGAGGGAAATGGGTCATTGGTGGCTGGTGGGTCATGGACTACCCACGGGCCGACCCGTTTCTCTTCTCTAGCCATAACACAATCATTTACACAATTAACACCGATTAAACTCACCAACGACCCGACTAACATACCACATAGTCATATAACACAAAATGGACCCAGTTATTTCGTTTCAACAAGTTTGTTAGTCAAATTACACAAAAAGTCAACGGTCAAAATTCACGGATGTTACATATAATGCATCCGTATCCAGTTGGTATGACCAACACGAATGGGGGTGCCTACCCCAATAGTACTATTCAATATACCCACGTTTATGTTTCCATAATTAATCGTTCATGATAGTGAGGACTTTGAGTGAGCAGAGCAACTTAGAATCAACCATATATACATTTCTGGAATTCTTGTGTTCATCATAACAGTAAAGAGTTTGTATTTTACCCCGAAGGTCAAATAAATAAAGTGGAGTTACAAAATATATATAATATATATATTATATATATTTTGTAACTCCACTTTATTTATTTGACCTTCGGGGTAAAATACAAACTCTTTACTGTTATGATGAACACAAGAATTCCAGAAATGTATATATGGTTGATTCTAAGTTGCTCTGCTCACTCAAAGTCCTCACTATCATGAACGATTAATTATGGAAACATAAACGTGGGTATATTGAATAGTACTATTGGGGTAGGCACCCCCATTCGTGTTGGTCATACCAACTGGATACGGATGCATTATATTTGGAAAGCTTAGGGTACCCTGAACAAGGTACCTACTTCGGAGGCAAATAAACACACACTTGTCTAGTTTCGGTTCATGAGCTTAGAACTTGATGTATACAGTATCTACTCTTATATTCTATTTGATCCATTGTGTGATCAAATAGTTACTTTAAATCTTGTGGTTCATACTCTATATTTATTAAAAATCTATGATACTTTTTGCTTTATATTGTATCATAACTACTTGACATTGCGGTAAGGCAATGATCACACTGAACTTTGGTATTTTGAGAAACTATAATTTCTATATCCCCTTTTAAATTCTTTTATATGATTTATTTCGGGGACTGAGATACATGCAAATAAAACTATTTGTTATACTTATATGTATATTTACAAAATGATCTGTCACACCCCGCCCTAGACGGAATATGACGTACATGGATTCACAACACAAGATATACTGAACGACACAAAACGTTGTCGTTTTAAAATACATTTATATAAAAATATTGTTCACAAATTTATATTACAATTTATGAAAGATATTATTCTTGAAAACATTTATTTAATATTAAACAATATTAAACAGTAGCTTGAGACTTTAGCAAATTGATGAGTCTTTACTAGAGTCTGAGGGTAGGCCAGGGTCCAGTATGTTGTATGCAGCGGAAAGTGTCCCATGTATAGTGTATCGTTTAGTTACCTGGGAATACATGCTAAAATACGTCAACATAAAGTTGGTGAGTTCCATAAGTTTTTCATATAGAAGATAGAGTTTCTCAAAATACCAGAGTTCAGTGTGACCATTGCCTTACCGCAATGTCAAGTAGTTATGATACAATATCAGTAAAGAGTATCATATGTTTTTAATAAAATACAGTGTATGAACCACAAGACTTAAGTAACCATTTGATCACACAATGGATCAAACATAAGCAAGAGTAGATGTTGTATATAAAATTCTAAGCTCATGAATCGAAACTAGACAAAAGTAAGTTTGTTTGCCTCCTAAGTAGGTACCTTGTTCAGGGTAACCTAAGCTTTCCAGATATAATGCATCCGTATCCAGTTGGTATGACCAACACGAATGGGGGTGCCTACCCCAATAGTACTATTCAATATACCCACGTTTATGTTTCCATAATTAATCGTTCATGATGGTGAGGACTTTGAGTGAACAGAGCAACTTAGAATCAACCATATATACATTTCTGGAATTCTTGTGTTCATCATAACAGTAAAGAGTTTGTATTTTACCCCGAAGGTCAAATAAATAAAGTGGAGTTACAAAATATATATAATATATATATTATATATATTTTGTAACTCCACTTTATTTATTTGACCTTCGGGGTAAAATACAAACTCTTTACTGTTATGATGAACACAAGAATTCCAGAAATGTATATATGGTTGATTCTAAGTTGCTCTGCTCACTCAAAGTCCTCACTATCATGAACGATTAATTATGGAAACATAAACGTGGTATATTGAATAGTACTATTGGGGTAGGCACCCCCATTCGTGTTGGTCATACCAACTGGATACGGATGCATTATATTTGGAAAGCTTAGGGTACCCTGAACAAGGTACCTACTTCGGAGGCAAATAAACACACACTTGTCTAGTTTCGGTTCATGAGCTTAGAACTTGATGTATACAGTATCTACTCTTATATTCTATTTGATCCATTGTGTGATCAAATAGTTACTTTAAATCTTGTGGTTCATACTCTATATTTATTAAAAATCTATGATACTTTTTGCTTTATATTGTATCATAACTACTTGACATTGCGGTAAGGCAATGATCACACTGAACTTTGGTATTTTGAGAAACTATAATTTCTATATCCCCTTTTAAATTCTTTTATATGATTTATTTCGGGGACTGAGATACATGCAAATAAAACTATTTGTTATACTTATATGTATATTTACAAAATGATCTGTCACACCCCGCCCTAGACGGAATATGACGTACATGGATTCACAACACAAGATATACTGAACGACACAAAACGTTGTCGTTTTAAAATACATTTATATAAAAATATTGTTCACAAATTTATATTACAATTTATGAAAGATATTATTCTTGAAAACATTTATTTAATATTAAACAATATTAAACAGTAGCTTGAGACTTTAGCAAATTGATGAGTCTTTACTAGAGTCTGAGGGTAGGCCAGGGTCCAGTATGTTGTATGCAGCGGAAAGTGTCCCATGTATAGTGTATCGTCTAGTTACCTGGGAATACATGCTAAAATACGTCAACATAAAGTTGGTGAGTTCCATAAGTTTTTCATATAGAAGATAGAGTTTCTCAAAATACCAGAGTTCAGTGTGACCATTGCCTTACCGCAATGTCAAGTAGTTATGATACAATATCAGTAAAGAGTATCATATGTTTTTAATAAAATACAGTGTATGAACCACAAGACTTAAGTAACCATTTGATCACACAATGGATCAAACATAAGCAAGAGTAGATGTTGTATATAAAATTCTAAGCTCATGAATCGAAACTAGACAAAAGTAAGTTTGTTTGCCTCCTAAGT
>CM067170.1:122612453-122642453 GCA_034093135.1 Erigeron breviscapus | reverse complement strand
ACAACTTAAGATTTGATTTATAACACAAAAATTTATAACAGATTCCAAATATTTCTATAAAATCCCTCTTGATTTCAAGAATTAGGAGTTTTGTCAGAGCTAGACCCTGACATGTTGCTTCCCCCAGCAGCATTTCTTTTTCTTCTCCTAAGGGATTGAACATTAGGATCTTCTTCTTTTTCACTTTCTTCTTCTTCTTCTTCAGATGACATGGCGAAAATGGACTTCTCCCTTTGTAAGAGGTTATCTTTTTCTTGCTGAGCTAAGGCTCTTGCAAACTTTTCATCTTCTTTTATTTGACGATTCACAAGGATAGATTCCTCCTCTGTTAAAAATTGAGATAAAATTCTTGCTAACTTTTCATCTTCAGAAGTTTGTTTCTCAAAAAGGTGGACATCTTCGTCTACCATCGCCTTGTAATCTTCAAAGGAAATACCTAACATCACGGCCTCCTGCTTAATCCTTTTGACCCTATTTGTTTCAAGATCTCCAAGATCCTCTTGAGTCATTGGCCTTTTGCCTTTTGGATCGCTCGAAGAGGCACCAAAAATTTTCATTGTCTTATGATAAATCGATGGAACAATATTGTTAAATTAAGCGAACATGAATTAAAAGATAAAAGTTTTATATAAACATATAAATAGATAGTATATTATCTAAGATGAGAAAGAGTACAAAAAGGTAGCTTACCAAAGAGAAAGTTGGATATCTGTTAGAACACAAGCTGGCTGTGGACGGAATAGCTTAAAACAAATTTACAGATGAACTAAGTAAATAAGATAGAGAAAGAAGATTTTGTGTGCATTCTCCTTAAACGCGTTATTATATAGAGGATAAAAAGCAAGTATGACCTGGAAGAACGGACAGGTGTCCGTAAACTACAGTAATCTGTAATTATTGTTATAATGATCTAGAAGTATGGATAGTTGTCCATAATCTACAGTGATATGATATTTAAATTTTAAATTTAACCATAAATTTCGTTAAAAATCAAGGAAAGTTGTATTTCATTATTCGTACAATACGAGTGCAACTCGTTACATTATTCAAACGGAAATACAACAATTAGAACTACAACATATCTAAAAACCATACAAGTTAACCCAAGTTGCAGAAAACAGAAGGGGTAAACCGATGAAAATAAACACGATTAGGAGTGGAATAGCTACATCCGGTGGAAGTTGTAACACGCCATATAACCAGGGTAAGATACCCAAGTAAACTAAGATTATAAGAGGGTTCAACATTTTCTAGAAAATTTTCGGATTATGAAGTAGGGATAAAGAAAGGAGAAATAGTTATTAAGTATGAAGAAAGTAGTATGAATTGTGTGTTGTAGCGTTGTTTATATAGTAGAAAAACAGGCGGTTCAAACGGTCGAAAAAGGAAAGAGATAGAAAGGTGAATTTGAATTTTTGAAATATATATATATATACGCGTATTTAGATAAAATCCTAATATATTTTAGATTCACACGATTCTATATTATGTATATATATATTATTTATACTTCGTATCTATCACAAAAACAGTAAAAATTAATCTTCTTTATTCAACATTTAATAAATTACTAGAATATTAAGTCAGACTATTATTTATAAATATTTTTGTTACAAATTTTATTTATGAGTAAATTATTATATGCATAAAGTTCTACGGACATGTCCTGACTGTCAGTCTCATAAACTATGAAAATAGATAGCTATAGATATCTGTAACTACATTCCAATAAGCATATCGATGTTAATTCTAGCTAAATTTCGGGACGAAATTTCCAATAACATGGGGAGAATGTAACAACTGACAAAAATCCGGGTAAATTTAAAATTTTATTAATTTATTATTTCTCAAATATTCTAGAAAGATCAAATTAAATATATAGATTCTGTTATAAAATATATGTTGATATATATATTTCAAATATTTAACGTGCGTGAAATTATAAATTTTTCACAAAAATACTTTGAGATAACTTATTAAATAATAAGAAATTTAAATAAATTTTACAACTTATAAATAATTAGTAAACATCTAGCTGTATACAAATATATAATTAAATCAACAATACATCTATACTTTATAAATTTGATAAAAGACGACTAATGAAGGATACAAAAATCATAAGGTATTATGTCTAAAGCCTTAGTAGGATCACATTTAAAGTTTGACAATATAACGACAACTATTTAGATTAAATTACGGGTTAAACATTTAGCAAACAAAGATTATTAATTATTTGTGTCGACATGTATAGAAATGATTATTAACGGACAAAAGATCCGTGATTTCTTTTTGTAATGATTCTATCTTCTTCTTTTAACACAGTACATAATCAATCAACATGTATAATATTATATTATATATATGAGAAAACGATTTGGCTGCTTTACCATTTGGTGGGGCGGCTACTATAAGGAAGGAAAGAAGAAAAATAAAAATAAAAACAGAAGACTCCATCTATCTATATTATAATATCTCCATCTCATGCTTTTCTCTTAGTCGACACATTCCACCACCTTTTGATTTCCACTCATTGGATACACATGCATCGACCCTATATATACACACCCATAAACACATACAACCTCACACACTCTCACAAATCTCTCTATCCCTCTCGTCTTCCCACTCTCTCTTGAACAAACCCATAAACATATACATACAATCATTCATATATATATATAACGGTTCATTTCTTCCTCTTTTTCTTGATCACTGCCGAGCCATCACCACCTTTAACCCCTCCTTCTAGCTCTCGGCACACACACACACAAAGATACATATATATATATATATACATTAGATATAGATATGATTCAAACATATATAACATATATTATTATATACATATATATATATACATGCATTAGATATAGATATGATTCAAACACCACCTCTCACGGCTCCAACACCCTCGGTATCACCATCACCGGCCCAAACCTTCACCACCATGAAACACGACCACCTTTCTTCTATATATAAACATCACGGTTACCTTCTACTTTGGAAACCAGCATCACCAGTGAAATGCTACTGCCGCTGCAAACCTCCACCACAAGCGACTGCCACTACTGCTCGTTTTTATTTCACGGCCATCACCTTTGAGTGACAGCCATGAACCACTGCTGCTGCTACATGTTTTGCCATGAACCACCACCATTAAACGTCATCACTACAAAGCTACTGCTACTACTAAAGCTGCTGCTACTACTCGGCTTTGTTGATAGCACCGAACCAGTTACCATCTAAAGTTGTTGCTCGTTGTTACTGTTCATCACCTTCCCAAACAAACCTTACGATCAACTTACTTTTATTGCTCTTGTTCGGTTAATGTTACCACCAAGAATCACCACCATGAACCGCTAATACCACCCCACTGTAAGTATGCGTAATGTATGCGAGTATATATATGTACGTGTATATATAGATATATATATATATATAAGATTTATAAATCAAATATATATAAATATATACTTAAAACTGCCATTAACGATCGTTATAAAAGTGTTACAAAACAAGTCCAGTTTCTGACGACCGTTAAAGTCATTACAAAACAAATCCATTATATGACGACCGTTAAACCGTTAGATTTTCTGACACTTTCAGTCCTAAACCGTTAAACTATATTACAGTTGTAGTCCTTTGACCGTCAGTATATTTAATAACTACCAAATGGATTATTTATAATAAAACTGAAATAAACTTGAAATATAATTACAAAAGTGTTAAAGTAAAATTTTAAGATTTTCTATATAATTTATTTAATTATTTAAATTAAATAGTTAAAATAATGATTTATGTTTATTAAAAATGTTAAAAACTTAAATTGTTTGATAATAAAAAGAAATACATTTTTAAATGTATTTACAAAATTGTTAGATTAATTTATAAGATTTTCTAGAAATTATTTTATTTAATTAATTAAATAAAATATGTTGTTTAAATTAAATAAGTTATTTAAATAAAATAACTTGTATAATTGAAATACAAATAAAACGTCTTATAAATCATTATCTAAATAAAATATATCATGATAATAATTGATGGATAAGAACTCACTAAATAAAACCTTAGTATAATTATGTGTTAATTATACTTTCTATATGTTTAGGTTAACGTATACAAGACTGTTATTTGTTACAACTACTTGCTACTATCAACAGGTGAGTCTTCATACTCCCCTTTTCAATTATTTATACATTTATTTGGGACTGAGATACATGCAATAAAACTACTTGTTATACTTATATGTATATTTTCAAAGTTATATACTTATATGTATATTTACAAAATTATATATATATTTTGTAACTCCACTTTATTTATTTTACCTTCGGGGTAAAATACAAACTCTTTACTGTTATGATGAACACAAGTATTCCAGAAATGTATATATGGTTGATTCTAAGTTGCTCTGTTCACTCAAAGTCCTCACTATCATGAACGATTAATTATGGAAACATAAACGTGGGTATATTGAATAGTACTATTGGGGTAGGCACCCCCATTCGTGTTGGTCATACCAACTGGATACAGATGCATTATATTTGGAAAGCTTAGGGTACCCTGAACAAGGTACCTACTCTGGAGGCAAATAAACACACACTTGTCTAGTTTTGGTTCATGAGCTTAGAACTTGGTATATACAGTTTCAACTCTTGCATTACATTTGATCCATTGTGTGATTAAATGGTTACTCTAAATCTTGTGGTTCATACTCTATATTTTAATTAAAAATATATGATACTCTTTGCTGATATTGTATCATAACTATTTGACATTGCGGTAAGGCAATGGTCACACTGAACTCTGGCATTTTGTGAAACTATATTTTCTATATGAAAAACTTATGGAACTCACCAACTTTATGTTGACGTATTTTAGCTTGTATTCTCAGGTAACTAGACGATACTCTATACATGGGACATTTTTCCGCTGCATACAACATACTGGACCATGGCCTACCCTCAGACTCTAGTAAAGACAAGTCAATTTGCTAAAGTCTCTGTCTACTGTTTAATATTGTTTAATATTAAATAAATGTTTTCAAGAATAATATCTTTCATAAATTGTAATATAAATTTGTGAACAATGCTTTTATATAATGTATTTTAAAACGACAACGTTTTGTGTCGTTCAGTATATCTTGTGTTGTGAATCCATGTACGTCATATTCCGTCTAGGGCGGGGTGTGACAGATTGGTATCAGAGCATAAGTTATAGTGAACTAGGTTGCAAATTGACGGACCTAGACTATAACCTTATTTGACGGACCTAGACTATAACCCTATTTAGAAATATCCGCTGCATAATCCTACTTGTTATAATCATTACCTGACTACTTGTTATAATCATTACCTGACTACTTGTTATAATCTTTACCTGACTACTTGATATAGGATGCTTTATGGTAACATATGAAAGTATTTAATGAATTTAACTCAAGGCGTTGTAATATATAATCACAATAATGACTGCAGCATTATTATGATCATATATTAGAAAATCTTAAGTTAAATGCGTTAAATATGGAAGTATGCTAGTGTAAAGACTTAGAATTAATATTTTGATTATACATGTTAAGAATATGTATATATATATACATCGCTTGCATACCTGAGTTTAATTGATATTATATCATACCTATATTCTCATACATGACTACAGGAATTGTCTGGAAATTAATGATTTTGTACTTTGAAGGTAAAATGAATTTACTACAATATTCTATTTGCTTAGATAACGTAAGCAATGATGTCAAATTTTCAAAATAACCGACGAAGAATAATTTTGACATAATAAAGCTGTTTACATGATATTATTGATCTAGGCAACAATATAGTGTTGACTACAGACAAGATTAAATTGGGTAGTTAGAAAGTGAATCTCTGGTATAAGAAAAATAATAATCATAATAAAAATAAAATAAAAATGGTAAAATCGGCCGTCCCCGGAATCGAACCCAGGTCTAGGCCACACCCTTTCGCGCACCCAGTCAACCGCGCTAGGTGCCTAGTGTTGTGAAATTACCGTCTTGATTTAATATAAGCATATGTACAATAAATTCTTATTTTGAAGTATTTAATCACGTTTTGAGATTTCACTTATTCATATTTGGGTAATTTTTCACAAGACTCACTCTATACACCTTTATATCAAAAACACCTTTTAAAAATGATACATATGTGTAAATTTTTAAAATAAAAAAATAAAATAAAAATGGTAAAATCGGCCGTCCCCGGAATCGAACCCAGGTCTAGGCCACACCCTTTCGCGCACCCAGTCAACCGCGCTAGGTGCCTAGTGTTGTGAAATTACCGTCTTGATTTAATATAAGCATATGTACAATAAATTCTTATTTTGAAGTATTTAATCACGTTTTGAGATTTCACTTATTCATATTTGGGTAATTTTTCACAAGACTCACTCTATACACCTTTATATCAAAAACACCTTTTAAAAATGATACATATGTGTAAATTTTTTAAAATAAAAAAAAAAATAAAATTGTGTGGTATTTTAAGCTTTACCGTATTTGATTTCACTAAACATAAATATCAAAATACATCAGTATATTTAAAAATTTATTTAACCCATATAACTTTTAAGTTTATAGTTTTTGAAATCGTTAAGTATATTTACAACTCAATTGTTAACATCCATATATATATATATAAATATATTTTAAAATTCAATAAATCTATATTGTCTTGAAGAGTATATGTCCAAAAGATTTACGTTCATATTTTACCATGATAATATTTTATCATCTTAATTCATATCTTTCTTAAACGATTTAACAATATTTATTTATTTTAAAAATTGTTTGATTCTCAATTTGGTTTAATTTTCTTTCAATTGTCCGAACTGGCAAATGACTACATTTACAAAATTTAGGTGGCGATATACATATACCTTACCTATAAATTCAATAGAGCATAACTATACAAGTTCCACCTTTTCTATACCATATTAAAATAAAATGCTAATAAACATATACTTACAGTCATATATCATAGTCTATAAACACATATGTTTAAAGAGACGATTTAGTTCACTAACAACATACTGTTTGGATGATACATTCTTGAATCATAGTGTTGCGTCTTATCTGAATAATCTTTTGAAAATTTTATTGTAAACTTGAATATATTCATATATTCCTAACAAAATATATATATATATATATATACTTTGTATCTATCATAAAATAAAAATATATATATATATATACTTTGTATCTATCACAAAGGCCATAAAATAAATCTTCTTTATTCAATATTTAATAATAATTGCAAAGGTTAAGTTAGACTTTTATTTATAAACATTTTGTTACAAATTTTATTTCTTTTGTGAGAAAATACATGAAGATCTATGGACATGTCTTGACTGTCCGTCTCAAAACCTATGAACTTAAACAAATATGGATATATTTGTATGTACCACTCAGTGGGTATATATCAATGTTACTTCTAGCTAAATTTCGGGACGAAATTTCAATAACAGGGGGAGAATGTAACAACTGTCAAAAATCCGGGTAAATTTAAAATTTAATTAACTTATTATTTCTGTAATATTCTAAAAAGAGCAAATTAAATATATAGATTCTGTTATAAAATATATGTTGATATATACATATATATATATTTAACGTGCGTGAAATTATTAATTTTTCACAGAGATACTTTGAACTAACTTATAAATAAAAAGGAAATACTTTTTCATACTTATACTATCAATAACCGTATTTATGAATAGTATCATATTCATGAATAGTAACATATACATGAATAGTACCGTATCCGTGAATAGTAATCGTATCTAGAAATCGTATTCATGAATAGTGATCGTGAATAGTGACCGTGAATAGTGAACGTGAATAGTACCGTGAATAGTACCGTGAATAGTACTGTGAATAGTGACTGGGAATAGTAACGGTAAATAGTAAAGGTAAAAAGTAAATTTTAAATAGTAAAGGTAAAAAGTAAATTTTAAATAGTAAAGGTAAAAGTAAATTGTAAATAGTAAAGGTACAAAGTAAATTGTAAAAAGGGTAATAAAATAAAATAATATAAAGGTGGGACCCACGTCAAATAATTTAAAGTCTACGTTGAATCTGATTTCCGAATAATTTCAAAAGTAAATAGTGCTGAATAGTAAACATCGCTTTCATACTTTATTCTTATAATATAAACGTCCAAAACCCGCTCACATGGGTTAGTTGAGTAAAAATTATTAAAATGAAAGTTGTAGATCTTAATTTTCTGATCTTATAGAAACTTGAATTTTCTCAATAGGAGCCCGTATGCATAATTTAGGATTAAAACAATGTATAAATATATACTACTAGTATAAAAGAAATCTATCATTAGAAAAGTCCAAGAGGTAGTGGAAAACACACTTTTATCTACTTTATAATTTAAAATTCATAAATTATGAATCACGGGTTTAGTTCACTAAAGATATGGACAAAAAGAATACTATATATATACATACCCCTTATTCATGATTAACTTTATAATATAATAATATTATATATAAACGAGTTATGTTGAAACTTTCGTTGAAGATTGATTCTACGCGTTTTCTTTTTCTAATTCGGCAGAAAATTTTATTATTATAATAATCAAACGAACGAATTCGTTCGCCTATAAATAGCACACGATATTAAACTTTAAAACACACACCACTACATATTCTCTTCTAAATACTCTCTATACAAGGCTTATTTCATCTACTTGATTTCTGCTATTATCACTAAGGTGAGTCTTCATACTCCCCTTTTCAATTATTTATACATTTATTTGGGGGCTGAGATACATGCATAAAAACTATTTGTTATACTTATATGTATAATTGCAAAATTTTATATAATATATTATATAACTCCGTTTTCTTTATTATACCTCTGAGGTAATATACAGACACTGCTTTATTTATTTTACCTCCTCGGGCAATACTTATTTCTCATCCGTCTTACCAATTCTTCCCACATTATTGCATAAGAAGCATCAATCCCTACTGTTGCAGCAATTTCATTCCACCAGGTAAGTGCACTATCTTGCAAGGTGCAAGTAGCATACTTAACCTTACTATCTTCCGCACAATTACTGATACGAAATACAAATTCTAACTTTTCAATCCATCGGGTTAACCCGATGGCTCCTTCAGTGCCCTTAAAAGGAAGTGGTTTGCATTGTTCAAATGCCCTGTAGGTACAACCGTTAGGTGTACCATTTTGTCTGTTAGTCCCGTTTGCTGCGTGGGCTGCGAAAGCTGCAGCTACACTCTGAGCTACTATTGTTGCGATATCAGCTGCTGACAATCTTTGTTCTCTTCTTGGCGGCATGATTCTTTAAGAAAAATAAGGAAAATCATAAGATACTACTAAATGTCGTTATAATCCCATCATAATTATCATAACATAATAGTTATAACTAAAAGAAATGTAAATTAAGATAAAGAAAGTAGATTTATTGCATAACAAATATGGAGATATGAATATCTCACAAATCCATAATTTTATCGAAATTTACATTTCCCGACACATGCGCCGTAAATAGTAACTAAATGTACAGATAATATCTACTGTGACGGAGTAGATGGGGTTATAGTAGTGGCTCTCGATATAGCCTCAAACACAGCCTCAAATCGTGTTATCTTCTCCTGCAGCTCTAACACGGTATCTTCAAGACCATGAATTCTGAATTGGGCTCCCTCCATCTCACTCTCCTGGTTTTCCACATGTGTCCGCAATATATTGGTTCTTTCTCTCAACTCTGTAATACACCTTTCTGCTCGTAGTATACGTAAGACCAATGTAGGGACAGTGTCATGTAGGGGTTCCATAGTTAGTGCAGGAATATTGGTTGGACCTTCAGCTCTTCTGAACTGGTTGGAGTTAAGGAGTCCTTCCTCGAATCTCCATTCCGTAAGGAATCTTGGTATCTCGTTTAGGTTATTGGGTCGTCGCAGCCGCTGAGCGGGTGGTTCAAGATGAATAGGTCGGAGACGTCGTGACTGTGGGCGGTTGAACACCGGGTATCTAGGCGTTCGGAACCTTCGTAGTAAAGATCGGGGTGACCTTGAAGGACCTTCCCCTGATGGGTTTGGAAAAGTGAAAGTAGGCATAGTGCTAGTGATGTGACCAATTTATACCCATCGCCCACATCGTTATTGGCCTTTTTATTATATGATTTTAGTCGATTTTGCTGGCATTTGGCGCGTTTATGGGTTTTGTTAGTGGTTTCAGGTTCTAAACAGGTGACGTGTCCGTTTGGCGCAATTTCGAGTAATTTTGAGGTCATGAAGTTGATTGGAGAGTTCGAGAGTGAAAAGAGATAGAAAATATGCAAGTCTTCATAAGTTGATGTGTGGCCTTTGGTTCAGTATATTTACACT
Source organism: Erigeron breviscapus (assembly GCA_034093135.1). Lineage (NCBI taxonomy): Eukaryota > Viridiplantae > Streptophyta > Magnoliopsida > Asterales > Asteraceae > Erigeron > Erigeron breviscapus. Next base: position 122,632,049 of record CM067170.1, on the reverse strand, counting down.
GCGACGCAGTGGTGGTGAACAAGTCCACTGCGTCGCAGTCATCTATGTGGAAAAGAGCATCGAGACCAGTATATTTATACTGCGACGCAGTGGTGGTGAACAGGTCCATTGCGCCGCAGTCAGCGAGTGAAAGAAAGGAGAATTCAACCAGAATATTTATACTGCGACGCAGTGAGATGTGCGTGTGCCCACTGCGCCGCAGTCAGCCTTGATCAACGAGCACCAAAGGCAGTGTATAAGCACTGCGCCGTAGTGGGGGCATCACTCGCCCACTGCGCCGCAGTGAGAGTGCGGGGCTGCAAGGCTTTGACCGATCAATTGCATCAGAATGAAGGGGGGTATAAATAGTTTTCAAACCTAATTCCCAAATTATCAAGTCTTCTTTCTAAGAGCTGCACTTCAAGGAACACCTTCAAGGATCAATTCAAGATTTCATCATCTTCCGATTCATTGAAGATTCACGTGCACCCACTTAGATCGTATCTATTTTATTGTCTTGCAATTTCTATTTCTCAAACGATTGGTACATCATGTTCTTCCTTTATTTTGATTGTATTTCAATTTGTCAAATATTAACTAAGTATAAATATGTATATACAACTAAGACAAAATACAAATTTATCAACAATGAGTTAAGAGACAAAATTGAAACACAAAAATGTATACACATACATATATATAAATGGTACATATACATGTATATAGGCCTAGAAACACTAACAAATTGGTAACTAAAAACCCATGCTTTCACCATATACATACATACAAATATAACTAATAAAACTAAACACCCACTACCTAAATTAAACACAAAATTCTGCCCATCACTTCTTCCCCAAAACCGAATACCACATGGTGTTTAGAGACATGCCTTGTCTTACACTAAACCACTAATTAAACACAAAATTCTGCCCATCACTTCTTCCCCAAAACCGAATACCACATGGTGTTTAGAGACATGCCTTGTCTTACACTAAACCACTAATACAACACCCAAAATATTCCCACTCTCTTTTGCCTCATTCCCATCACAAAAATGCAGATTTTGTCCCCCATTCACGTGAATATGGCTGGGAAAAGGCACCCACACTCTCATTTCTTACACAACACAACACACACACTCCTCCCAAAACACTCTCAACTCTTTCTCTTCTCCCTCTCTTTTACGGCAGAAATATGGGGTAAAAACACACCCAAAACTCATCAAACAACAACAATAACATAATAACATAGTAAAAAAAAAAAAAAAAAAAAAAAAAAAAAAAAAAAAAAAAAAAAAAAAAAAAAAAAAAAAAAAAAAAAAAAAAAAAAAAAAAAAAAAAAAAAAAAAAAAAAAAAAAAAAAAAAAAAAAAAAAAAAAAAAAAAAAAAAAAAAAAAAAAAAAAAAAAAAAAAAAAAAAAAAAAAAAAAAAAAAAAAAAAAAAAAAAAAAAAAAAAAAAAAAAAAAAAAAAAAAAAAAAAAAAAAAAAAAAAAAAAAAAAAAAAAAAAAAAAAAAAAAAAAAAAAAAAAAAAAAAAAAAAAAAAAAAAAAAAAAAAAAAAAAAAAAAAAAAAAAAAAAAAAAAAAAAAAAAAAAAAAAAAAAAAAAAAAAAAAAAAAAAAAAAAAAAAAAAAAAAAAAAAAAAAAAAAAAAAAAAAAAAAAAAAAAAAAAAAAAAAAAAAAAAAAAAAAAAAAAAAAAAAAAAAAAAAAAAAAAAAAAAAAAAAAAAAAAAAAAAACGTGCACCCACTTAGATCGTATCTATTTTATTGTCTTGCAATTTCTATTTCTCAAACGATTGGTACATCATGTTCTTCCTTTATTTTGATTGTTATTTCAATTTAATCATGAGTGGCTAATCTTTTAATCACCCACCTTGATGAAACTAGATGAATGACGTGATTGCTATATATTTTAATTCCAAGAGTTGATTTCAATTATCGTTGTGTCGAGATCTTGATGATTTAATTCCTTTATTTATATTATTATGATATTGGTGGCATGTGTGTTCTTCGTTAGTGGTACTAGTTGAATACTTATGTGATTTTTCATTATAAAGATGTTTTCAAAGAGTATGGGAAAGACTATTGTTTATTTGTGTGTAAAATAGCTAGGTCTTCACATGCATGTCTAGATTTGTGTAGTTTTAAGTTGTTCTTGTTATGGGACATAAGATGGATCTTGGATTTGACTATTTTATATGGTATTGCATGTTAAAAACATGATAATAATCTGGACCTAATGAGTTTATACCAAGAAATATGGATTTTTAATCAACCAAACTAAAACTATTGTAATAATAACCTTTCTTGTTAATCTATCAAATAGAGTCATGCGTGGAGTCAATTTGGTGGTCTTGAGTCACGAAAATCAGCCCTATTGGAGGGTTTTCGGTTCATCAAAAGGTTGTCAATAAACTCCTTGTTAAACTTGTTTTCTTAAAAACTTCTACTATATTTTCTTCTTACTTTGTTCTTGATGAACTTGAGGATGGGTTGCATGTTGATAGAATCTTCCAAATCATGCCTTGCATGTCGAAAATATGGTGGAAAGATTCAAGGATTCAACCGAAAATGTGACCCGGAAGGTGTAATCGTCATGCTAGCTTAAAGATAGTCAAATGGGTTTCAATAAAAGTAATTTTTATGAAATAAAATAGGTTTAAACTTCTGTGATTTTTCATTATAAAGATGTTTTCAAAGAGTATGGGAAAGACTATTGTTTATTTGTGTGTAAAATAGCTAGGTCTTCACATGCATGTCTAGATTTGTGTAGTTTTAAGTTGTTCTTGTTATGGGACATAAGATGGATCTTGGATTTGACTATTTTATATGGTATTGCATGTTAAAAACATGATAATAATCTGGACCTAATGAGTTTATACCAAGAAATATGGATTTTTAATCAACCAAACTAAACTATTGTAATAATAACCTTTCTTGTTAATCTATCAAATAGAGTCATGCGTGGAGTCAATTTGGTGGTCTTGAGTCACGAAAATCAGCCCTATTGGAGGGTTTTCGGTTCATCAAAAGGTTGTCAATAAACTCCTTGTTAAACTTGTTTTCTTAAAAACTTCTACTATATTTTCTTCTTACTTTGTTCTTGATGAACTTGAGGATGGGTTGCATGTTGATAGAATCTTCCAAATCATGCCTTGCATGTCGAAAATATGGTGGAAAGATTCAAGGATTCAACCGAAAATGTGACCCGGAAGGTGTAATCGTCATGCTAGCTTAAAGATAGTCAAATGGGTTTCAATAAAAGTAATTTTTATGAAATAAAATAGGTTTAAACTTCTGTGATTTTTCATTATAAAGATGTTTTCAAAGAGTATGGGAAAGACTATTGTTTATTTGTGTGTAAAATAGCTAGGTCTTCACATGCATGTCTAGATTTGTGTAGTTTTAAGTTGTTCTTGTTATGGGACATAAGATGGATCTTGGATTTGACTATTTTATATGGTATTGCATGTTAAAAACATGATAATAATCTGGACCTAATGAGTTTATACCAAGAAATATGGATTTTTAATCAACCAAACTAAAACTATTGTAATAATAACCTTTCTTGTTAATCTATCAAATAGAGTCATGCGTGGAGTCAATTTGGTGGTCTTGAGTCACGAAAATCAGCCCTATTGGAGGGTTTTCGGTTCATCAAAAGGTTGTCAATAAACTCCTTGTTAAACTTGTTTTCTTAAAAACTTCTACTATATTTTCTTCTTACTTTGTTCTTGATGAACTTGAGGATGGGTTGCATGTTGATAGAATCTTCCAAATCATGCCTTGCATGTCGAAAATATGGTGGAAAGATTCAAGGATTCAACCGAAAATGTGACCCGGAAGGTGTAATCGTCATGCTAGCTTAAAGATAGTCAAATGGGTTTCAATAAAAGTAATTTTTATGAAATAAAATAGGTTTAAACTTCTGTGATTTTTCATTATAAAGATGTTTTCAAAGAGTATGGGAAAGACTATTGTTTATTTGTGTGTAAAATAGCTAGGTCTTCACATGCATGTCTAGATTTGTGTAGTTTTAAGTTGTTCTTGTTATGGGACATAAGATGGATCTTGGATTTGACTATTTTATATGGTATTGCATGTTAAAAACATGATAATAATCTGGACCTAATGAGTTTATACCAAGAAATATGGATTTTTAATCAACCAAACTAAAACTATGTCCAAAATCGCCTACCGAAAGCTTGAAACACATATATGAACACTTTCATTTTGAACCAACAATTTAATCCATAAGAATATGATATGAAATCTGTAAAAATAAGGATGAAGTTTCAATGTTTGAATAAGTTTGAATAAAATGCATTGGGGAAAGTCAAAATAAGGGTTGGGTGAATCTATAAAGCAAGCATGCATTTGTGTTAATCAAAATACATTCTGACAGAATCAGTTTTCTGTATTGGGAAGGGTAAACGGGGCATTTGAGGGCAGATTAAAGAATAACTTCCAAAATAAAAGTTGTAGATAAATGAGTTAATTTTCACCTCCAACTGGAATCACATCAATATCATAAGTAAAACAAAAGTTATGAATTTTCTACCAAAAGTGGTCAAAACTGGATTTTTAGTCTCAAGGTCAGTAAACTTTGACGATTTTTATTTTTCAAAATACTACGTTCCAGGAGCTTATACTTGGTAGGAATTAAGTATAATGTGTCGTGAGCTTAAAATAAAATCAAGGGATTTTTCCAATAATCACAACATTGAAATCTTTTATAAATGATTTTGGGTCGCACAGCAGGAACCATTGTGACTAGTTTTTGTTTGGTAATTTTTAAGGATAGTAAACATTGTCTAAAAATTCACCAAAGATTCACAAAAATACTAGACACATATATGTCACTGTACAAAAATCACGAAGGTCCAGATAATTCGATTTCATCACAAAACAATAGACAACATTTTATAAAATTGATGTATGAAAACAAAAAAATAAGAAGAAAACTATCAAAGTATGTAAAGGGCTAAAGATTACACTAAGGCCATAATGGGCTAACTTGGCCCAAATAATGAACCCAAATGAAATATAACTCAGTGGGCCCATGTGGCCCAATAACCATATAAAGTTAAGCCCAATAACTAAATCAAGCCCAAGTCACTTAAAAGCCCATTACACTTAGGCCCAATTGGTAATGGCCCATAACACCTAAAAGAATTTCATAAACCCGAGTGATCGTAAGATTATCAATAAGTATGTGAGATAATAGATAAGTATAATTAAGTGACGTGAAACACAAATTAAATGGATAAATGGAAATAACTAAGTTAATTAAAATATAAAATGATACATCGAGCGGTAATTTACACTAAAATTGATTACACATCCAAAAATGTTTAAGAGAACATAACTTAATATGGCATTAGCATATGATAACCTAAGGTGCCAAACGAAACCACAAATGAAGCCAAGTTACCGAAAATCTAACAACTTATAACTACGTATATAATGAAAGTAACCTTTTACACCATCAATCTTTACAACCAAAACGATGTGAATATTAGCAATACACTTGGATCCCACAATTGATTGCAACATAATGAAAGTGGCATTTCTAAGTGATGGCTTAAGATAGGAACTTACGTATATTAGTCCTCTCGTAGGGATAGTCTTGGCTTTGAAACGTGATTGAGGAATATGACGGATATGTGGTCAAGGAAGCGATAGATGGGAAGTACCCATTTTGGATGAGTGAATATAATATGCGGCATATCAAGGTGAGTCATAGCCCCCTTTCAAACTCTTTTATATGTTTTACTTGCGGGGTGAAAAGCATGATTAATTAAAATGACTTTCTCTTATGAAATGATTCTTTGAAATAATGATAATGATATGGGAATTATATTGTATGTTCAACGTGTTATATGTTATATGATGAGCTTGAGTACTGTCAAACGGTGGTCCCCTGTACACTACTATTAACTCATTTGAGGCCTGTAGTTAGAGGGTTGCGCAACTAGGACTTGTCCCCTCATCCACTATTATAGGTAACGGTGGGATGTTTGGTCTGCCTTGGTGGCCACCTTCATCGCCAGTCTGGCCTCGCGGTGCTCTAACTACTATATATTTATGGGCGTCTCCATGGCACGACCCTTGGTTATCTTTATGCACGTGATTGACAGCATGTGCTTATCATTATCTTATCATTTGGGACATTATATATTGATTATTGGGACATAACCGGTCTTAGTAGTGGCTCAAGAACATCTCATCGATTTATGTCATGGTAGTCTTACCATTGACCCAGAGGTATTGATATTATATTATGGATGGAAATTATTGATTGAACATACGGTTTGGGTATTGGACCTTATATGGAATCTTGAAGGCTGTTGAAATTGGAAATATTGAAGTATTGATTGACCAAATGGTTTTGGTATGATGAGTGATTAATCGATTGATATATTTTTCTCTCACGATAAATGAGACAAATGAAAACTTTATAATTTACCATGGATTTTCTCAACTATTTTGAAATGGATATGTAATGAGATTTACTTGCAAACCTATGCACTCACCAACTACGTTTTGTAGTTGACACTTTTTCTTCATGCTTTTCAGGAATTAGCGTAAGCTTTGAGGAGTTATATGCATCATGATTGTTTGCATTGCATTTTGGAGTCAAAGATTAAACCTTGTGACGGGCAATGGAATCCGCCCTGATCATTTTAGTATATCATCTCATGTATTTGTTATTTGTTTCGTGGACTCAATATCCAAGTATGGTAGACGTATTGTACTTGGGAATTGGTTCACATGCTTGTGCATTGTAAATTATTTTTATCAACTAAAGCTATGGTGAATGTTATCTATCATCCTTTGATTTGAATACTCGACTTTCTGTACATCTCATCATTCCGCCGTGGTTGGGGTGTTACAGGTACCACGCGAGCATTTTATCCTTTCACGATTATCTTGTCAACTCTTAATGAATTTGGTCTTAATTGAACGCAATCATGTTTGAAGTCTAGCGAAGTCAAGGTGGATGATCTTTACTATTATTGTTTGAAGTTTTACCTTTACTTTTACGTGTTTTGTCTTTTAAATTTACTTTAATTTAATTGTCAAAGTGTGATTCAAAGCGTTCCACCCTGTTTTCCAAACTACTTTGTTAGACAATTGATTCCAACCAATCCCCGTGAACGAACCTGGACTTACGTTTTAACTATATTGCATACGATCGGGTCCACTGCCCGATAGTGTGTAGTAGTGAGTTTCAAGGTATTTCTAGTTTTAATTTATAAACTCGATTTAGCACATCAAGTTTTTGGCACCGCTGCCGGGGATTGTGTGCCGTTTTAGTTGTTAATTTAGTGGTTTGATCCTTCCTCACGCGTGAGGAAGTTACTTGCTTTAATAGTTTAGTTTTTCTTTTCTTTTCTTATCACAGGTGCAGTTGACGTGTTTGGTTTGTTGTGTTTTGCAGGTCTACTTCTTAGTTGATGAACTTGCGGTCTTCGAGTTTACCTCTAAATAGTCCTTTGAGAACACCAACAAGACGTAGGTTTAACTTCACAACACCTATACCATTCTCACCTATCGCTAGACCCACTCTTGATTCGGACGAGGAAGGGATCTACTTGGACGAGTTCTTCAAATTAGAAGTTAAGTTAGAAGAGGAAATGGGAGACGAACAAAGGGATCCGAATGATATTCGTTATGGTGAGAGGGTCCGTACTATTCCTACCAACCGTGGTAGTCCTATAAGACCTCCAGCCATTGCTCATGATTTCAATCTGAAGGGTAATCATCTTAAAAGTATTGAGGAGCAACAGTTTGATGGTAAAAGGAAATGGGATCCATACCAACACTTAGAGAGGTTTGAGAAGTTGACACGGTTATACCAATATGGGAACAACCAAATGAATGCCGTTAAACTTGAGACATTTCCCATGTCCATTATCGGTGATGCTTTAGATTGGTTTAATGATCTCCCAGAAAATTCCATAACAACTTGGGACCAACTCAAGCAAGCTTTCATTGGTGTGTTTTACTCACTTAGAACTCAAAGGAAGTTGGAGAATTTGATTAGGTCCTTTGACCAAGATGAAGATGAAGATGTGGTGGATGCATGGATTCGGTTTAAGGAGATGTTGAGGAATTGTCCGGGCCATAACATGACTAAGGAACAATATGTTGAGCTTTTCTTTGATGGCCTAGATAAGAAGTCCAAGCGTGAGTTAGGATATGCTTTTGGGGGTGGTTTCAACAAGATTACACCAAATGAAGGTTTTGATATTTTGGAGTCCATGGCAAAGGACAATGCAAATATGGATGATGATAGATTTTTGAAGAATGAGAGAAGGTTAAAGAAAGGTACTAGCCAAGGTAGGGTTGCAAAGGTTGAAGCTAGTCATGATTCTGGGATGATTGGAGAGATTAGAGCGCTATCTGAGCGCATGGAAAAGGGATTTGCTATGCAAGAGAATCGGTTTGGAGCAATTGAACGGGATGTAAAGGTAGTAGCCGAGGGGTGTGACCATTGTGGTAATATGCATTATTCTGAAGATTGTCCGAGTCGGGGACCGAAGATGTGAGTTACATTCAGAATCAACCACAAGGGAGCTACCAACGCAATACCGGTTTCCAAAACCGTTCTTCAGGTAATCCTTCTTATAACCCTTCTTTTCCTACTAATAATTCTCGTTTTTCAGGAAATAGGTGGCAGAGAGATAACTTTCAGAGTCAACCACAACAACAAACTCAACAAGGACAAGGATCAGGTTCTTCTTCCTCTAATAACGATCCAAATGCCGAGTTGAGGGAGATGATGAAACAGTTGGTTAGTAATCAGGCTGAAACTAACACTAGCATTCAGATGATTCGGGATGATACTAAGGCGTTGAATGAGAGGTTGGATAGGATAGATGGCAAGGTTGAGATAAATATGAAGAATTAATGTGTTAACTTTAAGGATCTTGAGAGTAGGATGGCTGCACTTTCTAGGCCTCCTGGTACTTTGCCTAGTAATACTCAACAGAATCCTAGGCCTCAGTTTAGCATGGGGCCGAATCAGGAACGGGGGGGGGGGGGGGGGGGGGGGGGGGGGGGGGGGGGGGGGGGGGGGGGGGGGGGGGGGGGGGGGGGGGGGGGGGGGGGGGGGGGGGGGGGGGGGGGGGGGGGGGGGGGGGGGGGGGGGGGGGGGGGGGGGGGGGGGGGGGGGGGGGGGGGGGGGGGGGGGGGGGGGGGGGGGGGGGGGGGGGGGGGGGGGGGGGGGGGGGGGGGGGGGGGGGGGGGGGGGGGGGGGGGGGGGGGGGGGGGGGGGGGGGGGGGGGGGGGGGGGGGGGGGGGGGGGGGGGGGGGGGGGGGGGGGGGGGGGGGGGGGGGGGGGGGGGGGGGGGGGGGGGGGGGGGGGGGGGGGGGGGGGGGGGGGGGGGGGGGGGGGGGGGGGGGGGGGGGGGGGGGGGGGGGGGGGGGGGGGGGGGGGGGGGGGGGGGGGGGGGGGGGGGGGGGGGGGGGGGGGGGGGGGGGGGGGGGGGGGGGGGGGGGGGGGGGGGGGGGGGGGGGGGGGGGGGGGGGGGGGGGGGGGGGGGGGGGGGGGGGGGGGGGGGGGGGGGGGGGGGGGGGGGGGGGGGGGGGGGGGGGGGGGGGGGGGGGGGGGGGGGGGGGGGGGGGGGGGGGGGGGGGGGGGTTTTTTTTTTTTTTTTTTTTTTTTTTTTTTTTTTTTTTTTTTTTTTTTTTTTTTTTTTTTTTTTTTTTTTTTTTTTTTTTTTTTTTTTTTTTTTTTTTTTTTTTTTTTTTTTTTTTTTTTTTTTTTTTTTTTTTTTTTTTTTTTTTTTTTTTTTTTTTTTTTTTTTTTTTTTTTTTTTTTTTTTTTTTTTTTTTTTTTTTTTTTTTTTTTTTTTTTTTTTTTTTTTTTTTTTTTTTTTTTTTTTTTTTTTTTTTTTTTTTTTTTTTTTTTTTTTTTTTTTTTTTTTTTTTTTTTTTTTTTTTTTTTTTTTTTTTTTTTTTTTTTTTTTTTTTTTTTTTTTTTTTTTTTTTTTTTTTTTTTTTTTTTTTTTTTTTTTTTTTTTTTTTTTTTTTTTTTTTTTTTTTTTTTTTTTTTTTTTTTTTTTTTTTTTTTTTTTTTTTTTTTTTTTTTTTTTTTTTTTTTTTTTTTTTTTTTTTTTTTTTTTTTTTTTTTTTTTTTTTTTTTTTTTTTTTTTTTTTTTTTTTTTTTTTTTTTTTTTTTTTTTTTTTTTTTTTTTTTTTTTTTTTTTTTTTTTTTTTTTTTTTTTTTTTTTTTTTTTTTTTTTTTTTTTTTTTTTTTTTTTTTTTTTTTTTTTTTTTTTTTTTTTTTTTTTTTTTTTTTTTTTTTTTTTTTTTTTTTTTTTTTTTTTTTTTTTTTTTTTTTTTTTTTTTTTTTTTTTTTTTTTTTTTTTTTTTTTTTTTTTTTTTTTTTTTTTTTTTTTTTTTTTTTTTTTTTTTTTTTTTTTTTTTTTTTTTTTTTTTTTTTTTTTTTTTTTTTTTTTTTTTTTTTTTTTTTTTTTTTTTTTTTTTTTTTTTTTTTTTTTTTTTTTTTTTTTTTTTTTTTTTTTTTTTTTTTTTTTTTTTTTTTTTTTTTTTTTTTTTTTTTTTTTTTTTTTTTTTTTTTTTTTTTTTTTTTTTTTTTTTTTTTTTTTTTTTTTTTTTTTTTTTTTTTTTTTTTTTTTTTTTTTTTTTTTTTTTTTTTTTTTTTTTTTTTTTTTTTTTTTTTTTTTTTTTTTTTTTTTTTTTTTTTTTTTTTTTTTTTTTTTTTTTTTTTTTTTTTTTTTTTTTTTTTTTTTTTTTTTTTTTTTTTTTTTTTTTTTTTTTTTTTTTTTTTTTTTTTTTTTTTTTTTTTTTTTTTTTTTTTTTTTTTTTTTTTTTTTTTTTTTTTTTTTTTTTTTTTTTTTTTTTTTTTTTTTTTTTTTTTTTTTTTTTTTTTTTTTTTTTTTTTTTTTTTTTTTTTTTTTTTTTTTTTTTTTTTTTTTTTTTTTTTTTTTTTTTTTTTTTTTTTTTTTTTTTTTTTTTTTTTTTTTTTTTTTTTTTTTTTTTTTTTTTTTTTTTTTTTTTTTTTTTTTTTTTTTTTTTTTTTTTTTTTTTTTTTTTTTTTTTTTTTTTTTTTTTTTTTTTTTTTTTTTTTTTTTTTTTTTTTTTTTTTTTTTTTTTTTTTTTTTTTTTTTTTTTTTTTTTTTTTTTTTTTTTTTTTTTTTTTTTTTTTTTTTTTTTTTTTTTTTTTTTTTTTTTTTTTTTTTTTTTTTTTTTTTTTTTTTTTTTTTTTTTTTTTTTTTTTTTTTTTTTTTTTTTTTTTTTTTTTTTTTTTTTTTTTTTTTTTTTTTTTTTTTTTTTTTTTTTTTTTTTTTTTTTTTTTTTTTTTTTTTTTTTTTTTTTTTTTTTTTTTTTTTTTTTTTTTTTTTTTTTTTTTTTTTTTTTTTTTTTTTTTTTTTTTTTTTTTTTTTTTTTTTTTTTTTTTTTTTTTTTTTTTTTTTTTTTTTTTTTTTTTTTTTTTTTTTTTTTTTTTTTTTTTTTTTTTTTTTTTTTTTTTTTTTTTTTTTTTTTTTTTTTTTTTTTTTTTTTTTTTTTTTTTTTTTTTTTTTTTTTTTTTTTTTTTTTTTTTTTTTTTTTTTTTTTTTTTTTTTTTTTTTTTTTTTTTCTTTAGGAATCCTTCGCCCGACTCGCATGAGTATAAGGTTAGCTGACCATTCATTTCAGTACCCCATGGGGATTGCTGAAAATATTAGAGTCAAGGTGGGCCATATTGTTTTCCTAGTTGACTTTGTTATCCTCGAGATGGAGGAGGATGCACAGGTACCCCTAATACTTGGTAGACCATTCCTTAATACCGCGGATGCTATCATCCGTGTGAAAGATAAGGAAATTTCTTTGGGTGTGGGTACGGATAGGATTGTTTTTAATGTTGAGAGGTCTATTAAGCATTCATATTCTAATGATGAGTCATGTTTCAGGATTGATGTAATTGATGATGCTTTGGACCGGGAGTTTCAGGAGTTGATGGAGACCGATATGGGAGATGAGGAGATTGCTAATCTAGGATCGGGGGAAATTTCTGATGATGATTTGTTTGCAGAGGTTATGGCACTTAGCTTGGATGAGACACCTCCAGTGGATGAGAGCTTTGAGAGAGTTGTTGCTGATGGAAGCTCAAGGGTACCTAATTCAGTTGATGTACCACCTACAGATTTGGAGCTTAAGCCATTGCCTGCACATTTGGAGTATGCTTACTTGGCAGGTAAATCATCTTTACCCGTGGTTATCTCGTCCTCACTCTCAAGTGACGAGAAAAGACTTCTTCTGGCTGTGCTTAAAGCTCATAAGCGGGCTTTTGCTTGGAAGACCACCGATATTCCAGGTATTAGTCCTAACTTTTGTCAGCATAAGATTGATTTTGTTGATGATGTTAAGCCCGTTGTCCAGAGACAAAGGAGGCTTAATCCAAATATGAAAGAGGTTGTTAAGAAAGAAGTCATTAAGTTGTTAGATGCAGGGATCATTTTCCCTATTGCAGATAGTTCTTGGGTAAGTCCTGTCCACTGTGTGCCAAAAAAGGGGGGCATGACAGTGGTTGAAAATGAAAATAAGGAACTCTTGGCCACTAGAACTGTAACGGGATGGCGGGTTTGTATTGACTACCGAAGCTTGATGGGTTTTCCGGGTACTTTCAAATACCCATTGATCCAAAGGATCAAGAAAAGACCACTTTCACGTGCCCCTTTGGCACTTTTGCTTATCGGCGAATGTCGTTTAATCTATGTAATGCCCCGAGCACCTTTCAAAGGTGCATGATAGCTATATTCCAGGACATGCTTGAAACCTCCATGGAGGTTTTCATGGATGATTTCTCGGTTTTTGGGGACTCATTTCGTACTTGCTTGCATAACTTGGATAAGATGTTAGAACGGTGTGAGAGGGCACACCTTGTTTTAAATTGGGAAAAGTGTCACTTCATGGTGACCGAGGGTATTGTGCTAGGTCACAAAGTGTCTAAGGCAGGAATAGAGGTTGATAGGGCTAAGATTGATGTTATAGCCAAACTACCCCCGCCTTCCAATGTGAAAGGGGTAAGGAGTTTTCTTGGACATGCCGGTTTTTACCGCCATTTCATTAAAGATTTTTCTAAGATTACTCGTCCTATGACCCACTTGTTGGAGAAGGATGTCCCTTTTGTGTTTGATGATTCTTGTTTAAGTGCTTTTCAGGTTCTAAAGGAGAAGTTGACCAATTCACCTATCATGGTCGGGCCGGATTGGGAATTACCCTTTGAATTGATGTGTGATGCAAGTGATTTTGCTGTGGGAGCCAGTGCTTGGGCAAAGGGTTGATAAGCATTTCAAGCCCATTTACTTTGCTAGCAAAACTTTGAACCTCGCCTAGCAAAATTACACCACAACAGAGAAGGAGTTGCTTGCCGTGGTTTTTGCTTTTGATAAGTTTAGATCTTATTTGGTGTTAAGTAAGAGCATAGTTTTCACGGACCATTCAGCCCTTAAATACTTGTTCTCGAAACAAGATGCTAAACCCAGGCTTATCCGATGGATCTTGTTGTTACAAGAGTTTGATATTGAGATCAAGGATAAGAAAGGGGCTGAAAATTTAGCTGCCGACCATTTGAGTCGCTTGGAAGATCCTCACCGGGAGGAACTTCGTGATGGGGAGATCAATGATCACTTCCCTGATGAATGTTTAATGTTTATTTCTACTTCTGATGATGCTCCTTGGTTTGCAGATATTGCTAATTATTTGGTTGCAGGTGAGATACCAAATGACTTCACGCACCAACAGAAGAAGAAGCTCATCTCGGATGCCAAGTACTATTTTTGGGATAGCCCATACTTGTTTCGTGTTTGTGCAGATGGTATGGTGAGGAGATGTGTAGCTGGAGCTGAGACTAGAGAGATTCTGGATGCTTGTCACTATGGTCCTACTGGAGGTCATTACGGTCCTTCAGTCACCGGTAAGAAAGTGTTTGATGCAGGTTTTTATTGGCCGACAATTTTCAAGGAGGCTCAAACTTTGGTGGAGACTTGTGACATTTGTCAGAGACAAGGAAGCATTACTAAGCGAGACGAGATGCCTCAACAGAGCATTCAGGTATGTGAGGTTTTTGATATTTGGGGTATAGACTTCATGGGACCATTCCCACCGTCTAATAAGTTCCTATATATTCTTGTCGCCGTTGACTACGTGTCTAAATGGGCCGAAGCCAAGGCTTTGCCCACGAATGATGCTAGGGTAGTAATTGATTTCCTTAAACAATTGTTTTGCCGATTTGGTTGCCCTAGAGCCTTAATTAGTGACCGAGGAACTCACTTTGCAAATCATCAATTAGCTAAGGTCATGAAAAGATATGGTGTTGTGCATTACTTTTCGACTTCCTATCATCCACAAACTAGTGAACAAGTAGAAAACACCAATAGGGCTTTGAAGAAAATTCTGGAGAAAACTGTGGGAGATAACCCTAAGGTTTGGTCAAAGAAGTTGGATGACGCCTTGTGGGCGTTTAGGACGGCTTATAAGACACCGATTGGCACCACGCCATACCGGTTGCTCTATGGTAAGACTTGTCATCTTCCCATTGAGATTGAGCATAAGGCATATTGGGCGTTGAGGAACTTAAACTTGGATATGATGGAAGCCGGTGAACTTAGGATGTTGCAACTTCATGAGCTTGATGAGCTTCGGTTAGGTGCATATGAGAATTCTAGGCTTTACAAGGAGAGAACCAAGGTTTGGCATGACAAGAGGATCAGTAGAAAGGAGTTTAAGGTTGGGGCTAAAGTTTTGTTGTTTTTGTCTAAGTTTAAGATCAAGCAACCTAAGCTAACTTCTAGGTGGATTGGACCTTTTGTTATCAAGCATGTTTATCCGTCGGGTTATGTGGAGTTGTTCAAGAGAAATGGAGACGGATCTTTCATTGTTAATGGCCATGGACTTAAGTTGTACTTGGAAGAAGAACAAGTGGAGGGGATAATCGAGGAGATCCCCATTTTTGAATTGGAAACTTGAAAGGTAGCCGAGTCTAGCTAACGACTCGTAAATAACTTAAGCGCTTCTCGGGAGGCAACCCGTGTTATTTTCTTTTGTTTTATTTTTGTTTTTGTTAGTTAGATTTGATGTTGTTTTGTCAAGAAAAATGCAGGTACAATTTGATGTGAGGCGGATTGAGGTAAGTGTTCAAAATTTTCATTGTCAAAATTTTTCTAAGGACAAACAGGGGGGTCGAGACCAGTAGATTGGTACTGCGACGCAGTGGTGGGGTTACTATCCCACTGCGCCGCAGTCGATTATTACTGGAAGTTTGGGAGCAAAAATGCCCCACTGCGCCGCAGTGGGGGAGTCCGATGCCCACTGCGCTGCAGTGTGCCTTTGACCGGTCAACCAAGAGTGTATTATTGCCAGTTAGCTGAGGGAGTACTTTTTACCACTCAATTTTTATCAGTATAGTTTTTTTTCTCTCATTTTTTTAACCGATCTCAAGCTACTTCACTTTTGCTCTCAAATTCTCCCATTAATTCACCTATCTTGCATTATTCTTCCTCTTTGTCTTAGATTATCAATCTTCTTTCAGTATCATGGGAAAAGAGGTAAGATTTCTTGACTAGTTTTTCTTTTTATTTCTTTAATTTTAATTTTTAATTTTTAGGGTTTTAATTTTCAAATTAATTAGTGGGTTATGTTAGTTATGGGCTATTGATGCTAATGTGGTGTTTACTTTTTCGATTCTAACACTTGTTCATCCGATTTTGAGATAAAATAAATGCTAGAGTTTTGAAATTTTGGGGTTTTTGATGAACAAGTGTGGGGGAGGTTAATGATTAGCCTAGGTGTTGTTACATTGTTGAAATATAGTAGTTTGATGGTTTGAATCTACCCTTTTTGCTGAAAGTTGTGATGAACACCATCCATGTTGCCCAGAATTTTGGACCACTGCGCCGCAGTGGTATTGTGTATCAGCCACTGCGCCGCAGTGGCTGGCTAGTGACCTGCACGTGACTATTGCCTCACTGCGCCGCAGTGAGGGATACCAAGCCCCACTGCGCCGCAGTGGGAAGTTTCTGTCCAAAAATTGTGTTGATGATTATTGAGGTTTTAGCTTCGCATTCCTTATGTCTCAAGTTTGTTTGTTTTAATGGATGTGATTGCAGACTGGAGATCAGAGAAGGCAGATGGAAGTTGGTCAAGGAAGCGGGACTGGTGCCAAGAGGGCTAGGCAAGAGCCAGAAGTGCCTGATTTAAAGTTTGGAGAGAACCAAATGGACGAGTCTCACGCATGGTTAGAGTTCAATGGGGCTAGGCAACCCCATAAGAACAACTTCTTGAATAATCTCTTTGCTCTTCATCGTCAGGTAGTTTGCCCTCCCAAATATCTTGATCCGATTTTTGCTAGAAATTATGGGATACAGGAGGATATCCGTCGGTGGTTTCGTATTGAGGTTCCAATCGGTGACGAGGTGGTTAGTAGTGATATGTGGCACAACATTTTCAATAATCGGGAACCAGCTTTTTGTGAACTTTGTCTTGAGTTTTATTCTACTTTGAAGTTGACCAAGGAGCTTAATAAAGTCAAGGATATTTTTGAAGAGCGGTAGTAACTTTTTTCTGCGGGGGACAGCCTAGGAAGTTATCTATTCCTGAATTTGGTTTTTATTGTGGTATGTATACGAGGGAGCAGTTAGATAGTCAGGAATTTAGGGCTTTGTTGAGGAAGGGTTGTATGTGAAACAGGATTTGGGAGATGGAGAGTCGATAACTCAGTATTGGACTCGTATTTCGGGACGATTGGCCCTCTGGTGGCTCGGGTAGTGTGCCTAAGATTAGAAGTGTCAAGCTGAGGATGTTGCATAGGATGATTGTCACTTTTCTGGTACAAAGGTCCACCCATTGGGACAAGGCGTACCAGCTAGATTTATGGCTGATTAAGTTGTTTTCTGAGGGGGCACCGAGGAGGTTTGCTTTGGCCCCGATGGTTGTTCTGGATAGGATGGTGAATCACTCGGATTCAAAGTTGGTGCTTGGGCAGTTTATCACCCGTCTTTACAAGAGGATGGGAGTTTTTGATTCTGATATATGTCATGAGGGATTGTCTTTGCAGGTTAGACAGGAGCATTTAACTGAGAAGGAGTTGATAATAGCCAAGATAGTGAAGAAGCCAAAGAAGAATGAGCAAGCGAGGTTGTTGGATGATACAGGTGTTATCGCTGCACCGCCTCTAGAGGTGGAGGATTCTGATGATGATGAGATGGAGGACGCCCCTCAGGAGCCTCAGAGGAGGCGGGGCCGTCCAAGTATTGATTTGACTGATATAGGGTCCCAGCTGCAACAGATTTTGGATGGACAACAGGCTAGTGGTAGGGCATTTGATGATTATCAAAGGAGGATGGATCAGGATATGACTTGGATGGGATCGCAGCAGGCCCGCACCAACTATACCCTAGATTATTATCAGCCTATGTGGGATGCACAGTACCATGGGCAGCCGTTCGTTCCAGATACTCCTATTCCTGATTTTCACCACCACCTATTCATGTTCCGACATATCGTCAGGGAGGCGGTTCTTTCTTCCCACATGATCTAGGAGGATCTCCTCGTGGCCCTGTGCAGTTTGGTTCTTTTGGCGGGAGATCTTCTTTTGACGCAGGTACTAGTGCAGATTGGAGACCATGGACAGGTGCCGCTAGTCAAGCAGGCGGAGATGCTGGTGGTTCTGGGGGATTTGTTGGTGGTTCATCTTCTTTTGTTCCTGGTTTTGTTGCAGGTTCTGGCTCAGGCTTTGGCGGTGGACCGTCTGGAGGAGATGTTGGCGCCTCTGGTTCGGGTCAAGAAGGAGACCGCAATTGGATCACGGATCTTTTTGATACTTCTGGTCTTCCTATGGCTATCATGGTCAGCAGCAGTGACGACAGTGATGATGATTATGTTTCCCATCCGGTTCCGTGGGATGGAATCATTTTATGATTTATGATGATTGGTATTCAGGATGACTGTACCTTATACATTGTGTCTTATTTTCTGTTCTCTATTTTCTGATATCCACCCTACGGGGTGATGAGACATTGTACTTTCGTTTGTTTTCTTTCTTTTAGGTTTTTATTTTTCTGCATAAACCAGTAGTTATTTTGATATGATTGGAATGTGGTTTGTTTGTGGTGCAAGTGACAGGACTATTCAATTTGATGGCTATTGTGCAACACAAGTGTGGGGGGGAAACCCATTGGATTCTCTTCTCATCTTTACTCTGTGGCATCAAATTGTGAATGTGTGATGGTGTGCATATGCTGGCAGTAAGTTCAGCGCCGCTATATTTGTCATTGCTATGTTTGTTGCACACACCACTCTCGCACTTTCCGTTTTGGTACAAGTTGTTTCTCCCGCCAAGCAAAGGGTTCTTCCTTTTTAGGAAGCACCATTTGTGACACGGGGTCGACTAACTTGTTTCAAAACGGGATGTGTCCGTACTCCGGTATGTGCTCTCATTTTTCTATGTTGCTTACCCCTATTTACCTTTATTTGACCGAATATGGACATTGAGGGCATTGTCCATCTTAAGTGTGGGGGGGTGGCAAATAGGTTTAAGCTACCGGGTTTATCTCTTTTGTTGTTTTGCCATTGAGATTTTAGCCGTTCTTGTGAATGTGTCCCTCTCGTAGGCTTTTGGGTTTTATCCAAGAGTAAGGGTTCTATCTTGAATTCTGAACTATGATGTGCATGTTTGAGAATTGGTTGTTTCAATTTGGCGGGATGATAGAAGTTGATATGTTTTTGAAACTTGAGTTGAGCTTGTCCTTGTGGTAAATTGCTTTTGTCACTTAATTCATAATTTAATGAGCAATTTTACTACAAATTTTTCCTTGGTAAAATTTTAATCGGCGAAATGTGTTCTGAACGGTTATTGGGCTAATCCTTGTGGATTGATAACATTACTTGCATTCTCAAATTTCCCAAACACCTAAAGTTGTGAGATTCATTGTTCATATATAGATGTGCTAGGTGTTTACGGTTTTGGTTTGATTACCTTGTAATTTGTCCCTCTCTTAGGCTCTTGGATTTATTCGGGAGTAAGGGTTCCATTTCGAACTCTGCACTAAGATGTGCGAATTTGAGGTTAATTATTCCATTTCCGGGTTCTTTTCTTGATTTGAGTGTGCCGGTGATGTGTTGAGCTAGAACTTGGCCTTGTGATCGTGACGAGACCGCAGTGAGATTACTTTTGTGATAAAAGTACATCGG
The DNA here is from genome assembly GCA_034093135.1 of Erigeron breviscapus. Lineage (NCBI taxonomy): Eukaryota > Viridiplantae > Streptophyta > Magnoliopsida > Asterales > Asteraceae > Erigeron > Erigeron breviscapus. The sequence goes on along the minus strand of CM067170.1, from coordinate 122,612,866 downwards.
ATGACGAATTGGCATATAGGTTTGACCCATACTTTTCTTTCTTTCTTTCTTTTCTTTGTATTTATTTTTTATACCTTTTTTTACACTTTCACATTTTGTTTTTTTTTTTTTTTTTTTTTTTTTTTTTTTTTTTTTTTTTTTTTTTTTTTTTTTTTTTTTTTTTTTTTTTTTTTTTTTTTTTTTTTTTTTTTTTTTTTTTTTTTTTTTTTTTTTTTTTTTTTTTTTTTTTTTTTTTTTTTTTTTTTTTTTTTTTTTTTTTTTTTTTTTTTTTTTTTTTTTTTTTTTTTTTTTTTTTTTTTTTTTTTTTTTTTTTTTTTTTTTTTTTTTTTTTTTTTTTTTTTTTTTTTTTTTTTTTTTTTTTTTTTTTTTTTTTTTTTTTTTTTTTTTTTTTTTTTTTTTTTTTTTTTTCTCTG
>CM067170.1:122496545-122611453 GCA_034093135.1 Erigeron breviscapus | reverse complement strand
AGCCTAAACCCAAACAAGCCCAAACTACATAAGAGCCCAATTGATATGAATAGCCCAAGACCGGTTTAGATCCGGGTTGACACGCGGGTCACACCCATACCCGCGACCGTTTTTGTGTTTAAATAGAAAATGGGTGGGTCAATCCAATCACTTTCAAATTTAAACCAAAATTTCTATATATTTTCTCTCTAACCGATTAAAAACATCACATCAATCAATCAAACATTCATTCGTTTCATAATAATCCAAGTGGGATTAATCTGGTGATCGCTTTTGTGGATAAAATCATCTATTTTCTCTTCATTCGATCATCATTTTAAAGGTAAAATCACTTGTTTTATTTTCGCACTTCAACTGTTTGATAAAATGCATGAAAGAACTGCCATGATTTTTATGTATGTTTTGATGATTGATCATGTGTATATGATGTTTAAGATGCATGATTAGGTATTATACTTGTTGTTTAAATGATTAGATGCCTTAATCTACTTGAGTTTATGATCTTTCTGGGTTTGATTGTTGGGCTGGGTAAACTGATGTTTTTGATGAAAAGTACCATTTGCAGAGCATTTTGCTCGGCAAATGGGTCCTTTGTTCTTGATCATCTTCAAATCATCATAAAGTTTGATTATCATGTTCATATTTTTCCGAAACAAATTTTTGGATCAAAAAGTGTCATTTGCAGAGCTTCTAGCTCGGCAAATACTTGTTTTTACAAAATCAAGCAAATTTTCACCAAGTCCTTTAAAACAACATAATGCAGAGCATTTTGCTCGGCATTCAAGCCTTTTTGAATTCCAAAAGTTTTATTTTTAAAAACAACTGTTTGCAGAGCAGTTTGCTCGGCAAACAGTGCATTTTGTACAAAACTTGTTCCAAGTCTTAAAACAACTGTTTGCAGAGCATTTTGCTCGGCAAACAAGCCTTTTTGAATTCCAAAAGTTTTACAAGTTTTAAAAACAACTGTTTGCAGAGCAGTTTGCTCGGCAAACAGTGTATTTTGTACAAAACTTGTTCCAAGTCTTAGAACAACTGTTTGCAGAGCATTTTGCTCGGCAAACAGTACAAATTGGATTTCTAAATTTTGTCAAGACTTGAACCATCCATTTGCAGAGCTTGTGCTCGGCAAATGCATGAAAACTTTTTACTTAGTTTTAAAACCAACTGTTTGCAGAGCAATTTGCTCGGCAAACAGTGCATTTTGTTCAAAACTTTTTCCAAGTCTTAGAACAACTGTTTGCAGAGCATTTTGCTCGGCAAACAGTATAAAGTGAAAATTTTTAACACTAAGTTTTCAAATGAACTGTTTGCAGAGCTTTTGCGGCAAACAGTACAATGTGAAATTTTCACAAAGTTCTTAAATTCAACTGTTTGCAGAGCTTTTTGCTCGGCAAACAGTACAAAATGAGAATTTTCTCCAAGTTTTTAAAATCAACTGTTTGCAGAGCATTTTGCTCGGCAAACAGTACAAAATGAAAATTTTTCACAAAGTTTTAAAACCAACTGTTTGCAGAGCATTTTGCTCGGCAAACAGTACAATTTGAAATTTTTCACCTTGAAATTTTTCTTTATCAATTGACAACATTTTTGTTGTTCAATAAAAGAAAATTTCATACATTTAAAGGAGTTGGACTGAACTGCTCATTTGCAGAGCTTTGAGCTCTGCATTTACATATTTCAACTCCAATACAAATCAAAAATTTTGCCAAAACCAATTTTTTTTGTCCTTGTCAAACACTGGGCAAATTTTCCAAAATGTGCTATTTGCAGAGGTTTTTGCTCTGCAAATAGTACAAATTAGAATTTCAAAAAATTTTATGTTATTTTATTTTTATTTTTATTCTTTATTTTTTATTCTATGTTTCTTTTATTATTATTTGTGATGTGTTTTAAAATGTTTAACTGTATATGTGTATTGTGTGTATATATAGTATTTCATAAGTGTTGGGTAAGAAGCAAGGTATCGAACGCCTTTGTGTACTACCTTGTTTTCTTATCTTTTACTTATGTGATCCTATATATTGTCATGTTTTGTATATATATTTGGGTGAGATGCAAGGTATCGAACGCCTTTGTGTACTACTTTGTTCTCTCATTTTTAATATATATGCAAAACATTGTCTGTGTAATAAATGTGTTTCTTAAAAAGTTGGTATATTTTGTTATTTTTTCTGTGTTTAACATGTCTTTTCTGGTCAAAAACTTTGGTCAGTTTGTCTTAAACAGAAAAATAATAAAGTACCAAGATGGCAATGTTCAGAGAAGGAGATTCAATGAAAATGCAAGCCAATCAAGCACTACATATCCCATTTGCTTGCAAATTCCCGATCATTCCAGAGATTCTTAGCTATCATCCACTGAATAATGCTCTGACTGGAGGTGCAATTGTACCTGAGAAGTATGTCTTTGAGCTGTGGCAATCAATTGAATATTTACGAGGAAGTAAAAGGCATAACACAGCAGACTACTTCAAATTTACACTAGAGTCAGAAAATGAATTCTTCAATTGTAGATTCACTCTGGATGAATTTAGAACAATCATTGGATTTCCTGTACAAGATGAATACGAAGAACTACCTTCAGTTGAAGAAATGTTGGCTGGAATTCATTCATTGGGATATGCAGGAGAGTTGGCAACAATGAGAGATTTTAGAAGAAGTAATGTAGCTACTCTCTGGCATACGATGTACAATATTCTTACAACTTGCTTGATGCCATCACAGAAAGGAATTGATCTTATGACAAAGGATTCTTTGGCAATCTACTATGCAGTCACTCACAATGTGCAGTGTGACTTTGCGGCGATTATATGGAAAAAGATGATTCAAGTTGTCAAAGGAAAGGATAAACAAGACAGAAAATATATTCCCTTTATCAGATTCTTCACACTAATTATCGAAGATGTTCTTGATAATGCAGAGGAAATTCCAAAATTGGAGAACAGCTTCAAGTGTGTGATTGCAATGTATAAATCCAACTTGAGAGGCACAAGTTGTGAAACTGTTAGACCTTTTCCGATTCCACCATTCCTGATAAATCTGGTTCCTGCTCAGAGTCCTCACCTTAGGGCTTATCTTGAGTGGTTAGTCTCAGCAATGGGGTCTGAAAGCCGACAGACTCCTTCCCAAGCTGAGCATAGGTCGCCAAGTGAGGGTCCTAGGTCTGTTAAAAGAAAAAGAGGGGTTAGTGATGAAGGGGACCTCTGAGCAGAGGAAAAGAAAGTCAAAGAGGGTTATGTTTGAGCAAGATGTTGCTTCACCTGAACCTATTTCATCACCTGTTTCACAATCTACACAACCATCTTTCACAATCTTCACCTTCGCAATCAACACCTTTACCATCCGTTGTTTCACCGAATCCACCAACTTTTACACCACCTCGCTCTTCACCTGTACTTAATCCAACACCACTTGCATCTGCTCTACCTGATGAACCAACTCCACCACCAGGTAGACGACTTAAAATGTCTGCTATAAGTGTTCTAAAGCAGACTTCAAAGAAGAAGAAATCAAAAAGAAAACATAAGTCGTCTAAATCTGCAAGACAAAGACTTGAATCTACTTCAGCAGATGTGAATGATCAACCTGGTGCCTCAGCGGAGTTTGATGTTGAACAATCAACAAGAAGTGTGGATAATGTTGTATCTGAGTTACAAACTGAGCATGTTAGCACTGGAGATGATGTTGTGCTGGAGGAACAAGGCGGAATTGAGGGAGGAGTTGAAAATGTAAGAGAGGATGTGCGGTCCGGGTTAGGACAAGGGCATAAAGAAAACGTTGGCCCTCCATTAGTTCAAACCAATGTGTCTAGCCGGGTTGTTTACCCTAGGGTAGAAATCAGGAACTGCCCATTCTCGTATGCACCAACCTCTCCCAGCCATTCTGACTCCTCACAACAGGAGTTAGTCTCAGAATACACGGGGAACAGCCACGCTCACCACACTCTCCTCATTTGGAGGATGAGAGTGTTGAAATTAGAGAGGACCAGCCCCACCTCTCGCCTTCAGTTCATGCACAAGAGTCTAGATCTCCTAGGGACACTGATTCACAAGCCCAGTTGAGTACTGGTGCCGGAACAAGCGAGAGGGACCCACTTTGTGTGACCCTCAAGGACAGCTTGGAAATCCTGCCTTAGCTAACATCACGCCAGCTTTAGCCGCAGGTAACAGTCCTCAGACAGAGACTGGGGAGCAGTATGAACGCCGTAGTGACACTGCTGTTCCTCAGGATCAACCTGAGACTGTATTAACGGGCATTCTCAGTGACCCCGGTGTTGTTAGTGGTGTTGCCCAACAACAAGTCCAGGACAGTGATTTATCACAGTCTAGGACACCAATTGATTCGGGTTGCAAAGCCCATGAATCTGAAACTGCTGGTGAGGGTATAACCCGAGGATCCGCAGGAAATCCTGAATCAGCATCGCTGAATTTAGGTCACACCACAAGTGTGCCAACAACCTCCGGGTTGGATCCTCCACATCAAACACCAACACAAAGAACACCAACACCAACTCAAATTCCATCAACATCAACAAATCTACCAACCAAAGATTCTGCATGTGAAATTTTGTTAAATATCTTAAGATCGGAGGGTGATTTGTTGAGTGTTTTTTTTTTTTTTTTTTTTTTTTTTTTTTTTTTTTTTTTTTTTTGTTTTTTTTTTTTTTTTTTTTTTTTTTTTTTTTTTTTTTTTTTTTTTTTTTTTTTTTTTTTTTTTTTTGTTTTTTTGACGTTACTGAAAGAGGAGTGTTGAATGCGTTGGAAGTAAGAGAAAGGGAGATTGCACAAGAAAAACAAGTAAAGCATCTTGAAGAAAAAGTTCTAAAACAGAAAGCAGAGTATGATGCTAAGCTTGCAGCCTTTGAATTAAGATTGTTAGCATTAGAATCTTGCCGACCGGCCTCGGTTGCTTCTCGACGGGATGATCCTGATTCTGATGATCACCCCGAGGGGGAGAACCAAGGAGAAGGTCAAACAAACATTGATAGTACTTCGGCAAGAGTTGAAGGGATTGTGGAAGATGTTGTGATGGAAAAAAGAGTTGAAGGTAGTAATCAAGATGAAATGAAGAATTCAAAGAAGACTTAAGGAAGTTTTTTGGAACTAGTTCTGATGATGATGATGATGAAGAATGAAAATATTGTTGAAAATGAAGATGAAGGGTATGTGATTGAAGATGAGATAGTTGAATATGTTGAGAGAGATGCAGATATTGAAGCCTTAAAAGATAATGTAACTTTGGATGAGCCGGAGATAGTTGAGAATCCAGTAAATGTAGAAGCTGTTGAAGAACCAATGTTTGAAGAATTTCCAGATCTTGATTATTTTGAAACAGGTTCATCAAGCAGAAAAGAAGCTGGAGAATCTTCTACTCAGGGTTTCACAACTCCTCAACACTATACTTTTGAAGACTTCAATAGCTTTGATGAATTGAGAAAGACTCCTGAGGCTGCATCTCAGAACTTCAAGAAATCAACATATAAAAAAGTATTGAAAGATGCAATCATATCCGAGGAAGTTCTTCCTGATTACTTTCCAACTGAATTGACTGATGAACAAAGGAGGTTCATTAATCGGGGATACTTCTTGAGGGATAAGAAAGAATGGTTGCGCTGGGTGTTAAGCCAAAGGAGGCAGCCAAGAAGTCTAGATTTTTGAAAGAAAGAGCTTTTCCAATTTTTTGTGGAGCTACCAAATTACTAAAACCAAAAGACCTGAGTTGGAGTCAATGTACAAGTTTAAGGAAGCAAGACAAGTAGAAGAATACAAAGAGCTTCTTAAACTCACCAAGCAATATAATCCCAACTCCTTGAAGAACAAAGAAACCACAAGATCTTGGTGCTAATCAGAGTTATTTTGGTTAAAAGGAACACTATCTCAATCCCAAGTTTTCATGTCAAAAGAGATAATGGCAAGAGCTACAGATTTACTGAAACACAGTTCAAGCTGCTGCCAGTTGATGACATTATCTTTCTCTACAATCATTTTGTGAATGCTATACAGAGATATCGTGAAGATGTTATTGCCTTTGAAGCTGTTAAACGATATATGTCAAGCTGCATTCAATATGCTTCATTGGAAGATTTTCAGATAGGATTTGAAGTTGTGAAGAGAAAGATTAATGTGCCGTATCCAGATCAAAGTCTATACACTTCAGATATTGAAAAGCTAAGTATTGGTCATATCATAGAAGAACCATCCTTCGGTGTCGTCTTTTTGAATAGCAGAAAGAAGAAGATTTTCATTCGTATGGATGAACTTGCTTCTTATTCTGATGGAACATTGGAGTTTTGTAAGAATGTGTTGTTGTGCCTGCAAGAAGACGAGCAAGATGAAAAGAAAAAGGAAGTGTTTGATAAAGCAATCTCCAAGATTAATCAAAGACTCGAGTACAGAGACAGCATTAGAATGATGAGAGAAGCAAAGAATGTTCAGAATTCTAAGTACGTCGTACGTCGAAGAGGAGGTTGTTGGATCAAATACGAGCCTGGTCATCGTCCAGGTCCACAGAACATTCCTCCAAGAAACTTTGCAGACAACATGGTTGTTCCTGATGATAGAACCGAAGGAGAAAATTGGTTCTGGCATCCAAACAAAGATAGACCGAATACAAGAGCTTAAAGAAAGACAACATTGGATATTTTTCACAAATCACTACTAAGGGGGAGATTGTTAGAAATATAAATGTAGTAGTTGATTTGTGTACCTTATGTTAATTTGTACTTATATTGTAAACTTGTTACAATGGAAGGGGGCATAGTGTAAATAGCTCATATGTATATAAACCCCCTCCATTATGTTAATTGTAACCTTTGAACCCATAATACAATCCAATCTTTCCCTGACATCTCTCTACTCTCTCTCTACTTTCTCTTACTAGAAACCTCCATTAAACACACTTCACACACCAAAAGCTCGAATTCGGTATAGCGCTACTAACCCGGATAGGGGTGTCAACCCAATAGTACTATTATTAATATTCGCGCTCCATTTATCGGTCCAAGTTCAATAGGGGATTTCGAACCAAGCATTGTAACAAAAATATAAGCATGGATCATTCAAACAATTGTGTCCATAAAACAAAACATTTTATGTATTCTCAGCCCTGAAAAAGTAAATAGGGATCCATGAAACTCACCTTAATTAATTCGGTGAATAAGATCAAAGATCGATAAAAGACGATGATGATGAGCTTGTACGTTTTCCTAACATAATAGACTTGATTTAATTTCTTTGTTTTCAATTAATTTAACTATATAGTTATTCATTAATACGCTTGTCAACGTAATTGATTTTGAAGTTATTTCAATAATCTTTGAAACATATACTTGAAATCTTTATAAATGAAATCTCATTTATATTTATTGAAACCTTTAAAAGTCTCTTTTGAAATATCATAAATAAGCTAAGTATTTAGCTTATTAGGTAAAATACGTATATCCTCCAGAAATGAAGATATACCAGATAATTTTGTTTAATCTCAATACGAGATCCATAATGAATGTATTCAAGAATGAATACAAAATGTACATATATATATATATAGATGGGTATTTTAAATGAAAGTATTAATACCAAAATGTATTAATCATTTTAACAAAGAGATATTTTTATTTGTATAATTAATACGAAGAATGTATTAATTCTTGTAACGAATAGATGCTTTTAATAGCAGAGATATGAAAAGATACCTTGAAGGGTATGTATTATAATCAATACAATGTATTGATTACAAATGAAGAGATACCTTAAATGGTAGGAAAAACCAGCATTTTATTTCCATGTTGTGTTAGGGTTGGCCTTGGGTCGTGTAGTGTACCGACGGCGAACCAAGTTGCGTTCGGAATGCTTATTGCAAACCTTTTGCGAACTACAATCCATTCCGCTGGTATAAGTCAGAGATGCCCAAGGTGCAATCACTTTTGGAAACATAGTGCGGTTAAAAGCGTATCAAGGATATATTCTATCCATAAACCCAATAAATCGAAAATACGAAATAATTCACAGATGGTGAATAGTAATTATATGAATTAGGATAGTTAGGTATATAACTATGCCCTTGTTTATATACCATAATAAGTATAAAGAATGATTCAATAAGAGGTTTACAATTTCTCGTACTTTTGGCTATAATTCATTTTTTCGCAATAGTAACCTTATAATTCAATATTTGAATAAAAGCGATTTTAACCGTATTTAAATGCAACTACATATTCTATATGTATAAAATAAGTTGACAAGCATTTCAATACATAACATATAGTTCTAAAATCATAGAGCAAAGTATAGTAAGGTTTTATAGAAACACTTACAAGTATGGAGAATTTGTAAAATTCTAGGATCAAAATAACGATATAGGAATGAACTTCGAAGAATATCTTGATGAATCGGCTATAACTTGGACTTGTTTACTTGAAGAATATGAATAAATCCTAACTCCATTTGGTCATTATAACTAGGCTTTTTGATAATCTTGAAAGAATTTCCGATAACAACTTCACTCGACGATTTCTTTTGCAAAGTATCCTTACTTTTGCTTTGAACTTCTTATGAGTTCTTGAGACTTATTATTATAAAAAGGGAGGGGATTGATTATAGATTTGTGGAATACCAAATTGAGGGAGAAAGAATTGTGGGAGGTGCAAGTTTTAATGAAGGCTTAAGGCTTGTATTTATAGTAAAATGTTTTGAAAGATATTTAGTAAAACCATGGGTAAAGTTGATGGTTTTGTAATACCATGGGCAAGAAAAGCTTATGGTCGTGTATTTTGAAGGGTATTTTGGTCTTTTCACATTTGACAACTTCCTAGAAGTTTCCTAAACGTCACTAGTTGTTTCGGGATTGTTTGGTTTGATGTATAAAAGTTTCTCAAACGTCTCATTTAGAGGTCGTTTATTATAATATGTGTGTTGTGATTCCTCTATTGTTCACACCTTCGGTTTCCGCAAAATAAATATTTTGAGGGTGTGACTATGGAGGTCCTTCAGGATGATGTGCACCATTTTCAGAGAGTGCAAGGACAAGAAGTCGTGGCAGCCTGTAGACCGCTTGCCATTTAACAATCAAGAATGGGAAGTCATAAGGGCAGGTCTAGATGCTGCCAAGGGGGAAAGATCAGTCCTTGCACCACCAGTTGCAACTGAAGGTACCTCATCTGGAAGACAAACTGTTGCTGCGTCCAGTACTGATGCTGGCCAGCAAGTTCAAGGTGTTCTTACTCAACAATCCACTGGTCGAGAAATTGTTATAGCTGCCAGTACTGAAGCTGGTGAGCCCAGGATTGAAGAGTTTGAAGAAGATGTTGATGAAAGGGGGAATGATGATAAGGGAAAGGGCAAAGCAACTGATGAAACTGCCCAGCCGGCCACTGATGTACCAATATTAGAAACTGGCAATGTTGATAGGCTTCCTCCAGTTTCTGAAAGTGATAGCAAAAGATTGGCAAGACTTGGAAATGAAATCAAAGAAAGAAAGAAAATGAAACAAAGAAACCAAGCTGAAGCCAGGGAGCATCTTACAAAGATAAAGATGCTTGATATAAGTGATGATCTTCTTTTGGGAATCACAAAGGAGGAATATGCCAAAGTCAAGAATGATGCAAGGATAGTGGGCATGTTAAAAGAAATGCTTGATATTGAACTGGACAAACACTATCCTGATGATGAAGCTGAACATGATGCCAGAAATTTGAATATATCAGTGGAGAAGGCTAAGGAGAATCGGGCCAGTGGGATTCTAAAAAGAATTGAAAATGTTAAGAAGGTTGTGAAAAGGGTATTGAATCCACCAAGAAGGAACCCTCAACCAAGAAAACCACTGCCCAGAGATGCTGATCTAAGAACCTTTGTTGAACCAACTGGTGATGTCTCCAATGATGACATTAAGGCTGCTGTGCAAGCTGCTGGATCTGGTGCTCCCAAGATAACTAATGAATCTGAAGCCAGGGCCTATTATTCATCAATAATGAACAAGAGAAATCATGTTGGGGTCATCAATGGTGTCAATGTTACTATCCGGCCAGGTACCAAAGTCTTTCATGTTCAGGTCAGTTACACCAGTGGGCCACTGGTGAAAACTGACAATGCAAAGGTACTTGGATATGGATTCACTGAATGGGTTGAAATGGTGAATGTGTTGGAGCCCAAGGCAACAAAGAATAAGTGTGAGAAAGCATGGATGAACTTGTTGAAAAACAAGATTCAACACAAGGAGAATCTGGAGCTTAGGCTACATATGGATCCTGGCGAAGGGCCATCTATATAAGTTCTCCTTCCAGTTTATCTACTTGTATTTTTATTTACATTCTTGTAACTTGTAAATTCCTTGTATAAATGAAGTTACCAGTTTGTAACCACAAGGTAGATAATCGATTAAATCTAACAAACTCAAAAGAAAAACCCAAGGCATTTATTGATCTATAAAAATGCCTTGGAAAATTTAGATAGATTTAGTCAAACCAGTCTTTCCAGTTCATACTTGTATAGATACAAGAACTAGAAAGACTTGGCAATATTTCAGGACAATTAGAGGGAATTTGTTAGGTTTATTAATACACATATTAGATTTAGTCTTTTGTCAAATACACCGAAAGTTAACGATATTTTTGAAATAAAATGAATTATTAAATAAATGCAAATAAAAAACCTTATAAATTCAAATATAAAAATATAAGAAAAAAAAACAAACTGGTAATTTGATATTTACCAAAAAACAAATCTTTGATATATTTTTAATATATATCGATAATATAGTTTGTATTTTTAGAATGTGGATATAAATTTTTATGTGAATTGGATTACTATCATCAATTGAAACATAGATAAGTTTTAGAATTTTTTTTAGAGACATGTTTGTAATAATTTTTATTTTAATAATCATGATTAATTAAAAAGTCTTAATTATATTTAATTAAGTATTTTGTAAGATTTATTCTTTTATGAAACTAAAAAAATGTAAATGAGCTATAGAAAACATAAAAATGTAATTAATAAGACTTTTTTTGTGGGTTATATTTTTTAATTTATAATTATAATAGCAAAAGTCAATTTGAAGAAATCAAAAACTGTGATTGGTCGATAAGTCATTAGAACAACTGTATTTTAATATATACGATGATAACATGAGCTTTTTTACTAATCAAATATAAAACAGATACATATATGCGGGTTATCAAGCCTTCATTTTAGGTATTAATTTGTAAAGTTTTGCATTTCTTACAAAAGTTAATTGTAAGATGTTTTGAAAAATTAATAATCAAATTATTCAAAAGTCTTCAATTCTAATCAAGAGAAGTTTTTTCTTACGTTTATGGGATTTCTTATAACGTGTTTTTCTATTTGAATATGATCGGGTGGATTATTGGTGTTACATTGATTACTTTTAATGTGTTATCCCGCGTATTACGCGGGTTAATAATCTAGTTAGATATATAATATATATAAATTTTTTTAAACTTTGGATTTGATGGTGGTATTTTACTGGATTCATCATATATATGATACTAGACTTAAGACCCGTGTCAAATATACGGGTTTTACAACATTATCAGTATAAGAATTAGTATATGGAACAAAAAAATACTTATACGTTAAAATGTAAAAATATACTTAAAAAAATTGAGATATTCAAATGTAAATATTGAATGCTAAATCATATCAAGACTGGATGTGTAATAGAGTTTCTTTTATACAAACTCTTCCAGAAAAACAATATCTTAACTTTGATTACACATTGACCGAAGTTCTCATTGATGTCTTGCAAAAAAGTAATTTTGTTTTTGTTAGCTATGGTTCTTAAGAACATAAAATAGCAGTTGGTTCGTGAGTTTTCAATGATTTTGTATGTTGTAATTTGTAGGTTCGGTTTATATAAGAAAAATTTGTATCTTAAATATAGCTTGATTCCGATTCCTGATAACGATATATGTATTATAACTAAAAGGGGTACACTTGACACCCCTAATCCTTGTTCTTAGGCTTAATTCTCCTCTTAATTAATCTAACTCTCTCTTTTTTTCTTTTTTTTTCTAGAATTTTTTTTTCTTATTAAATAGATAATTATCTTTATAACATATCGTAAAACTAGTATGAGGATTCGTCATTCGTGTAATTCTTGTAGTATTTTCATAACATATTGGTTGATACAGTAGGCTTTTTTTTGTGGATTAATGATAACCATCACCACAACCTCTACCACTGTCAATTCCGCCGTCATTCTCTGTTTGCAAACCACCACCGCTGCCACTTCTTTCTCCGATCTCTCACCAACGCCGCCGTTCATTTTCAACATCCCCTGCTTCACAAACCTTACACAATCAATCTTTTTCTTCTTTAGGTAAACCCCTTCTGCTATTTTACCATTTTATGTAATTATTTGTATCAAAGTTTTAATCTTTATTTTTTTTATGGCTATTGTGTGTGTGATAGGAGTTGAAGATGGTGGAATTAATTGTAAGGACTCTCAGAAAGTTATTCTCAAAGGAATGAGATACCAAGAATTCCAAGTATGTCTATATATGTGTGTATATATATATGTATCTATAATCTTTTATTATATGTATTTTGCTGAATTAGCTCTTGTCGTGACATAATGGACAATCGACCCACTATAAATCGCCTAACCCATGTGGGGTTTTGATTTACAATCCTACATTAATTGTTTGTATGGCAGATAAACAATAACAAATGCACTCTGAAAAACTGTTTATGTTTTTATTTACATATGGAATAAGCATGTCAAAATAAGTAGGAATCACTGCTTATTTTAATTTACTTTTATATTTGTTTTTAACGAGAGTAAGTACCCGCGCGTTGCGGCGGTGAGATGGTGGGGTGATAGGTCATAAAGTGTGATAGGTCATAGAGTGTGATAGCCAAATGCCTTAACCGTACGGGATCCGCCCTCGGATTTAAAAATTCGTCGAAAGTATATCGAATGACATCTCTAATGAAAGAGCATGAAATTTTAAGAACACCCATATAATTTTATAATTTATCGATGTACGGTTTTTGAGATAAAAGATTTTGAATGAATTGGAGGAATAAATGATTTATGGAGGAGAGAGAAAAAAATGATTGGTTGAGATTTAAGGAGAGAGAAAGGGTATTATAGTTATTTTAGGTAAATATAGAATAGATATGGGGGCATTTTGGGAAAATAAATGTTGAAACTTAAAATTTAGACAGGGAGAATTTGTTTTATAATATAGTATAGATAAGCACATTTTAAGGTAAAGAATTGCAAACACCCTCATATATGTGAACTGTGCTTGTATTTCAATAGATTGAGCTATAAGTAGAAAATTGGAACCAAAACTGAGACACATAATTGTTAATCAATGGTAAAAATAAAAAACTTAACCTCAAATAGTCATTAGATTTGTACTCCTCCAAGTGTTAATGTGATCTGCGCTGTTATTTGTAGATGCTAAGTTGATATCTATTTTGTTGCAAATTTGAGGTTGTGTTGTTGTAGGAGTGTGTGTGTGTGTGTGTGTGTGTAAATGAGTAGGTGAAAATATATATCGAATGAAGTTTAGAATGGGTGTTAATAAGTAGTATCTTTAGATCCGCAAGTTCTAAGAGTTTAGTGTAATCTTTTGTTTGGATTGATGTTAGCAGTATTTATAATGTCAAATTTCTTGCAAAGTCGTATAAGTTTGAAAAGATGTTGACTTGACTTTGTTAAAGAAAAAAATAGCTATAGTATTTCATCAGAAGTACTCCCCAACTATGGAAGTTTTTGTTATATTAAACGATGCTCTTCAAAATAAAAATGAAGACAAGGAAGTAATGAAACCGTTAATATGCCATAACTTGATTTGCAGTACAATAATGACCAAATAGGTGTTGTGACTTGAGAACTTTTAAAAATTGATGTATTGCAATTTTCACGGGACCCAAAAAAGAATGGCGTAAATGGCCTATAGCCGATGTGTTTCGAAATAAAATTATTTATTCCATACTTGTATCATTTTACTTTAATACACAACTTAAGCTTATTTCAGATTCTAAATAAATGAATATTCTAACAGAATTGGGTCACTTCCCAAGGTTATAGACCTGCTCAAGCTTTAATGTTGTGGAAGTTGCTTTATGGGAATAATTCAAAGAGTATTTGGGCACATTCATGTGAAGAATTGGAAGGTTTGACTCAATATCAAGAAGTTATTTAACGGCGTCAATCCTAAAGTTGCTCTTCATCTACTAACTTTGGTTTATCAATAAATATTTTTCTAGGTTTAAATGTGCTAAATTGAAGGCATTACAAGTGAAAAATATTATTACGGCATCCGATGGCACTAGAAAGGTAATGTAATTTTTTTGGGCTGTATATATTTGCTTGATATATCATATATGGAGTTTAAATCTCCGTTTGTTATATGGTTTTTTTGAGATTCAAAAATCATAATCAAGTTTGCAGCTAGATGATCGGTTTTACCTAAACATGCAAAACTTTGTCATAGTAATCAGTTATAACGTACGTCTAAGCATTCTATAGCTCATATAGTCATTCCTGTAAACCGCTCTTTTCAGTTCTCCAATAATTCTCCAATTTGTTGGTTTTATTTTTATATGTTCATATTTCAATTCAATGGGACCCGCATCAAATCAGATTGTCCCATGGATTAAGTGCAATGAACTGCCAGTTCTGCTTCACTGGCAGGCAAGTTTTTCTTCTGATTGTATTTGCTAACGATGACCGTGGGACTCCTAAGTTCTTGGATCTGCAAGGGTTGTACGTAGATGTGACAAAATGGGTGGGTTGGGTAACTAGTTAAAACAGGTAATTTTTTGGTACATGATAAAACAGGTCAGGTTGACCCAAAATAATTTATGTTCAATATAGAAGAGGAGACCGAGGTGCGCATTTTCTTGATGGATCACTCTTTTTTCAGGATGGGTTTGAGGAGAAATCTAACTGCAGCGGAAATAGTAGAACAAGCGGTTTTTGCACGACGATTGTTTACGGATGAAGTTGGACCTATAACAAATGTTGTTTTCATGGTATGTATGCTATTTTGCTATTATGAATGGAGTAACTGTAACGTACTATGTAAGTAAAAAAAAAGAATGATGCAGAGACGTCCAGGTTCACTAAACTGGAGGAACCCAGCGAACTGAAGAAGTCAACCGAGCTGAAGGAAACTGAGCTGATAATGCCATCTGAACAAGCCATGTTGATTCTACCAGCAGTGGCCCATTTCAGACAAGTCTTTTCTGAACCAGCCCAGTCACCAGTAGTAACACTTCTCCAGTGGCAACATCCTCCAGTGACCAACTCTGATAATCCACCAGTGAAGCTTGCTCCAGATGAATGCTCCAGTGACCAACACTGAAGGTCCACCAGTGGCAGTCCAGATTTATGTTCCATTGTCCAGATAATAAAGTCCCCACTGAAGGCTTATATCTGTGGGTCCAATAAAGAAGGAATGACAGCTGTCAAGGAAGGAGCGTGTGACTAACGGTATTGTGGGACCACGTGCAGGGGGGAATGTTTCTAGAAGCTTTACGTGTCCATTTTCCATTGGATAATTAATTAGTGGTGGTCCGTAGCACATGACAGCTTTTTGAATATTTTATTGTATTTCGTTAATTCCTAGGTAGAGCATGTGGCTATAAATAGAGGTTTATTTCTCATTGTAAAGATAGATTATGTTGAATTGAATGAAATTAATAGAGCAGCCTCTATTTCTTACAAAATCTTCATTTACCTTTATAGATCTTTGATCTTGGTGGTTTGGAGTGATCCCTTTATCTATATTTGTGGTGGTTCATCCTTTATCAAATATAGTGGTGAGATCTTAAATCTTCGATTCCTTTATCTTTAATCGTGGTGGTTCGTCCTTTATCGATTATAGTGGTGGGTTGGAGTGTTTCTATTATTTGATTCCGGTGGCTCGTTTCCTTTACGAATCAAGTATTAGATTCTTTATCTATCTTTAGTTTGTTTGTCTTGTTTGTTTATTTCATAAAAACTCAGAAAATACCAAAAATAGTCATTTAAGTTGTTGTTGAAATTCCGCTGTGCTTGGGTTTGCGTGTTTTACGCATCAAATTTGGTATCAGAGCCAGGTTTGAAAAAGGTTTCTTAATCTTTTTGTCCATTGGGGTATTGTTTGTTTAGATCTCATTTCGATTTAGTCAGATCTGTTTGTTTTGCTTAGATCTATTGATTGTGAGTTGTTGTTGGTTATAAATGGCATATAGGCGAGATATGACTTTAGAGGAAGCTCATAATGTTAGAAGAGATAGGCAAATAGAAGATCTACAAGAAGCTCTTGGTAAAATAGTCCATATGTTAGAAGATGGTGGTTTACGATTTAATCGAGAAAATATTGTTACTAGTGAAAGAGATTCTGAATCTCAAGGTCCTAGTGAAAGATCTGATAGTACACCCAGAAACTCTAGTGATTCTGATGAACCACATCCTAGAGAAAGGCGTAGGAGGCATAAGGGTGATGATACTAGGGATATTAAGATAGATCCACCAGATTTTAATGGGTCTTCTAACCCAGAAGAGTATTTTGAATGGGTTCAGGTGATGGATAGAATAATGGAAATAAAGGGTTATGATGATAAAAAAAAAGTTTTAAAGTTGCCATTATTAGATTAAAAAAATATGCTTCATCCTGGTATGATAATATGAAGTCTGAAAGAGAATATAAGGGTAAAAGCAAAATCAAGACCTGGTCCAAACTGAAAGAAGTCATGCAGAAGAGATTTGTTCCCCAGTCGTACAAGCAAGATCATATCTACTGATGAACAATCTGAAGCAAGGTAAGGAGGTTGTGGAGTATATTAGAGAATTCGAGCAACTGAAGACTCGAACTGGTGTGAAAGAAACTGAAGAGCATACTATCGCCAGATTTCTTGGTGGGTTGAATGCATCCATTACTGAGAAGATATAATTACAGCCCATCTGGACTTATGAAGGTGCTTGCAAATTAGCTCTCCAGATTGAAAAGCAACTGAAGAAGAAGGTCCATACAAATCATTCAGTAAGGTTCCTGCTAGTGCAAGTCAACCAGTTCCCAGATTTACTGAAACTGTCCAGAAATCCTTCAGAGGCAAAGAAAAGGAAACTGGAGGATCAAAAGAACCAGTTGGAAGAAAATGTTTTAAGTGTCATGGCTTTGGTCACTTCCAGGCCCAGTGTCCTAATCAAAGAGCCTTGACTGCCAAAGAGATTGAATGCTTGCCAGATGTCGACACTGAAGAAGGTGAACCAGTGTACGATGAAGAAGAAGATGAAGAGTCCTATGTTGGTGCAGATGTGGGAGAAATGTTGGTTGTCAGAAGAGTGATGCATGCTGATGAAGTTACCACTGACACCGCCCAGAGGGAGAACATTTTTCATTCCAGATGCACAGTCAAAGGGAAAGTTTGTGATCTGATCATTGACGGTGGGAGTTGTGCTAATGCTGCTTCAACTTACATGGTAGAGAAACTGGACACTACCTACAGTAAGCACTCGTCCTTACAAGTTGCAATTGCTCAGTGAAGGATCTGAGGTAAAAGTTAACAGACAAGTTACTATTCCTTTTTCAATTGGATCTATTTATCAGGACAAAATTGTTTGTGATGTTGTACCTATGGATGCTTGTCATATATTACTGGGTAGACCTTGGTTATTTGATAATAATGTTTTTCATAATGGTCGTATGAATTCTTATTCATTATTTGTAAGTGGAAGAAGGTCACTCTGACTTCTCTGAAACCCAATGAGTTACTGAAAATTAATAAGAAAGACCAGCCCAGCAAATCTTTGTTTATGTCCCAAACTGAAGTAGAAGAAGAGTTAACTGGAGGCTCCCCAGTTATGATGCTACTGATCGTTGAAAAATCTGAAGAGAAGGAGTTCACTGGAGTCCCCAGTCTCCTGAAGTCTCTACTGAAGGAATTCACTGATTTTCCCAGAAGACCTACCTGAAGGTTTGCCACCAGTAAGAGGAATTGAACACCAGATTGACCTGGTTCCTGGTTCAGTTCTTCCAAACAAAGCTGCTTACAGATGTTCGCCTAATGAAGCTAAAGAGTTGCAGAGGCAAGTCGATGAGTTGGTTGAGAAGGGTTATGTGAGAGCAAGTATGAGTCCTTGTTCAGTGCCAGCTCTTCTGGTTCCAAAGAAAGATGGTACAATGAGAATGTGTGTTGATAGCAGAGCCATCAACAATATAACCATTAAGTATAGATATCCCATTCCCAGATTGGATGATATGCTTGATGAGTTACATGGCTCCAGAGTGTTTTCCAAGATTGATCTCAGAAGTGGCTATCACCAGATCAGAATGAAGGATGGAGATGAGTGGAAGACTGCTTTCAAGATCAAGGGAGGGTTGTATGAATGGTTAGTTATGCCTTTTGGCTTATCTAATGCTCCCAGTACTTTCATGAGACTGATGAACGAAGTTCTCAGGCCACTCATTGGTCAGTTTGTTGTTGTATATTTTGATGATATTCTGGTATACTCAAAATCTGAAGCTGAACATGTTAATCATCTGAAGAGTGTATTTGAACTGTTGAGAAGACACCAGTTGTATGGCAAACTGGAGAAATGTGATTTTATGGTGGAAAGTGTGATATTTCTTGGGATATGTTGTGTCTAAGAATGGAATTTCTATGGATCCCTCTAAGGTTGATGCCATCAGATCATGGCCAGTTCC
Source organism: Erigeron breviscapus (assembly GCA_034093135.1). Taxonomy (NCBI): domain Eukaryota; kingdom Viridiplantae; phylum Streptophyta; class Magnoliopsida; order Asterales; family Asteraceae; genus Erigeron; species Erigeron breviscapus. The sequence continues at coordinate 122,592,790 of CM067170.1, read as the reverse complement.
AACTACAATCACTGAAGTAAGAAGTTTTCATGGACTGGCTTCTTTTACAGAAGGTTTATCAAGAATTTCTCTACAGTTGTGGCCCCAATCACTGATTGTCTGAAGAAGGGTGTATTCGACTGGCCAAAGTCAGCCCAGTTGGCTTTTGAGTCACTGAAGGAAAAACTCAGTTCAGCTCCAGTTCTATCATTGCCAGATTTTGATCAGTTGTTTGAGTTAGAGTGTGACGCCAGTGGAGTAGGTATTGGTGCAGTTCTGGTACAAGCAGGGCGTCCAGTTGCATATTTCAGTGAAAAGCTCAATGGCTCTAAACTGAAGTATAGCACTTATGACAAGGAGTTTTATGCAATTATTCGTGCTATCACTCACTGGTCACATTATCTGAAGCCGAAGCAGTTTGTCTTATTCTCTGATCATGAAGCCTGAAGTTTATAAATGGTCAACACAAGCTTAATGCCAGACATGCAAAATGGGTGGAATTTTTGCAGTCTTATTCGTTTGTTTCTAAACACAAAGCTGGAGTAGCTAATGTTGTTGCTGATGTACTGTCCAGACGATATTCACTGTTATCAATTCTGGAAGCAAGAGTTCTTGGATTTTCTTTCATTAAAGAGTTGTATGCTACTGATCCAGACTTTGCTGATCACCTCACTGAAGCTAACCAGAAAGGACCATTTATTGTTCAAAATGGTTTCTTATTTAAAAATGGAAGGTTGTGCATTCCCAGGGGTTCAATAAGGGATTTGCTGATAAGAGAAGCACATGGAGGAGGTTTAGCTGGCCATTTTGGCATTAACAAGACTGGAGAGATCCTCACTGAACACTTCTACTGGCCAAGTCTACTGAAGGATGTCCAGAGTATTATCAGTCGCTGTCCAACTTGTCACCAGGCGAAGACTACTTTTCACAAAGGATTGTATACTCCTCTTCCAGTCCCAAACCAACCATGGGAAGATCTCAGTATGGATTTCATTGTTGCACTGCCCAGAACTCAGAGGGGAAAAGATTCAATAATGGTGGTTGTTGATAGGTTTTCAAAAATGGCACATTTTATTGCTTGTAACACAACCAATGATGCTTCAGCAGTAGCAAATTTGTTCTTTAAGGAGATTGTCAGGTTGCATGGAATTCCCAAGACGATTGTGTCAGATCGAGATGTGAAGTTCTTGAGTTATTTCTGGAAGACTCTTTGGAGATTGATGGGTACCAGATTGTTGTTCAGTACGTCTCACCATCCTCAGACTGATGGACAGACTGAAGTCACTAACAGAACGATTGGTATGCTGTTAAGAACACTGGTGAAGAAGACGCTGAAAGATTGGGATCTGAAGCTTGCTCATGCTGAGTTTGCTTTCAACAGAGCTCCAAATTATTCAACCAGTAAATCCCCATTTGAAGTTTGTTATGGTGTCAATCCACTGACTCCCATTGATTTAATTCCATTTTCGATTGAGCCAAAAGCCAGTATTGAAGCCGAAGCCAGAGCGAAAGAAATCAAGAAAATTCATGCAGAAGTGAAGGCCAGAATAGAGAAAACGAATGCCAGTTACAAGGCCAGAGCAAACAAGAATAGAAAGCAACCCAGTTTTGCACCAGGTGATCTTGTGTGGGTGCATCTGAGAAAAGAAAGGTTTCCAGCAAAAAGGAAGAGTAAACTGATGCCCAGAGCTGAAGGTCCGTTCAAGATTCTGGAGAGATATGGCGATAATGCTTACAAGGTTGAGTTACCTGGAGATATGGCAGTTTCAAGTACTTTTAATGTAGGAGATCTGATGCCTTATCTGGAGGATGAGTACCTCGAGGACTTGAGGACAAGTCCCTTTTCAGAGGAGGAGAATGATGCAGAGACGTCCAGGTTCACTGAACTGGAGGAACCCAGCGAACTGAAGAAGTCAACCGAGCTGAAGGAAACTGAGCTGATAATGCCATCTGAACAAGCCATGTTGATTCTACCAGCAGTGGCCCATTTCAGACAAGTCTTTTCTGAACCAGTCCAGTCACCAGTAGTAACACTTCTCCAGTGGCAACATCCTCCAGTGACCAACTCTGATAATCCACCAGTGAAGATGTCCAGACTGCTCCAGATGAATGCTCCAGTGACCAACACTAAAGGTCCACCAGTGGCAGTCCAGATTTATGTTCCGTTGTCCAGATAATAAAGTCCCCACTGAAGGCTTATATCTGTGGGTCCAATAAAGAAGGAATGACAGCTGTCAAGGAAGGAGCGTGTGACTAACGGTATTGTGGGACCACGTGCAGGGGGGAATGTTTCTAGAAGCTTTACGTGTCCATTTTCCATTGGATAATTAATTAGTGGTGGTCCGTAGCACATGACAGCTTTTTGAATATTTATTGTATTTCGTTAATTCCTAGGTAGAGCATGTGGCTATAAATAGAGGTTTATTTCTCATTGTAAAGATTATGTTGAATTGAATGAAATTAATAGAGCAGCCTCTATTTCTTAAAAATCTTCATTTACCTTTATAGATCTTTTATCTTGGTGGTTTGGAGTGATCCCTTTATCTATAATTGTGGTGGTTCGTCCTTTATCAATTATAGTGGTGAGATCTTAAATCTTCGATTCCTTTATCTTTAATCGTGGTGGTTCGTCCTTTATCGATTATAGTGGTGGGTTGGAGTGTTTCTGTTATTTGATTCCGGTGGCTCGTTTCCTTTACGAATCAAGTATTAGATTCTTTATCTATCTTTATTTTTATTGTCTTGTTTGTTTGTTTATTTCATAAAAACTCAGAAAATACCAAAAATAGTCATTTAAGTTGTTGTTGAAATTCCGCTGTGCTTGGGTTTGCGTGTTTTACGCATCAAATTTGGTATCAGAGCCAGGTTTGAAAAAAGGTTTCTTAAGATTCAAGTGTGAACCTTATATGGGTAAAATTATGATTACTTTTTTTTTATGATTCAATCCGTGTCTTTCTTATTTTAATTTGTAATTATAACGTTATTGATTTAACTATGGACCTTTTCTATCTGTAGTTACAGTTCGATTTTTATTGATTCAATTCTAGTTCTTTTTTTTTTCTTTAATTATAAATTTTAGCTATTCTAGAACCAGTAGTACTTGATTTTATACTCAAATTAGAACCAGGTACCTGCTTAATTAGGCAATTTCTACCCCTTATTAATAGGCGACTTTAGGATATGTCCGTATGACTTTATCTTGAATGGGTAATAAAATCAAATAATGAATAGCTTAAAAAAGGGAACATGCTGAACGGCTCGAAAGTTGGCCTTTGTGTTTACATTTTTCAATGCTAAAATCTCCTAAGTCATTGTATTTTAAAAATTAGACTAATACTGAAATAAAACTCTTTTTGTAATCATAAATGATACAGTAATTGTTTGTCAAATATTTGGACAAAAAAGTGTTTTGGATCAACCCTTCATGACCCAACAAGGTTACCATTTCAACCAGTGGGCTAGTACCCCAGATAAAACGCTTTCTTCGCGAGTCTAAATGTGCTTTAGCCGTTAGTCTGAATGACTGATGAGGTAATATTCTTGATCCTTTCTATTACAAAGCTTTGATCTTGTTTGTCTTTTTTCTTACCATCTCAAAATTATGTCATAGGTTAGGAACTGGATTATGCCCATTAATCGGAAGTATAATCTGAATGTACTTCTTGAAACCCTCCGTGAAGAACTCCACTTGAAGCATAAATACAAAGTCTTATTTGAATATGTGATGCTTGCTGGAGTTAATGACAGGTGAGATGTGAGAATGACTTTACTTTTTTCTTATGATGATATGATCCAAAGTCTGTACAAAGGTCGCAAGATGGGCGGGTTAGGTAACGGGTCAAAATGTAGATAGGGTTTTAATGGGTCATTTTCTTGAACCACTATTTCTCTCTTGTTTGATTTCTGAGTTCCTTTTGAATAATGTCATATTGATGTAAAGGATGTCATTATAACACAATTATAAAAAAAGACCATGAATTGCATAAAGAATAGGCCATGGGAAATCCAGTTAATCCAATTATTTTCATTTGTTTTAGCTAATTTTTTCACTTGCACCATGAGAAAACCCAACCAAAATCGACCCATTCGAAAGTAAATGGGTTGAAATTGCCACCTTTAAAAGTCTCCTGTTATAGTTTTAAGGGAATAATTGTGATCTTGAATATGATTTGAAGTTTAAGTGTAATTATGTCCCAAAAAAAATAATATTTACTTTAACCGGAAAAACCCAAATTAATCCAAATACCTTTATAAATGTGTGTGTCTGTGCATGGTTAGTGATAGCTGTTGTATTGTCCTTGGGGCATTTAAGTTTTTGGTGTTATGTGAACATTAGTATAACCAAATTCGGACAGCTTTTGTTTAAAGCAAACTGACCATATTGTTCCTTATGATTGTCGAACCTTCTAGTGAATGGTGAGTTGCCGTTTGGTGTTTCTCTTGAAAAACTGAAAGGTTTTCCTATGAGCCAGCAAGCGCAGCGATGCTATTATCTTGTTATAATAAGCTTTGGGGTACATACTTGGGAGGTGCAACATGGTTAAGCTTAATTCCTCAGTTGACCCACATATAACGGGATCAGTTCTCCAGGGAACAACTGTCTCTTGTATAATGAAGAGATGAGAATTCACAAATTAAGAATTGTAAACACGGCTAAAAATTCTAAGGGTGTGCTTATCAAAATGATTATATCTGTGTAAATGCACATGCTCAGAATTCATATTAATGTTATGGTCTTGTATTTTCAGTATTGATGATGCAAAGAGGATAATTGATCTTGTTAAGGGCATTCCTTGTAAAATTAACCTCATCACATTCAACCCGCATAGTGGTTCATACTTCCAACCCACAACGGATGCAAAGATGGTCGAGTTTCGAAACATCCTGGCAGAGGGAGGTTGTGTTGTGTTAATGAGACCGAGTAGAGGAGATGACCAAATGGCTGCATGTGGTCAATTGGGAAACCCGGGTGAGTTCCAAGCTCCTTTGCTTAAAGTGCCGCCAAGGTTTCAAGCCTCGTTAGAGCCATCTATATAACTCTTGTAACTTGTACATATTCCAAGTAAACACAGGGAATTTATTGGGAATAGTTGTATTCATTTGTGTGTTTCAAAATTTTGAGTAATATCAAGTACGATATCAAGTTCCAGGATCAAATGAATATATGTTATACTTCAGATTCATTTCTTGACAACATGATTGTTAAATCGCAGGACAATCTTTGCTTGAAACGCGTTTGGGTCTTAACATGTACTTTTCTTTCTGTTCAATGTAAAAAGTAATCTCTCTAGCTAGAAGTTGGTCTAAATCTTAATCCTTTGGATCTTTGTAGCAATGTTTATCTTAATCATAACAAGTTCACTCATTGTCAATTTCACAGATTATTTAGAAGCTGAATAACATTAAAATATTCAATTTTACTCATTTTCAACTTTAATTTTTCTCTTAAATGTTTTTAATATATTATAGAAAAGGTCCCGCGACGGTGGCGATGTAATGGCCGCGACGGTGGTGGCGGTGACGGATGGTGGTGGCGCGCGGTGGCGGTGGTGGTGCACGGTGGCGATTGGTGGTGGTGGCGGCGGTGAGTAGTGTAAGTTATTGGTGTAATGTGTTTTGATGAAATGTTAAATTAGCTTTATAATCTATTATATGTAAGTTGATCCTAATCATGCTAAAACTATACACTTCTCGCTTCTTAATACCTTTATCTGTTAATTTTAATTTAAGCACACGTCATCTCTTCTTATTGGTTGATGTGGTTTCTTCATTACGCCCTTGGCTTCTTGGGTTTAAGCTTTTCAATTCAACGCGGAATTATTGATATACTATCTAAAATGGGATACGGACTGCGTGCCCCCTCAATTCCCTTATTTTTTTTGTCCTTTTTTAATCTGCAGTGGTGGTATTTTTTTGTAATCTTCTAAACTTTTAGGTACAACTTCCGGCAACAACTGACTGTAAACCTAGCGGAACATCCACAGCCGCTGCTGTCTAATTGACTTATTTTTAAGCAGCTGCTACGACCTTTTATGCATTGCCCTGATACAAGTCTACAAACATCTTATCCAACTTCATTTTTTCATTCATCGGTATTTCAACAACAAAATTATATCAAAAAGGAAATAAATAAAAATAGTAAACAAATTACAACCAAAATATATACTGCCATTTGTCTTTAGCAATCATTCCTTGACGACTTGCATCTACATCTACTGGATTTTTTTGTTTTTTTATTTTTTTGACCAAATTAACTTCTTTCATCAGCTTGAGATCATGCTTAAGTTTTTACCAAGATGAAATTGAAAGAAAAAAAGAAGAAGGTGAAAATCAATTTGAAAATAGAAGGGTTGAGAGTTGTGTCTGGTAGTTTGTATTTTGTATGGAATGTGTGTGGGATTGTGTGGTGTGTGTAACAGATCACCATATGTTTTGGTCGGTAAGGAGGTGAGAAATTTGTTTTACGTATTTGTTAATCATGAGTGGAGCAACAACATTAATATTCGGGTTATTCGGCATATCCTTGAGTGTAACCAGGCCCAATTCTGTAAAAGAGGAAAAATGATTTTTGAAAATGGGCCTACGATGTCAACTACTCAGTACAAGTGTACAACAGCATTAGTTTCATGCATTTAGTATTTATCCTTAAAGAGAAAATATTTTCAATCCTTATAAATTGTTTAACAGAAAATATATTAAGTTGTTATTAATATTTTTTTAAGTTCTTACTTTTTATCTGCCAACAAAGTTTTCAATTCAGTAATTCACCATCAAAATTTTATGACTTCAAATTTACGACGTATTGTTTAATCATTTTGTTTATATTATTACTAGTCCTAATACCTCGTACGATGTACGGTAGCTAGATTATATCATAAAAAATTCGAATATGCCTCTTACATGATTCGTGAGTATGAAATAAACCGTGGTTAAAATAAACCGATGATCGAAGTTAAATTATAATAAACAGTAATAATAAATATAAATATGTTTAGTTAGAGTTTTGGATTTACCTTAAATTTTTACAATCACAAAAGAAAATCGGAACTTGTAAGCATAGTGGATGAGAGGAAAATAGCCTTGTGATTTCGGATCGTAAACTCAAAATTTTGAAGTCTTCATGTTAATAACTTATTATAAGTAATATAAGTAATAGGAGTTGAAGAATTGAGAAAAAAAAAGACAATTTTATTAATGAGAAAACGATCAATCAAATAAGGTTATAATGTGTTTTGTATCTATAAACCAAGAGTTAGAGTTTAATTATAAGTCTAATAAGGAAATTGAATCTATATACAATTAAAAAAGCTAATTAATAAAATAAATAAATTAAAAGGACACGTGTCGATCAAGGATTACGTCACGTATCGTTTCAAGAATATCTTAATCCTGTTTTAGTTTATTGGTAGATAAATATCAACAAAATTTTACGTTTCACGTTATTATTATAATTATCATGTACATAGTCGGAAAATTGTTAGTTTATAGAATAGACATTATAATTTATAAGTGCTTCTCTTAAGTTATAAAGTAAAGAAACTTTTAGACAGTAAAACTAAAACAAATATGAACTTGAACTACGTACGTATACCTGCAAACGTTTTGAATGTGGCAATTAGGTTACGCCAAGTGTCTGACAAAAACCCAATTTTGGTGTAAAAAATCCCAATGGGGAGGCAGTTGAATGGATAAATTAGCAATCCTTTATTAATACTAATTCAATGGAAATTTTAATTTAGAGCAAAGAGATTCTATTTTGTTTGTAATAGTATCACTAATTAATTTGAAGAATGAAATAATAATGAATAAAATAAAGAAATTCAAATTGATATATTTTAACATATAAAATATATTTATAAAGAGTTAATTACATTTTTCGTCCCTGTGGTTTGTACCAACTTTCATGTATCATCCCTGAGTACACGAAATTACGCGTTTCATCCCTGAGTATGGAATTCCGTTAACATATTTGGTCCACGACCCAAACGGACGTTAAAATTGTAGTCACATGATCTGCACACCGAGGGTACAATGGTCATTTCAAACTCATAGGACCAAAAATGTAATTAACTCTTTTCTACTTAACCAGCTCTCTCCTCCTTCTTCCTCTTATTCATCTCCTTCCTCCTCTCTTATTCATTTTCTTCCAAAATCCTAAATCAAAAATCAAAGACCTCCAAATCCGTCAGATCCAAAACCATACACATACAAAATTACAAATGCATACAAATATGAACCATATACCCAGATCATCTGATATATAAACATATCATAAACTAGAAATCATCAAAACCAACCTATACATAGCAATATCTATCCATATATACTCGATTTACTCCCTACCACCATCACCACCAAGATTCGACGTCCCCAAGACCCCAAAATCTGTATCTACATAGCAATATCTATTCATATATACTCGTAACAAATACCCATCTCGTCGGAATTTAAGACCACCCATTTCCGGCCACCACCCACACCAAATATCTGGCTAACCACCACATACGCCAACCGCCATCTCAAACCCAATATTCCGATCTGAAACTTCAACCACCGTAGCAACCAATATCCGATCTAAAACCCCAGCCATCGGAGACATCGTTTTTGGTGATACCCAGTTGGGTGTTTAAGGCGTGTGATAGTTTAGTACGGTTATTTTGAAGTCGAAGAAAGTAAGTGTTTGTCCGGTATCGGAATATATTAAGGCCGGTTTGTTTGGATACGATGACATATAGCGAAACAGGAACGAAACCATTGATGTATTCGGGTCAGGAACGAAACCATCGCGAAACCATGATTCCATGAGTTTCAGGTAAGTTTCATGATGAATGGGCTTTATTCGGGTCGGGTCAAGAACCTATTTTCCAGTGAAAATGTTGCAGGGTATTGGAGGTAAAGATGGGGTTTTTGGATTTGAGAAAAAAGAGTAGTCATGAGTATAGTGAGTGATTTGAGAATATTAACCATGTTAGGAGTGATGAACGCATCTTAGTAAGCATGAACATGAGGAAAGTGAAGATGCCATGAAGAGTGGGATATATATGTGTATATATCATATCTCTATTTTACATAGATATGGAGATATAGACATAGATTTGTAGATATATATACACATATAGATATAGATTTCTAGATATAAAATTTTGGTTTTGATTATGATTTTGATTTTGGTGTTGAGGATAAGATATAGATATAGATACAGCCACATGAATGTATTTATAAGAAAAAATATACATTAATGAAAAATTACCATTAAAAGAGTTAATTACATTTTTGGTCCTATGAGTTTGAAATGACCATTGTACCCTCGGTGTGCAGATCATGTGACTACAATTTTAACGTCCGTTTGGGTCGTGGACCAAATATGTTAACGGAATTCCATACTCAGGGATGAAATGCGTAATTTCGTGTACTCAGGGATGATACATGAAAGTTGGTACAAACCACAGGGACGAAAAATGTAATTAACTCAAAAAAATAAAAAATTAGTGAAAATTCGATATATGTAATGATTGAGAACAAAAAATTATACCTTCCCATAAGATATTGCAATTGAGTTCTTGAATAAAATAATGCTCAAAAGTAAATGACGTATAAAATTTACATTTAGGGTTTATTAGAAGTTATTTAGGTCATAAGTTGTATTTATAGAACTTAATTGAGATTTTAACAAGGAAGGTAAATTGTAGAAAATTTAGGATCTGTAGAAGATCTAAATTGTATATACTACGAGACGGATGTCCGTTTAATATTTTTTTGAGAAATGCTAAACATACAAACAAATTACAAACATAAAATTACAAACTGAGTTGTCAAGTGTTGTGGACCAATTAAAATAAAGTATATTTTCTCTTTCACGCTTTCCCCCTGAATTTTATTAGTGACACCTAGATTTGTAAAGTTTTATTTGTAATTTATTTGTAACTCTAGTATCACTTATTAATTTATTATTAATTCAATTAATGCTAGAGAAGACATAAAATTTATTAAGTTATAGAAATCTTAGTTTAAATATAGATAGATGAGATTAAAATAAGGAATTTATTAATAGTTTTTTTAATGAATATGACTAAAAAACACTGTCGCTTTAATATAATCACGTGTCGATCAAAGAAAGCTACAATCCTGTTTTAGTTTATTGGTAGATATCTTTTTTATTTGTTAATAATGATAAATTTAGTATACACATGAACAAAATCCACCTATTTTAATATTTTGTTTTCTTTGTCTCCTCACTTTTTCACGCGCTCTCTCCCTCATTCAGTTTTTTGAATCTTTCGATATGTTTTTTTCTCCTGACGTACGTGTCCGGAGCAACGCCCGGGTGATGAAACTAGTTATAATGAATAACGATAAGTCTTCTTACATGTATCATTATTTGTGATTCGCATTTTAAGAAGTTAAGAAGTTAGAGTTTTTTTCCAAATTGGTGTAATGGGAAAACTTATTTACCAAATTAGTATGGTTTCAAAAATATTTACCATTTTAGTATAAAAATAATGGGGATAACTTAGATGATGTTAACATCATCTTTGTTAGATGATGTTGCTCTCACAAACCATAAAAATCATGGGGGGCTTTTTGACATGTGTAAAATTGATGTTAGTGAGTATGTGAGAGCAACATCATCTAACAAAGATGATGTTAACATCATAAATCATTTTCCCTTATTATTATATAAAAACAAAAAAATCTCACGTCTCTTTATCTTCTTCCACCATGTTCTTCTTTTTCCTATTATCAGACTAAAGACCATCTACCATCAACCCTCTCTGCAACGCCCCTCTCTGCCATCGCCTTCATCTGACGATCAATCTGTTTTTACGGTTCCAGGTTAGTTTTAAACTTTTTTTGGTTTTTGCTGCTCGCCTCTCCTTGCTGTAATTTTTTAGTTTTTCGTCTATAATCGCCCCTTTTTGTTTTTATGTTATGTTAGCACAATGAACATGAACCAATTGAATGTGGTCTCACATGACTCAAAACGAAGATTTCGATATAATATCTCGGACTGCCGTTGTGAATAATTCTGGTGATAATAATGTTTTAGAAGATGAAATTAATATGGATGATGTTTTTGAGGAAGATGGATTATGTTTTAGTATTTTTGATGTAATTCTGTTGGATTGGTTAGCATATTTTGATGTTGTTGTTGCAAGACTAATGTTATGGTCATTGGCTATGGTCACTTTTATGGTCAATTTTATGCAAGATCAATTTTATGCTTGTTGCTGCAAGATCATGTTTTAGTAGTAGTTTTTGTTTGGTGGAGTACTGAAGTCTGATGTACTAAATTTGTTGGTAAGGAAAATTTGTGTTGCAGATGAGAATGTGGTTTTATGTGCAGGTATACATTCTGCATTTTGTTAAAAAACTTTGATGATGATGGTCATAACTTAGTTACAAGTACATGAGGGGACCATTTTTTTTTGTCTTTCTAATGTTGTATGTATCATCTTCTGCAAACCCATATTTATGATTGTATTTCTGTATTTGGAAGAAAAACAAGAGTGGAATGGTCTATAATTCTATATTGAAAGAAAAATAGGCGTGAATGGAAAAGCAGATGATAAATAATTCTTTAATTTGTACTATATATTATAATATGAGGGTTGGGAGTATGTGGTTGTTATGTACCTAGCTTGGGTATAGAACCCCTCACATCTTGTTTTTTTAATCCATAAAATACATGGGGGCCCATCATTTATTCAAAATATTAAAAATTTAGTATGTGAGTGGTTCTATACCCAACTTAGGTACATGACAACCACACACTCACTTTTCTATAATATAATGTTTAATTAGGTTTTATACTAAAATGGTAAATATTTTTAAAACCATACTAATTTGGTAAATAAGTTTTCCCATTACACCAATTTGAAAAAAAACTCGTACATTCTCATTGGTGAACCTCACTCAATGATGCTTTGATGTATTTTTGCTTCTTAATCAACAAAAAAGGAAAAATTTTTTCTCATCTTTTATTTTTTTCTTTTTGTTTTACAGGCATCAAAAGATGATGGTAATCTTTAAGGTTAGTGTATTCTTATTTATATTTTCTGCTATGCTTATTGCATACGAGTTTTGATTCTTTCATTACTGGGTTTTGTATTTTGGGGTTTATGGAGTGGATTGTGCATGAACTAATTAGTTGTAGTATAAGGTTTGAGGAGTGCACGAAAGATGTTTGATAAAATGTTTGAAAGAAAACTTAACAATTATTGTTAGATGTTTGAAGTGCACGAGAGATGTTTCATAATTAAAATTTGTTGCTTTGTTTCAGCTACTTTTGCTAGTTTGTGATGAGTGGAACAAGTGAATGAGTGTCTTTGTTTAAACAGTTTGTTTTATATGTTTTAGCTTCTTGGAAGGAGTAGCGGATTTCAGGTGGCATCGACTCATCGTCCATGTACAAAAGGGCTCTGGCTGTGGAGCACTCCTATAAAGAGAACAGCTCTTGATGGAACAGAATACAACCTTTTGCTTAATACAGAATGGAAGAGTTATACTAGAGTTGGCTCTGGAATCCTTTGTTTTTTTTGTTGTCTTACTACATGAACACGGACACGGATTTCAATTTAGCTCTATTTACACGTCGCTTTGGTTATGCCTATACATTGAATTGTTAAACCTGAAACTACCAACACACTCAAAGCATAACATATGAAATTCTGAATCTGTCTGAGTTGGAATGTTAACCCAATGAATAGTACACGCGACCAATGGAGGAATATGACTTCTAAACACCCTTATTCTAGCAACAAAAGGTTAATATTCACATGATTTAGGGGATATGACAGCCTTAACCATTAGTTTTCATCTATCTACACATGGAAGAACTGTTTCACAATGATTTCATCTAAATTCAAAGTCAAATACAGTAGCAAAAAGTTGTGTGCGCCCATAAGTTTCGAGTTCAAACAGACGAATACCGCAATGGTAAATAATCAGGCACCTCAATATTCTTCAACACAAGACTCTCTTTCAAGCCCGTAATTTTGACCTCTTCATTTGAGTATCCATCCATAAACACATTTGTGATCTGTAACAAAATGACCAACATCCATTTTGCTTGTGGATATATCCAGACAATGACTTTACCTGAAAGCACCCAAACAACTTCAGCAATTTCAATCACTGGCAGCCCTCTAGAATAAATCTCAAGGCCGCCTCTGTAATATCACAACACCATGACAAGTCTAAAGTCTGTAAATCTTTTGCATGTTTAGCAAGTGATAAAGCGGTGTGAAAACCAACCTGAAAAAAAAGCCGTAGGACCCTCAACAAGTATAGCAAACATGATAACTATCATAACCCATTAATATATGGGAAAAAAAACAAACAAACATTGCTCAAGCATATACCTTTGAACGTTATTTAGTGATAGCTCTTTCAAAGGCCCTCCACAGGCTTCAACATATGCAGCGACAGCCTCGTCACTATCACAATGGTTTGATAACTATGAGAATATCTTATGAACCAAAAGCATTGATGGAAGAAATTGAGAAATCTCAAGCATATGATATTCCATTTCTGATGCTTATAGAAGTTAAAAAATGTAAAACTAATCCTTCTGCACAAAAACAGTGAACAAAAAAATGGGCAAACCTGAATGCATTGCGGCAAAATTTCATTGTTTGGATTTTTTGACAACCATTAGCAAGATGCCCTAGTGCATTATCGGTCAATTTACACGGGCTAAATCAATCACACATAGGCCAGGGCAACGTTCTGCAATCGCTTTAACCGCTTTATCTGTTAAATTCCTACCATATTCAAAATATAACCATATTCAATAAAAGTTGTAACATGTATTAACGTATAATATCGCTAACACATGTTAAATCTAGTTGCACATAAGTTAAATAGTTACTCTCTTCGTCCTAATTTTATTGTCGATGTTTTTATATTGATCTGTCTCAAAATAATAGTCTTAGCTACCAATGGGTTAAATATCAAATGTTACAAGTGACAGTGTTTTGAATAACCATGACAAGGGATTAAAACACCTGGTCAACAAAGTTAGCATAGAGGATGATGTGTCGTAGGCAGGGAGCATTTGAGGGCTTAAAAGCCCTGGACTTTTAAAAGTAAGCCTCTTTCAAAAAGTTAATTATTGTAACTATGATATATAAAGAAGTCAGGTTCATTACATAATTCAGATACCTTCTCACAAAACTAACTAGTTATGGAAGAATACCGACTTCCAAGAAAATGAATCTTGCAGTACCGGGATGCCCTTGGAAACTTCAACAACTCTGCACTCAACTGCATTTCTTCCTCCATGGGCACGCCATTGCACGTGATTGTTATCATCGTCAAAACCTCTGCATTCCCCAACAAGTATGCCAAAAACTGTAGATAGCATTTCTGCCCCATGAAGTTTACAAACTTGAATGTTCTAATGTTCTTAAGCATACATGTCGGAACTGACTGCCGCTCAATCCATGAAGAATCTTTTTGATCTTTGGGTTTCTATTTGAGCACAAACAAAGATGGATTGCCCAAAGTTAAAATATGTAAGAAAACGGAATAGAAAGCATAGCATAATTGAATACAACATGTCAAAGATTTAGAATCAAGTAAATACCATTATAATACATAAATGCTCCAATTCAGGAGAGTTTTCTAGTATTTGATGAAATTGCCAAGCCAAACCATTCCGAGAAGAACACGCATTGAACTCCAAGTGCTTCAAATATGGAAAATTAGGCATCCGTGTTTTGGATGGTGTCTTCAGCTGAAAACAAATGTATAAGCTAAAAATGAGAACCGCAACAAGTTTGAAAACAAAATAATCAGGACATACATTCGAGTCGTTAGAAAGATCGAGAAATTACATAAAAAGGCATATCCAACAACGTAAGCGATTTAGTTCCTTTTAAAACTTCAACCATATAGGTCTGGAAGCATTGTACTTTGATAATGTTACCGAAATAAGAGACGACAAATCTTTTATCACAAAAACTGTGCAAATATGTGTTCTAACATAGAGGTCTTCAAGTGCTTCAACGTAGGGATATTGAAGTTGTAACCGTCATTGTAAGGAAGATTGACAACTATATCAATGGTTTTCAGACATGGAAGATTGACATGTATGACGAAAACTCCAATTCGCCACCATACACATGTTCATCATTCCTAGAATGTATGCTTAATTTTGTGAGCGTCTTACAAGTGAACAAATTATGAGGTAACATAAGATATGTCACCTTAACATTAACATCAAGCTCACAAACATAAGTTCACGTGTCAGGAAAGTTGATGTGAATCATTAGGTCGAAATGGGTCAAACCATGTTGATCTAACTTGAGGAACTTTCTTTCTCTCTGTAAGATATGATATATAGGACAACGCAGATGGGCCGTGCAGCTATTAATGGATATATAGAAATGTTCCTTGATGATGCAATTACGGAAAGTTGGTTGATCATTTACGAAAAAGCCAAAAAGCTCTAACGTTTGTATGGTACCCATGTTAGAGTTTTTTGGTAGTTTATATCCTACATAGACGATTTCAAAGGTGGATACCTGCTAAAGCTTTTTGGGGTAATTAGATACATTTTCAAGCCATTAGTCCGTATTTACACAAAAATAAACAATGTATAATACATTCTTTCTTGCAGTGTAGGACTAAAATTTAATTAAATAGCAACAAAGGCGGAGCCAGGATTTAACGTTGAGGGGGGCTCAACCGTATTTTTTTTCGATCGTTGTATACAATATAGTATGAAAGACATAACCATTTAATAAAATATTAGCAATATATCACAGAGGCGGAGCCAGGATTTAACGTTGAGGGGGGCTCAACCGTATTTTTTTTTCGATCGTTGTATACAAAATAATATGAAAGACATAACCATTTAATAAAATATTAGTAAAATAGAATTTTATTTCGATCGTTGTATACAATATAATATGAAAGACATAACCATTTAATGTTTATACGTCAATGTATGTCAGTTTATATGTAAGTCTTCCTAAGGTTTGAATGTTTGATCATCAAGCCATTCGCTGTTAATATAGGCCTCTGTGTGTACAACGATAGTTACCAGTAATAATATCATAGCACATGCCTTTCTTACTATTGATGCTATTAGTATTAGTGCTAATATTTATTTTTATAAACAACAAAAATAACAAAAAGTGAGTAATGTTGGATGAGATAGTTTGGTTTACAAGGGGATGCGGGTTCAATCCCCATTCCAACCCTTTTAAATTTTTTTAATTTCATAACATGCGGCTTCTTTTTATTATAAACAAGAAAAACCGAAAAAAAAATCCAAACGGGATCCGATATGACAAAATCGAATAGTGATGGTGTAAGATGACCAATAGAAGTGTCACCGTCCAATATATTAGTTGAGAACACAAAAGCAAAAAACTATGCAAAAATCAAGAAAAACCGAAAAGAAAAACTCAAATGAAATCAATATAGACAAAATCCAAATAATAAAACCGTGTCACGTGGTGATAACACTTTTCATTAGCTTTGCCTTTTGATACTCATATTTATACAACAATGAGTTGAGGTAATTTGTAACACCCCAAGATTTTTAAAAGGTAAAATAAATTAAATTATATTATAGTTTTAACATTAAAATAAGTTCTTGATATTTTATTTTTAATTATGAGGTTAATTTAGTTGGAACTTTAGCGGATAGCGGATAAATTACCCACAAATTTTTGAATGGGTCGTGGCATTACAGGAGGGTGCCAGCCTCCCATCTTCTTCCTTAGTCATCATTTCCACCATTCTTATTTTCTTGTTTCTCAAAGCTTCTTCAACCCCATTCAATCCATTATCACCCTTTCAATTCAATTAAGAACTCTCTCTACATCAACAAGAATAATAATCTTCTTGTAATTCCATTCCAAGCAAATTCTAACCTCTTAATTTAATTAAAGAATCATTCAAGAGAGATAATAATAACACTCAAGGATTAATCATCTAATCTTGGAAGAAATTGTGAGTGTGGGGGTGTGTGGGTCGAAACAAGGAAGAAAAGAGAAGACGGAAATTTGTAATTCTTCCATTCTAGTTGTTATTGTTCAAAGGTATAACTTTTATTTCATTATTAATTAAATTAGGGTTCATGCAAGTATTTAATTTGGGGTTTTGATGAAATGGGTCATCTAGATTAATTTCAATTTAGGATTCTTGAATTGATAAGAATTGGGGGTTTTCTTAAAATGGATTATTTACTTAAAATCAAGCTAGGATTCATGAAAATTGATAAAATTGGGAATGTTTGAATGAGTTGGCTATGTGGTAATGCTTTTCTAAATCCTTACTTGTAATGGAGCATATTGATATGTAAATTCATGAATATTTTGATAAAAGTGTTTTTAGTGATTTTTATGGCCAAAGCAAGAAAATGATGATTTTGAATAATAATGTAGTATGACCATATAGAGGTGATTATGAGAAGATGGAAATAATGATTTTTGAGTAAAATGTGTATGGTCATATTGATGAGATAAGGAAATGGTGATTTTCGTATTAAAATGAGCTTTGGCCATGTTTTTGTGAAAAGTGAAATGAGATTTGGAAATGAGCCAACTCAAAGATAATATGAGTTTGAATCGGGTAAAAGAATGCTAGTGAATGGTTAGTGCTTGGCTATGGTTAGATAGCCTTGGATATGATGGATGACCTTATATGTGTTTTGAATTTGATTTGATAGATTGAAAGCTTGAAATTTGTGTTCTTGCGGTCATCACAGATTTGGTTGTCGCGAAGGAGGTGAGTACTCTTGCATACGATTATATGTACGTTGGGTCGATTACCATATGATGGTGGATTCCGTGTGTGGTAATCGATTCGGCGATAGGGCCTAATTTGAGGCCGGGGCCTAAGAATCCCATGATTGTATTGAGATAAGGCCTAAGAACCTTTGGGGCCTAAGAATCCCTTGAGATGATTGTTTAGCGTATATGGATCCGTGTATGTGTTGTTAGCGCAAAGGTGAGTATGCAAGTGATGGTATGACGATGCCATTGGCTACATGTGATAGTCCTTTGTGTGTTTTGCCCTCCTTCGTGTGTATAAGCGTATGCAATGGTATTCACTAAGCTTTGGCTTATTCTTTTAGTTGTTACCCTTTTTATAGGTTGTCCCGGAAGTGAAACAAAGATAAGTGCTTGAAGATTGAAGTTGCTTTGGATATATTAGCTATTTGCGTAAAATGGTATTGTTGATAGAACCCATAGTGACCCTTTGAACTTTTGGCTCTTGATATGGTTTGGGTCATTTGGTATGAATATGGTTATGTCAAGTGGATGAGTCTTGATGTCAATGTTTTAAAGTCAAATCGCCCCTTTGTGACACTTTGGGTAAATGTGGACAATTGACCCATTTGGTTGTAAAATGAATGCTTGATCAAATAGATACTTTTGTTATGTTTTGGAACAAGTTGATGTTGTAATTATGTTTATAAATGTGTCAATGCACTTGTTTGAATCTCTGATTTGTGTTCAAGAAGTTTGGTTTAGAAATTGGAAGGTTATGAGTTTGATCAAGTGTTTTAAGGATTTTGGTTTGCTGAACTGGAGCTCACTGCAGCGCAGTGGGGGTGATTTTTACCCACTGCGGCGCAGTGGAAATTTTCTGGTCCGGGGAGCATTTTGCTCCCACTGCGGCGCAGTGGGGGTTGCATCCACCCACTGCGGCGCAGTGGGTATATTACTGTAAAAAACAAATTTTAAAAATACGTCATTTTTATAAATCGAGTTGTGTCGTTTCAAGTGGTATCAGAGCCGTGGTTTAAGGGATTTAGGTATTTTATTATTACACGGATACCTAGACTTAAACCATAGATGTGACTTGACCTTATGTGCATAGTTTGGTTTCTAGTGACATATGGATGTATTTAGCGCAGTTCACTTGAGGTGTTATAATAAGTAATCATGATAATGACTGCAGCATTATTATGATCACATATTATAATAGCTTAAGTTAAGTCCGTTAAATGTGGAAGTATGTTAGTATGAAGCTATAGGTTGGAGACCTTGCTTGACAATGTGAATTATTTGTATTTTGCTTGTTGATTTGTAAGTTTGATTGAAAATTTGAGATGATTTTTGAGTTTAGTATGCCATGTGATGAATGTAAAGAAATGGGAATAATAAATACATGGTAAACGTGGAATATATGCGAATGTGATAGAGCATAAGTTTTGCTCGAATAATCGGCTATGAGGTCGTAAAGGTGGAATTTTGAAATGATTTGTAAGTTTAAGAGATGGATTGTCGCTTATAAAGAAAAAGCATGTTGAATAATTGATGAGTGTTGAATATGTGCTAATGTGTTGTGATAATTATTTGGTGTAAGACCATTGGGTAGTGAGACCCATGGCATCGTTATTATTTGGTGTAAGACCAATGGGTAGTGAGACCCGTGGCATCATTATTGTGTTGAAAGGACCATACGAGATATGGCGATGAGAATTAGTTGTGCAGGGATATGATTTAATTGATCGAATAATGTTATGATAGCACATAATGTGTGTAATATAAAGTTGTAGAGTTGGAGACTCCTAGTCTAATAAAGACTGTGTTGGTGATATGTTGAAAGACTATACGAAGTATGGAAATAAAAAGTAATTGAGTAGTAACATATTTGAATTGGTAAGTTTAATGTAATGGGTGCACGTTACATATTAGTATAAAGTCGTAGAGATTAGAACTCCTATTATAACGATGATCATTTAAGTGTGTGATAAAAGACCATACGGAGTATGGTGAATGTGTTTTTGACTTTGATTGACATGCTTTTCTTGAATGAGTATTTGATTACTTGATGTCTGATGATAGAAATTTAGATGAAATTGGCATAGTAAGAATGCGATGATATTAGGGTAGCAAAGAACTTATAAATGAGAAGTATGGTAGTTATGAAAGTTAAAAGCTAATTTGAAATCTTTTGAGTCAACTTGGTTTCGATTTCCTTTGGGAGTGTGTGAAGCAATGTCTGGGATTGGAATGGCTAAGCGTTACGACATCAATATGGAGAAGACGACTTAATTGAAGATCCTATTGGAGAGTATACGGATATTCTTGGCGATAGAAGGGAGCGGTCGTTTTCTGTTCATATTTTCACTTGTGGTTTTCCAAAATTTTCTTATGGCTGCCAATTTTATTTTGCTCATATCATCGATGCCGAAAGGAAACCACGGTCTGCGGAGAATATTCTTGTTGCTCGTGATGTCCTCAATGTTACTCCGAGGATTTCATTCTTTTTAATAGTTTTCGAGAGATTAAAATCATTCTTGTGATAAAATGAAAGATAGTCGGATGTGCTAGCGTTTGATTATTCATCAGTTCAATAAAGTAACAAACGAGAACGAGTACCGTTGTGAAGATTTGAGATTCTATTTGATCATTTGGAAAATAGTTTCTTATTATTCTAAGATAAAATTTCGTTTCATTTATCATCAACTTAAAGCAAGCGATGAAGATACTTCGGAAAATGCTGCCCAGGCTCGTTATGAGCACTTGTAATTCGTAGTTATACCCTTCGATTGTATTAAAGATTTTCCAACTTCCATGAGTCTTTTGAACCGCAATTGTCATTTGTTATGAGATAAATCCGTATTGTTTTCATTGACAACGTTCTGTTTATCTTAAAAGTCAATCCGGCCAGAAAGTTCTTTTACGTGAAGTCTTGGAGATACGACGAAAGTGAAAGTTCCATGTCAATTCGTTAAATGATCAGTCAGATTAGGAGAAGTGCAATCATCTCGATCGTGTGATTACCAAAAGAGGGAATGAGGTTGATTCGGCTTGGATTAGTGCGGTGACGAAGTGGAAACATCCTACAAGATCAATAAAGATTAGAAGTTTCGTAGTTGACATGTGATAAATGTCGCTTTACTTTCGTTTTTTTTTTTAAAGATAGTATCGCCGTTGACCGAATTAATTAGAAAGAATGTGAAGTGAGCTTGGAGAAAAGAATGAGAAGTTGAACGAAGCATTGAAAGAAACCAAGAAGAATCGTTCTATTCACAATTTAGAGTTCATTGGATTTGTTTTTACTTCAAATTTTTGATGATTTTACCTCTATAGTGTCAAGTTTATCGCTTTTATTCGATCGTATAAGTCTTAAGTATTTTCTTTTTCTTATCGATCAACGAAATCTCCAACCACTGTCGAAGAAGTTGATTAACTCTTTCAAAAGATTACGTCTACGAAGTTTGGTGTCGCACCAGTAAGCCAATGTAGTGGCGGATGTTGTTAACCTGAAAAGTTTTCACCTTTCTTTTTGTGTTTCACCGGTGTACATGCTAATCACAATTGATTTCTTTGATCATTTAGAGGAGGCTCAAGAGAAATTTGTGCAACGGGAACCTAAGCAAACGAGAAGTCAGGGTCACATGACATATTTTCTGGAGAATTTTGCAATCGTACTTTACGTCTCGATAGAACATAGAATCCTTTTTCCTAGCGAATCAAAGCGATTTTTGCTCCAGAAAGCTCATAAATACGAATACTTCTTGTGCCCGGTACGACAAAGATGTATCAAGATTTAAAGAGAGAATAGTAGTGACCCCAAATGAAGCGGGATGTTGTGAGCATGAATAGTTGACCGTTGACAGAGCGTAGAATTTGCATTTGTCCTTAATATAATTTCCGTATAACAATAGATATTGCGCTAGTATTCAGATTTGCCTCCGTATGAATGTTGTTTGGTAGGAAATGTTGATTCCCTGTTCGTTTTAGAAAAGTGATATGAAAGCATGGAAAGATGTTGAGGTGTTAATGGGATTTGACAGAAATGTTTTCTTTATTGATGTCGCTGCAAGTGGCTTGGATCACGAGGTCGTGATCCGTTCCAAGTGGGGGAGAGTTGTAACACCCCAAGATTTTTAAAAGGTAAAATAAATTAAATTATATTATAGTTTTAACCTTAAAATAAGTTCTTGATATTTTATTTTTAATTATGAGGTTAATTTAGTTGGAACTTTAGCGGATAGCGGATAAATTACCCACAAATTTTTGAATGGGTCGTGGCATTACAGGAGGGTGCCAGCCTCCCATCTTCTTCCTTAGTCATCATTTCCACCATTCTTATTTTCTTGTTTCTCAAAGCTTCTTCAACCCCATTCAATCCATTATCACCCTTTCAATTCAATTAAGAACTCTCTCTACATCAACAAGAATAATAATCTTCTTGTAATTCCATTCCAAGCAAATTCTAACCTCTTAATTTAATTAAAGAATCATTCAAGAGAGATAATAATAACACTCAAGGATTAATCATCTAATCTTGGAAGAAATTGTGAGTGTGGGGGTGTGTGGGTCGAAACAAGGAAGAAAAGAGAAGACGGAAATTTGTAATTCTTCCATTCTAGTTGTTATTGTTCAAAGGTATAACTTTTATTTCATTATTAATTAAATTAGGGTTCATGCAAGTATTTAATTTGGGGTTTTGATGAAATGGGTCATCTAGATTAATTTCAATTTAGGATTCTTGAATTGATAAGAATTGGGGGTTTTCTTAAAATGGATTATTTACTTAAAATCAAGCTAGGATTCATGAAAATTGATAAAATTGGGAATGTTTGAATGAGTTGGCTATGTGGTAATGCTTTTCTAAATCCTTACTTGTAATGGAGCATATTGATATGTAAATTCATGAATATTTTGATAAAAGTGTTTTTAGTGATTTTTATGGCCAAAGCAAGAAAATGATGATTTTGAATAATAATGTAGTATGACCATATAGAGGTGATTATGAGAAGATGGAAATAATGATTTTTGAGTAAAATGTGTATGGTCATATTGATGAGATAAGGAAATGGTGATTTTCGTATTAAAATGAGTTTTGGCCATGTTTTTGTGAAAAGTGAAATGAGATTTGGAAATGAGCCAACTCAAAGATAATATGAGTTTGAATCGGGTAAAAGAATGCTAGTGAATGGTTAGTGCTTGGCTATGGTTAGATAGCCTTGGATATGATGGATGACCTTATATGTGTTTTGAATTTGATTTGATAGATTGAAAGCTTGAAATTTGTGTTCTTGCGGTCATCACAGATTTGGTTGTCGCGAAGGAGGTGAGTACTCTTGCATACGATTATATGTACGTTGGGTCGATTACCATATGATGGTGGATTCCGTGTGTGGTAATCGATTCGGCGATAGGGCCTAATTTGAGGCCGGGCCTAAGAATCCCATGATTGTATTGAGATAAGGCCTAAGAACCTTTGGGGCCTAAGAATCCCTTGAGATGATTGTTTAGCGTATATGGATCCGTGTATGTGTTGTTAGCGCAAAGGTGAGTATGCAAGTGATGGTATGACGATGCCATTGGCTACATGTGATAGTCCTTTGTGTGTTTTGCCCTCCTTCGTGTGTATAAGCGTATGCAATGGTATTCACTAAGCTTTGGCTTATTCTTTTAGTTGTTACCCTTTTTATAGGTTGTCCCGGAAGTGAAACAAAGATAAGTGCTTGAAGATTGAAGTTGCTTTGGATATATTAGCTATTTGCGTAAAATGGTATTGTTGATAGAACCCATAGTGACCCTTTGAACTTTTGGCTCTTGATATGGTTTGGGTCATTTGGTATGAATATGGTTATGTCAAGTGGATGAGTCTTGATGTCAATGTTTTAAAGTCAAATCGCCCCTTTGTGACACTTTGGGTAAATGTGGACAATTGACCCATTTGGTTGTAAAATGAATGCTTGATCAAATAGATACTTTTGTTATGTTTATTTCCGTGTCTAAAACTTGTAAAGTTTTGTTACGTACATTTCTGCAAATTTGGTCATATGTAAATCCTTTGGTCTTAGCAAAACTAGTGATGGTTTGAAAAGTGGCAAAATGGGTAAATTACCCATTGATGGTGAATATGGGTTTTGGAACAAGTTGATGTTGTAATTATGTTTATAAATGTGTCAATGCACTTGTTTGAATCTCTGATTTGTGTTCAAGAAGTTTGGTTTAGAAATTGGAAGGTTATGAGTTTGATCAAGTGTTTTAAGGATTTTGGTTTGCTGAACTGGAGCTCACTGCAGCGCAGTGGGGGTGATTTTTACCCACTGCGGCGCAGTGGAAATTTTCTGGTCCGGGGAGCATTTTGCTCCCACTGCGGCGCAGTGGGTATATTACTGTAAAAAACAAATTTTAAAAATACGTCATTTTTATAAATCGAGTTGTGTCGTTTCAAGTGGTATCAGAGCCGTGGTTTAAGGGATTTAGGTATTTTATTATTACACGGATACCTAGACTTAAACCATAGATGTGACTTGACCTTATGTGCATAGTTTGGTTTCTAGTGACATATGGATGTATTTAGCGCAGTTCACTTGAGGTGTTATAATAAGTAATCATGATAATGACTGCAACATTATTATGATCACATATTATAATAGCTTAAGTTAAGTCCGTTAAATGTGGAAGTATGTTAGTATGAAGCTATAGGTTGGAGACCTTGCTTGACAATGTGAATTATTTGTATTTTGCTTGTTGATTTGTAAGTTTGATTGAAAATTTGAGATGATTTTTGAGTTTAGTATGCCATGTGATGAATGTAAAGAAATGGGAATAATAAATACATGGTAAACGTGGAATATATGCGAATGTGATAGAGCATAAGTTTTGCTCGAATAATCGGCTATGAGGTCGTAAAGGTGGAATTTTGAAATGATTTGTAAGTTTAAGAGATGGATTGTCGCTTATAAAGAAAAAGCATGTTGAATAATTGATGAGTGTTGAATATGTGCTAATGTGTTGTGATAATTATTTGGTGTAAGACCATTGGGTAGTGAGACCCATGGCATCGTTATTATTTGGTGTAAGACCAATGGGTAGTGAGACCCGTGGCATCATTATTGTGTTGAAAGGACCATACGAGATATGGCGATGAGAATTAGTTGTGCAGGGATATGATTTAATTGATCGAATAATGTTATGATAGCACATAATGTGTGTAATATAAAGTTGTAGAGTTGGAGACTCCTAGTCTAATAAAGACTGTGTTGGTGATATGTTGAAAGACTATACGAAGTATGGAAATAAAAAGTAATTGAGTAGTAACATATTTGAATTGGTAAGTTTAATGTAATGGGTGCACGTTACATATTAGTATAAAGTCGTAGAGATTAGAACTCCTATTATAACGATGATCATTTAAGTGTGTGATAAAAGACCATACGGAGTATGGTGAATGTGTTTTTGACTTTGATTGACATGCTTTTCTTGAATGAGTATTTGATTACTTGATGTCTGATGATAGAAATTTAGATGAAATTGGCATAGTAAGAATGCGATGATATTAGGGTAGCAAAGAACTTATAAATGAGAAGTATGGTAGTTATGAAAGTTAAAAGCTAATTTGAAATCTTTTGAGTCAACTTGGTTTCGATTTCCTTTGGGAGTGTGTGAAGCAATGTCTGGGATTGGAATGGCTAAGCGTTACGACATCAATATGGAGAAGACGACTTAATTGAAGATCCTATTGGAGAGTATACGGATATTCTTGGCGATAGAAGGGAGCGGTCGTTTTCTGTTCATATTTTCACTTGTGGTTTTCCAAAATTTTCTTATGGCTGCCAATTTTATCTTGCTCATATCATCGATGCGGAAAGGAAACCACGGTCTGCGGAGAATATTCTTGTTGCTCGTGATGTCCTCAATGTTACTCCGAGGATTTCATTCTTTTTAATAGTTTTCGAGAGATTAAAATCATTCTTGTGATAAAATGAAAGATAGTCGGATGTGCTAGCGTTTGATTATTCATCAGTTCAATAAAGTAACAAACGAGAACGAGTACCGTTGTGAAGATTTGAGATTCTATTTGATCATTTGGAAAATAGTTTCTTATTATTCTAAGATAAAATTTCGTTTCATTTATCATCAACTTAAAGCAAGCGATGAAGATACTTCGGAAAATGCTGCCCAGGCTCGTTATGAGCACTTGTAATTCGTAGTTATACCCTTCGATTGTATTAAAGATTTTCCAACTTCCATGAGTCTTTTGAACCGCAATTGTCATTTGTTATGAGATAAATCCGTATTGTTTTCATTGACAACGTTCTGTTTATCTTAAAAGTCAATCCGGCCAGAAAGTTCTTTTACGTGAAGTCTTGGAGATACGACGAAAGTGAAAGTTCCATGTCAATTCGTTAAATGATCAGTCAGATTAGGAGAAGTGCAATCATCTCGATCGTGTGATTACCAAAAGAGGGAATGAGGTTGATTCGGCTTGGATTAGTGCGGTGACGAAGTGGAAACATCCTACAAGATCAATAAAGATTAGAAGTTTCGTAGTTGACATGTGATAAATGTCGCTTTACTTTCATTTTTTTTTTAAAGATAGTATCGCCGTTGACCGAATTAATTAGAAAGAATGTGAAGTGAGCTTGGAGAAAAGAATGAGAAGTTGAACGAAGCATTGAAAGAAACCAAGAAGAATCGTTCTATTCACAATTTAGAGTTCATTGGATTTGTTTTTACTTCAAATTTTTGGTGTTTTTACCTCTATAGTGTCAAGTTTTTCGCTTTTATTCGATCGTATAAGCCTTAAGTATTTTCTTTTTCTTATCGATCAACGAAATCTCCAACCACTGTCGAAGAAGTTGATTAACTCTTTCAAAAGATTACGTCTACGAAGTTTGGTGTCGCACCAGTAAGCCAATGTAGTGGCGGATGTTGTTAACCTGAAAAGTTTTCACCTTTCTTTTTGTGTTTCACCGGTGTACATGCTAATCACAATTGATTTCTTTGATCATTTAGAGGAGGCTCAAGAGAAATTTGTGCAACGGGAACCTAAGCAAACGAGAAGTCAGGGTCACATGACATATTTTCTGGAGAATTTTGCAATCGTACTTTACGTCTCGATAGAACATAGAATCCTTTTTCTAGCGAATCAAAGCGATTTTTGCTCCAGAAAGCTCATAAATACGAATACTTCTTGTGCCCGGTACGACAAAGATGTATCAAGATTTAAAGAGAGAATAGTAGTGACCCCAAATGAAGCGGGATGTTGTGAGCATGAATAGTTGACCGTTGACAGAGCGTAGAATTTGCATTTGTCCTTAATATAATTTCCGTATAACAATAGATATTGCGCTAGTATTCAGATTTGCCTCCGTATGAATGTTGTTTGGTAGGAAATGTTGATTCCCTGTTCGTTTTAGAAAAGTGATATGAAAGCATGGAAAGATGTTGAGGTGTTAATGGGATTTGACAGAAATGTTTTCTTTATTGATGTCGCTGCAAGTGGCTTGGATCACGAGGTCGTGATCCGTTCCAAGTGGGGGAGAGTTGTAACACCCCAAGATTTTTAAAAGGTAAAATAAATTAAATTATATTATAGTTTTAACATTAAAATAAGTTCTTGATATTTTATTTTTAATTATGAGGTTAATTTAGTTGGAACTTTAGCGGATAGCGGATAAATTACCCACAAAATTTTTGAATGGGTCGTGGCATTACAGGAGGGTGCCAGCCTCCCATCTTCTTCCTTAGTCATCATTTCCACCATTCTTATTTTCTTGTTTCTCAAAGCTTCTTCAACCCCATTCAATCCATTATCACCCTTTCAATTCAATTAAGAACTCTCTCTACATCAACAAGAATAATAATCTTCTTGTAATTCCATTCCAAGCAAATTCTAACCTCTTAATTTAATTAAAGAATCATTCAAGAGAGATAATAATAACACTCAAGGATTAATCATCTAATCTTGGAAGAAATTGTGAGTGTGGGGGTGTGTGGGTCGAAACAAGGAAGAAAAGAGAAGAGGGAAATTTGTAATTCTTCCATTCTAGTTGTTATTGTTCAAAGGTATAACTTTTATTTCATTATTAATTAAATTAGGGTTCATGCAAGTATTTAATTTGGGGTTTTGATGAAATGGGTCATCTAGATTAATTTCAATTTAGGATTCTTGAATTGATAAGAATTGGGGGTTTTCTTAAAATGGATTATTTACTTAAAATCAAGCTAGGATTCATGAAAATTGATAAAATTGGGAATGTTTGAATGAGTTGGCTATGTGGTAATGCTTTTCTAAATCCTTACTTGTAATGGAGCATATTGATATGTAAATTCATGAATATTTTGATAAAAGTGTTTTTAGTGATTTTTATGGCCAAAGCAAGAAAATGATGATTTTGAATAATAATGTAGTATGACCATATAGAGGTGATTATGAGAAGATGGAAATAATGATTTTTGAGTAAAATGTGTATGGTCATATTGATGAGATAAGGAAATGGTGATTTTCGTATTAAAATGAGCTTTGGCCATGTTTTTGTGAAAAGTGAAATGAGATTTGGAAATGAGCCAACTCAAAGATAATATGAGTTTGAATCGGGTAAAAGAATGCTAGTGAATGGTTAGTGCTTGGCTATGGTTAGATAGCCTTGGATATGATGGATGACCTTATATGTGTTTTGAATTTGATTTGATAGATTGAAAGCTTGAAATTTGTGTTCTTGCGGTCATCACAGATTTGGTTGTCGCGAAGGAGGTGAGTACTCTTGCATACGATTATATGTACGTTGGGTCGATTACCATATGATGGTGGATTCCGTGTGTGGTAATCGATTCGGCGATAGGGCCTAATTTGAGGCCGGGGCCTAAGAATCCCATGATTGTATTGAGATAAGGCCTAAGAACCTTTGGGGCCTAAGAATCCCTTGAGATGATTGTTTAGCGTATATGGATCCGTGTATGTGTTGTTAGCGCAAAGGTGAGTATGCAAGTGATGGTATGACGATGCCATTGGCTACATGTGATAGTCCTTTGTGTGTTTTGCCCTCCTTCGTGTGTATAAGCGTATGCAATGGTATTCACTAAGCTTTGGCTTATTCTTTTAGTTGTTACCCTTTTTATAGGTTGTCCCGGAAGTGAAACAAAGATAAGTGCTTGAAGATTGAAGTTGCTTTGGATATATTAGCTATTTGCGTAAAATGGTATTGTTGATAGAACCCATAGTGACCCTTTGAACTTTTGGCTCTTGATATGGTTTGGGTCATTTGGTATGAATATGGTTATGTCAAGTGGATGAGTCTTGATGTCAATGTTTTAAAGTCAAATCGCCCCTTTGTGACACTTTGGGTAAATGTGGACAATTGACCCATTTGGTTGTAAAATGAATGCTTGATCAAATAGATACTTTTGTTATGTTTATTTCCGTGTCTAAAACTTGTAAAGTTTTGTTACGTACATTTCTGCAAATTTGGTCATATGTAAATCCTTTGGTCTTAGCAAAACTAGTGATGGTTTGAAAAGTGGCAAAATGGGTAAATGACCCATTGATGGTGAATATGGGTTTTGGAACAAGTTGATGTTGTAATTATGTTTATAAATGTGTCAATGCACTTGTTTGAATCTCTGATTTGTGTTCAAGAAGTTTGGTTTAGAAATTGGAAGGTTATGAGTTTGATCAAGTGTTTTAAGGATTTTGGTTTGCTGAACTGGAGCTCACTGCGGCGCAGTGGGGGTGATTTTTACCCACTGCGGCGCAGTGGAATTTTTCTGGTCCGGGGAGCATTTTGCTCCCACTGCGGCGCAGTGGGGGTTGCATCCACCCACTGCGGCGCAGTGGGTATATACTGTAAAAAAAAAAACGTCATTTTTATAAATCGAGTTGTGTCGTTTCATAATTCTCTGATGTGCTACTTATAATAAAATTATGGATTATATAACATTACAATTTGTGTAAACAAAAAAAAATAAACAAGAGGTATTTTTATGAGTTTTAAGATTTTCTATGATTACGTACGAAATTTTTTTCAAAACTAATATAACTTTATTTAGATAGCAAACCAGAGTTATAATTACAATTACATTATCAAGAAAAATAAACAATGGGATTCCTAAATACCTCTCGAGGATTGAATTGTGAGGACTGGAAAAAGGGGTCAAACAACTCGTGTCATTGTGTCAATTACAAAATAAAACATGAGAAATAACCCCACCCATAGAAGCCGAGTCACCGGTTTCCAGAAGCTTCCACTTTGTAGTGTTCATCATAAATGATCAATGATGGTCCTTTATTTGGAAAATACGAAAATACCCTCACGTGGAATGCACGTGAGGGGGTTAACGGATTCGAGTTAACGTTCGTTTTCGAAAAGGATGAAACGTGATCATTTTCCATCTATAAAGGATGATATCAGACAAATTTTAAACTTAAAGGACGAAATCAGACTTTTTGCAAACCACAAGGACGATTCGTGTCGATCACTCTAATTTTAAATATATTTTTTAATGTGTTTCCCGTATACACGATAACATATAATATGAAAGACATAACCATTTAATAAAATGTTAGTTTAAAATAGAATTTTATTACGATGGTTTACTTTATGGCCAATGTAAAGGTTTTACTTGCACTGCCATGGCTAGAAATCAAACATTATAGATTGGGGGTGCTTGGTTCGAAAAGACCTTTGTACTAGTGCTATGAGCTAGCCTTGCAATGGAAAGCATGAAGGTTGGCGGGGGCTAAGCACCCGCCAGTCTCCCTACTGGCTCCCGCTGACAATGATCTTCTTCAATTTTGAATATGAGGGCAGCAAGAGATATTAAATGATGTTAGTATCGTATAAGTTAACCCCTTAACAATGTGTTTAATATTTTTAATAAGATTTTAATAAATGTCACTTTCATTAAAACATCATATTGGGCTTAAGATTTAATGATTTATATAAGAGAATATTACTTTCATTAAAACATCAAACTGGCTCAAGGAATTGAAGAACGAAAATTTCTATTTATTAATGTTTTTGTGAAAAACAAGATGTTTTTCTTAACCAAACTTAACATCATAACTATCTCAATTGATCTTTCTCTAATATTCAAAGAATACCACCTTCATTAAAACATCAAACTGGGCTTAAATTTATCTAAGAGAACGAGAAAGAATTGGACCTGAATAACCCATTGCATGCTGCTTTATGATTGAAACCACAGGGACGATGGTTAGTATTATATAAAATGGGTTATATGTAATGGGCTAGTTTAGTTGGTAAAATGACAAAAATTGGCCCAATAATTGAACATTTGGGTACGCAATGTTTTCAGAACCGGATCGATCATTGAACTGGTCTAGTGAGAGGATCAACGGGAAAACCGGTCTTTATATTAACATTTAGTCCTCACATCACAGCCCGTCCTATAACGGATGGTCTCAAAATTAAAATAATAACCCTTTTATAGTAGAAAAAGAAGCCATAATCAAACTACAATTGACAACAAACTAAATTAAAAGAGATGAAAAATAACAATAACATAACAATTTAATATCAAATAATAAACAAACACGAACAAAATACCAAAAATAAAATTAAAGTGATATAAAAAAAACGTATGTTTTTGAATAATATGAATGAATGATTATAAAAATTTAGGTTGTATAATAATTTATTGAGAGAGTTTTAAGGATAATATATATCTATAAAATTTAAAAAGATTTGTTTTGATAAAAAAAGATTTATGATAGAATTTTAAATATAATTATCTATTAATAAGCAAATAAAATAAAAAAATCTAAAAAAAGGAAAGAGCTCTAGAGTAATTAGGAGATTTTAGGTTAAAAAGAGCTTTAAGTCAATGTTTTAAAAACCGGTATTTTAGTCATACCGGTGGAAAAAATTTCCGGTATTATCGGTATTACCGGAAATACCGGCCGGTACGACTATTTTAATTTATTTTATTTTTTTTATAAAAATCCTACAAAACTTGTTACAATTTAACGAAAATAGTCAAAATACAATTATAATCCACTAAAATAATACCAAATAGGTATTTCATAACAAAATATAAATTTTAAAGTTAACAAATAACAAAAAATAACATTAAAGTATCATAAAAAAAATTCAAAAAATAAAATAAAATAAAAAATAACGGGAATACCGGCCGTTATTGAATAGTGAAAATACCGAAAAAATACCGGACTTAAAATACCAGAGTACCTTCGAATACCGGTAATACCGGCCGACATATACCGGTATTTAAAACATTGGCTTTAAGGGTGTCAAATGTACCCCAACCTCTTCTTTTTAGTTATATAGTACTAGTCTTCAGGCCCGTCCGATAGAAACATGTGAAAAATAACAAAACATGAACAAAACATATTTAAAAGAATAAACTCTTTTATAGTAGAATAAGAAGCCATAATCAAACTACATTGATTTGTTGAAAAAATTTACTGAACTTGATTTGTTTATTAAAGATAGAAAGGAGAAGAATAATATGAATGAGAATGATTAATAAAAATTTAGGTTGTATATATAATAATTTATTGGGAGAGTTTTAAGGATATTATATCTTTAAAATTTAAAAAGATTTGTTTTGATAGAAAAAGATTTATGATAGAGTTTTAGATATAATTATCTATTTAATAAGCAAATAAAAATATAAAAAATCTAGAAAAAAAAAAAGAGAGAGCTTAGGCCAAAAAGAGCATTAAGGGGTGCTAAATGTACCTCCAACCTCTTCTTTTAGTTATGGTATAGATAGATAGATAGATAGATACTTAGGGGCAGTTTGGTTCACAGAATGTTTTTGAAGGAATTAGAATCTGTTAAAGGAATTGGAATTTGAGGGAATTGGAATCTGAAAGTTTAAAAATTTGTATTGTGTTTGGTTGACAGAATCTAATGGAATTCAATTAAAAAAATTCAATATAAATAATATCAAATTACTAATTGAGTAAACGGCTTAAATCGTCCTTGTGGTTTACCCTAATAATCAAGTTTCGTCCTTAACTATCTGAAATGACACTGGCAGTCCTTTTGGGAAGGATAAGGATCACATCCAGTCCTTTACGCAAACGAACGTTTGCTCCAATCCGTTATCCCTCGCACATGTTTTTCACGTGAGGGTAGTATCGTCATTTTCAAAGCTAAAGGACCACTAATAATATTTTTTTTATCACATTTTCTCTTTCTTCTTTCCTTCTTCTCATACATAATAATGCAGCAGCTAGATATAAGGCTATCAACAATTACAATCACTTTCATCCATATTCATATTTAATCATTATCCTTTAAATAATAATCAAAAGTAATCATCATCACCATCATCTTCAAAGGAGCTGAATTTATATGTGTGTATATATATACACACACCAGATCTGAGTTATATAAAGAAAATTTTATATATCAGATACAAGATTCGACCCGAATCGAGCTATTTTTCTCTTCTTCTTTTTTCTGAAAGTTCTAGATCCACTATACCGCTGCCGCCGGCTTTCACTTTTGGACGGAATCTGAATGACGGGGAACATCAAAGAGTGGGCTACGTAGACATAACCCTGGAAACGAAGAAACCCCACCACCGCGCAGCCACCACTGACCTTTACCTACATGCCGACCAACCATGGGAAGGTATGGTCGGAATACGAGGTCCCTCCGGTGAGTGCTTTAATTTGTGAAGTGCAATTATATGGATTTGTTTCTTGATATTTTTCTTGTCTGATTTAACTAGAGGGGATGATGAATAATGATAGTAATTCTTGTTTGATTTCATTGTTAAAGTTTTATTTTGATTGTAAATTTGTTAAGGGTTTGTTAATGGTGAATTGATGATGGTGGTGGATGTTGGAAAAATATACAGACAGACTAACAGACATATGGATATAGAGATGTAGATATAAGGAAAATGTATCAACTTCGGTCCTTTAGTTCTTGAAATGACACAAATACCCTCAGTTACCACGTGAGGGCTAACGGATTGAAGCAAACGTCCGTTTACGTAAAGGACTGATGTGATCCTTATCCTCCCAAAAGGACTGCCAGTGTCATTTCAGATAGTTAAGGACGAAACTTGATTATTAGGATAAACCACAAGGACGATTTAAGCCGCTTACTCTTACAAGATTAACCTTGTTGCTTTCTTATAATAATATACGAGTAACTTTTTTTTCCATTTTAACAACATATATAATAATGACAATATAATAATATACGAGTAACTTTTTTTCCATTTTAACAACATATATAATAATGACATATTAATCTATTAATATAACTAGTTACTGACCCCGCGCGTTGCCGCGGAGTACGTTTTTTACACAATAAAGTTTTGGCAAATTTATGTCAAATATTCGAACCCAAACTTTAAAAATGACAACTAACCATCTAGCAACAATAAAAATATTGTAAAAGAATAATAAGTTGTATAAAAACACAAACAATAACTATATTAATGCTTTAAATGTTTCATGAATGTAAGACGTAACCATGATGAAAGTTATTATTTATTAAAAACGTTATATATATATATATATATATATATATATAGGGTAGGGTTAACGTGAGAACCACAAATATGGAGAGAACCGTGAGAACCACTAGTTTTCCTCCCTTTTTCTTCTTTTTTGTGTGGTTTTTTATTTTTTTAATTTTTATTTTTCATTTTTTGAAACTTTTTTTTGTTTTTTATTTTCTTTTAACAAAAACCCATTCCAAAAAAAAAAAAAAAAAAAAATTTTTGTAAAAAATCATATGGGTTACGCGTTAAGAAAACGTATGTATACGGTACGGGCCAGAGGCCCTTATCCGTTCTAAACTGACCGTCAAGGGACGCATATGGGAATCGTATGGATTTGATGGGCGGCGATCCAAGAGATGGTGACGGTTGTATACGGTACGGGCGTAGCCCTTAACTCTAAGGGCAAAGCCCTTAGAGATGGTTTTTTAGTGGTTCTCACGGTTCTCACCATATATGTTGGTTCTCACTTGATCCCTTCACTATATATATATATATATATATATATATATATATAATATATATATATATATATTATATATATATATATATATATATATATAAAAACGGAAGAAAATCATCAAAAACCAAATCTTTAAAAGTAAAACCATAACTATGTGCAAGTTGTATGATGAAAACCTGAGAACCCAAAAGTTTAGTGTCAATAAAATGAAAACGAAAACTTTGATGTGGGGTAAAAGTTAAAAGATGAAAACTTTCATTAAAAAAACAACTAAACATGTAGCAATACAATAAAAAAAATGTAAAAGAATATTAAGATGTATAAAAACATAAACAATAACTATATTAATGTTTTAAATGTAACATGAACGCAAGATGTAACGATGATAAAAGTTATTGTATAATGAAAATGCTATATGTATAAAAAGACGGATGAAAATAATCAAAGACCAAATGTTTAAAAGTAAAACCGTAACTGTGTGAAAGTTGTTTGATGAAAACATGAGAACCTAAAAGTTTAGTGTCACGGAAATGAAAACGAAAACTTTAATGTGGGGTAAAAGTTAAAAAATAAAAATTTTAGGGGGTTAAAACGAAAATTGGTTAAAATTTAAGGGCTTAAAACGAAATTTATTTAAAGTTAGTATGTGCTTCAATAGCTTGTACCTTTCATGCTTAAAAGGCTTGTACATAGCATATTAGTTTTTAGTATATATATAATATATATTGATAAATATAATATACACATTCCACCACCACATACGTTTCATCTTCAAACACCAATACAGTAATAATATATTTTACACCTTCTTGCTTAATCTCCCCATTATCTTCTTCACATGAATACACTGCCGGAATAATAATAATAGCATACGATGGATATATAATAATAATGATATATGTAATCTGATAACAATAATGATATATTAATAATATACACATAGATCTATGTCCCTAAGATACATAGAGATGGTCAATGAATAATAGATGTTGGCGAATAGTATGTTCCGACGAACGGCGGTTGGTTCTTAATCAATCGATTAAAGGGAGAAAGGGGTTGAGAAAGGTGTTGTAGGGTGGGTAGCCTGACAGGGATGGTGCGCAATGGCTGATTCTAATCGCTGGCGGTAGCTTCCATGATGCAGGAACCCGGTTGGCCGGTTGGTGGCGGCATAGTAGTGGGCTGCGGCAAGGAACTCAGATGTTTGTAACAGGATGGGTATTTTTGTAAAATGGTTGAATTCCATTGGAATTGTAAACTTTCCATAAGTTTTGGGAAGGAATTGTGAATTCTTTGTTTTAAGGAATTTGAAGGAAAAATTTCAATTCCAATTCCATTTTTTTCAACCAAACACAGAAAGCATAGGATTTAAATTCAATTCATTAATTAAAGATTTAGTGAATAAATTACTAGATTTTAGGCCCGTGTCTAATACACGGGCTTACAACTTTATCAATATTAGATGTTAGTTTATTATGATTTAAAATTTAATTTACAATTTTTAGTAATAAAAAATTGATCTATATTATAAAACTTTGAGTTTTATAGTGAAATATTTTTTAAAATATGTTTATCGAAGTTGTTTACTGTGACATACATAACGATATTTGAATATTATAAAATCATAATATGTCCATCAAAGTTGTAGATTGTGACATACTTAGCGATATTTGAATATTAAAAAATTGATATTACATTCTTATTTTACACTTTTAAAAATAATATCTTATTTTTAGATGCAACATATTCCAAATATTTCAATTACAATATGACAATGCTATATGTGTTTCTATAAAGATTATATTTTACATGCTTTATTGGTATAGATAGATATACATCAAATTGGTACAAAAACTGAAGAACGTAGTTTTGGAATTGCTAATTGATATGCCCATTATTCTTGTACGATTTTTAATAATCTACACAAGTGATTACATGACACAAAAATTATTTAGCGTTGTCATAAAAAATGATATAAATTTTTATATTTTTATTTATTATCAATAAATAAATTTGTATTATAAGGGAGTATAGATTCTATAAGAAAAAAGTTTTAAGTATTTAGAAGTTAATAAAAGTCAAAAAAAATTTGAACAGAAAATGATTCTACCAATAACACAAAAAACCAGTTAAATAAAGTTTAACCGGTCCATATGAATACACTTACATGACTATGAAAGGATTGATTATGCATTCCTCCATACGAATCAATGATTTTCTAATTCTGTTTCGATACCAAGAAACCAAATGGGCTACAATATTATCTCATAAAACAAACCGTCTTTTTTTCCCCTTAAACTTTCTGTCTTTGAAAAACCAAAAATACTCTTCCT
The DNA here is from genome assembly GCA_034093135.1 of Erigeron breviscapus. Classification (NCBI taxonomy): domain Eukaryota; kingdom Viridiplantae; phylum Streptophyta; class Magnoliopsida; order Asterales; family Asteraceae; genus Erigeron; species Erigeron breviscapus. The sequence goes on along the minus strand of CM067170.1, from coordinate 122,555,789 downwards.
TTAATCACTAATTTAAACATCTCCATCTAATATACCTATAATACCTTAATGAAATAATTTACAGTATAGATCCCCAACACTTAAAATAACTACAATACCACCTTTAACATCAATTACTTTTACATTCACCACCATCGTCACCCCCATCACCGTCCCACCACCATCCCCACCACCGTCACCACCACCACCTCCGTCATCACTACCCCACCGCCGCCGCATTGCGCGGACATAAGTCTAGTTAGAATAAAAAAAACAATGTCACACAGTTTAGTTGGTGACAACGTTATCATACAATAAGATGTGATCTCAATTACACCCCATTACTACACAGCGGGCATAAAAATGAAGGGATGTCCAAGCCATTAGATTCATTCAAGTCGGTGCGATCAATTAGTAATTAGTAATCTCCAAACAAATATATTTACCTTAGACGGGGCAAACCGATTCCAACAAGCTGGATGCTGACTAGATGAAAGAATAAACTGGTCTATATGTTTTATAACAATAACAAGTTTTACCTAGAATTCATAGGAGTTATTACAAAACCATTGCGAAGAACTCGGTTGCTCTACTATTGTAACATTTGAAATGTGATCAGAAAGGGATTGAAACTGTTGCAATTCGACCGTATGTCTCGTCTCCAAATCTCCAATTCCACCTAAAACTGTTACATGACACTAGCCTGGGATTAGTGGGTACCAAATGATACATGAGATCAGGGGTTTCCATCCAATAACCTTTTTTTTTCATTCCATCGATGATATATAGAACAATATCTATTCTGCTCTATAGAAAAAAGCCGAGGAAAAGTAATAAAAAGTGTCAAGTCAATTATCCCCAACCTTTATAGTGATCACTTTGGCGAGGTTTATTCCTTTAATCCAACCAAAACAAAATACGCGGGGAGTTAGAAAGTTCATTTATAACCTTAACCCATCAAGCAAACGAGTAAAATTGGATACCTTTTATTTCATTTGATCTTATAAATAAACTGTGAAATGACCAATTTGATTAAGATACACGTATGTACAAAGAGCTAAAAGGATTCAGATCAGAACCAAACTCTAGCCATTAGAGATTACATTCTGGTCATTCACTACATAACAAAGCTGACTATCAAATGGAAAGGAAAAATGCAAAATACAATTGTTCGCAGATCAACCCAACTTGATTGATTTTAACCTGTACAAAAAGTACATGTTAAGACCCAAACGCGTTTCAAGCAAAGATTGTCCTGCGATTTAACAATCATGTTGTCAAGAAATGAATCTGAAGTATAACATAATATCCTTCATACCAATTGATCAATGCCCAGATCTTGATATTGTATTTATCCAACCGTCAAAATTTTGAAACACACAAATGAATACAACTATTCCCAATAAATTCCCTGTGTTTACTTGGAATATGTACAAGTTACAAGAGTTATATAGATGGCTCTAACGAGGCTTGAAACCTTGGCGGCACTTTAAGCAAAGGAGCTTGGAACTCACCCGGGTTTCCCAATTGACCACATGCAGCCATTTGGTCATCTCCTCTACTCGGTCTCATTAACACAACACAACCTCCCTCTGCCAGGATGTTTCGAAACTCGACCATCTTTGCATCCGTTGTGGGTTGGAAGTATGAACCACTATGCGGGTTGAATGTGATGAGGTTAATTTTACAAGGAATGCCCTTAACAAGATCAATTATCCTCTTTGCATCATCAATACTGAAAATACAAGACCATAACATTAATATGAATTCTGAGCATGTGCATTTACACAGATATAATCATTTTGATAAGCACACCCTTAGAATTTTTAGCCGTGTTTGCAATTTTTATTTCGTAAACTCTCCTCTTTTCATTCATACAAGAGACAGTTAATGCCCTGTATTCCGTTGTATGGGTGTCAACTTGAGGATTTACTTATTTAGTCATAGCCTTACCATGTTGCACCTCCCAAAGATATGTACCACTGAGCTAGTTGACTCATAGGCAAACTGTTTTTTTTCCAAGGGAAACAGGCAACTCACTGTCCACTCAAGGTTCAACTATCATAAGGACGATATGATTAGTTTGCTCTACCAAAGCTGGCAAACTTGGTTATACTATGTTCACATAAAACCACAACTTACATTGTGAGTTAAAGTTTGCATGCAAACATATGTATCAATAGTTCAATACAACTATCATAATCATGCATGGACTAGAGTCACTGGACACATGTGTGTAATTAAGTATGTGTTTGGATGCTGATACGAACCCATCCCATAATAGGCTCGCATCATGCCATAAGCTAAGTGTAGAACTCACTCCCAAAAGCTAGCTCAAAGGAGGAGGGGACACCTAGGCTTATAAACCACCAACCAATCCCATACTTGGCCGATGTGGGATCATATCAATACCCCACCCCTCTGAAGAGCCAACGTCCTCGTTGGTCACGGCTATGTTAGTCACGGTTGGCACCCTTCTCCTTGGTTCCAAGCCACCACTCCATAGGCCACCACTTCGAGCGTTGAAACCTCAAAAGGTAGGGCTGGCTCTGATACCAATTGATACAAACCATCCCATAATAGGCTCGCATCATGCCATAAGCTAAGTGTAGAACTCACTCCCAAAAGCTAGCTCAAAGGAGGAGGGGACACCTAGGCTTATAAACCACCAACCAATCCCATACTTGGCCGATGTGGGATCATATCAGATGCATGTTTAGAATACTTAACATTGAATTTATTGGACTTTTAGAGGTGGCAATTTCAACCCATTTACTTTCGAATGGGTCGATTTTGGTTGGGTTTTCTCATGGTGCAAGTGAAAAAATTAGCTAAAACAAATGAAAATAATTGGATTGAATGGATTTCCCATGGCCTATTCTTTATGCAATTCATGGTCTTTTTTTATGCGATTATTATTGTAATCATTAATAAATAACATTAAGAAAACAAAAAAGTAATTGTGGGTCAAGAAACCGATCTCGTTGAAACAAAAATGACCCATTAAAACCCTATCTACATTTTGACCCGTTACCTAACCCGCCCATCTTGCGACCTTTGTACAGACTTTGGATCATATCATCATAAGAAAAAAGTAAAGTCATTCTCACATCTCACCTGTCATTAACTCCAGCAAGCATCACATATTCAAATAAGACTTTGTATTTATGCTTCAAGTGGAGTTCTTCACGGAGGGTTTCAAGAAGTACATTCAGATTATACTTCCGATTAATGGGCATAATCCAGTTCCTAACCTATGACATAATTTTGAGATGGTAAGAAAAAAGACAAACAAGATCAAAGCTTTGTAATAGAAAGGATCAAGAATATTACCTCATCAGTCATTCAGACTAACGGCTAAAGCACATTTAGACTCGCGAAGAAAGCGTTTTATCTGGGGTACTAGCCCACTGGTTGAAATGGTAACCTTGTTAGGGCTGAAATGAAGCCCTTGCTCATCCACCATTACATCTGCGGCTTTCAACACATTGTCGATGTTCTGAAGTGGTTCTCCCATCCCCTAAAAGTAAATTTATAAACTGATAAATATCACGTTCATTCTCTGTATGTTGAAAAAGTGACATAAAGCACGGATGCACAAAAGGTCAATACAGACAGGTTCATATTATTTCCTGTGTGTTAACAATGGTTGGGTCATGAAGGGTTGATCCAAAACACTTTTTTGTCCAAATATTTGACAAACAATTACTGTATCATTTATGATTACAAAAAGAGTTTTATTTCAGTATTAGTCTAATTTTTAAAATACAATGACTTAGGAGATTTTAGCATTGAAAAATGTAAACACAAAGGCCAACTTTCGAGCCGTTCAGCATGTTCCCTTTTTTAAGCTATTCTTTAGTTGATTTAATTGAACCATTCAAGATAAAACATAACTAAATCACCTATTAATAAGTGGGTCAAAATAGCCTCATTAAAGCAAGTACCTGGTTGACTGGTTCTACTTTGAGTATAAATATCAACTACTACTGGTTTTTTAAAATTTATAATTAAAGAAAAAAAAAAGAACTAGAATTGAATCAATAAAAATCGAACTGTAACTACAGATAAAAAAGGTCCATAGTTGAATCAATAATGTTATAATTACAAAGTAAAATAAGAAAGACACGGATTTGAATCATAAAAAAAAAGTAATCATAATTTTACCCATATAAGGTTCACACTTAAAGTCGAAAGGGTCAAATAATTTGGTGAAAGTCATAAAATGAATGAGCTACTGTTATTTTTTACTTACATAGTACGTTACAGTTACTCCATTCATAATAGCAAAATAGCATACATACCATGAAAACAACATTTGTTATAGGTCCAACTTCATCCGTAAACAATCGTCGTGCAAAAACCGCTTGTTCTACTATTTCCGCTGCAGTTAGATTTCTCCTCAAACCCATCCTGAAAAAAGAGTGATCCATCAAGAAAATGCGCACCTCGGTCTCCTCTTCTATATTGAACATAAATTATTTTGGGTCAACCTGACCTGTTTTATCATGTAGCAAAAAATTACCTGTTTTAACTAGTTACCCAACCCACCCATTTTGTCACATCTACGTACAACCCTTGCAGATCCAAGAGCTTAGGAGTCCCACGGTCATCGTTAGCAAATAAATCAGAAGAAAAACTTGCCTGCCAGTGAAGCAGAACTGGCAGTTCATTGCACATCCCACTTGGCTTGATACACACACCGTATTCCTTCCCCTGTCACTGTTGGGTATTATGACCGTCTCTATTACCAATCCATCATCCAATGTAAACAGAATCTGCAGCCTCCTGAGATATTATGATTAAGGAGGATATCCTTAAGAAGCATAGATAATATTATCTAGAGTATCTAACGATTTTCATCGAAGGAGGCAAGATGAGCAGGGTTGATTCACCAACAAACAGTTTTTTGGCCATATTAAATTGTTAATTACCATTATCTGAACAAAATTTAGGTTACCCGTTCGACCCTTTCCCCTTCTAGCTAACATTTTATTGGTCAGTTAAAAACTGACCACCAAAACTGATCATTCATAAGTAAGTTGGTCGCATTCGTCATCTATAATCGTCATTTTGAGGGTCCCACTTATATGACATGGGACAATCTGATTTGATGCGGGTCCCATTGAATTGAAATATGAACATATAAGGCCATCTCCAATGGTACACTCAGTTTGCTCAAGCACACCGGCCACCTCAGCAACACGTCAGCAAACTGTTCCAACACACTAAACCAACAAACTGAATTTATTTTACCTCCAACCCAACACACTGAAACTTAATTTATCTAGGTCACATAATCATGTTTATTAAATTATAAAGTACATTGAACCATCAAATTTTTGAGAAAAACAAACAAAGGATGGCCCACTTTTTGTTTGCTTTCAATTTGCTCGTATGCATACTGAGAAAACAAATTGAGTGTTTGCTTTCAATTTGCTCGTATGCATACTGAGAAAACAAATTGAGTAGCAAATTGAAGGTGCAATGCTAACAAACTGGGTTTCAGTTTGCCCAGGAACCAACACACTGGTATGCTTTAACCATTGGAGATAGCCTAAAAATAAAACCAAAAAATTGGAGAATTATTGGAGAACTGAAAAGAGCGGTTTGCAGGAATGACTATATGAGCTATAGAATGCTTAGACGTACGTTATAACTGATTACTATGACAAAGTTTTGCATGTTTAGGTAAAACCGATCATCTAGCTGCAAACTTGATTATGATTTTTGAATCTCAAAAAAACCATATAACAACGGACATTTAAACTCCATATATGATATATCAAGCAAACATATACAGTCCAAAAAAATTACATTACCTTTCTAGTGCCATCGGATGCCGTAATAATATCTTTCACTTGTAATGCCTTCAATTTAGCACATTTACTCAACATCATCGTTAGATCTTTGTTTAAACCTAGAAAAATATTTATTGATAAACCAAAGTTCGTAGATGAAGAGCAACTTTAGAATTGACGCCGTTAAATAACTTCTTGATATTGAGTCAAACCTTCCAATTCTTCACATGAATGTGCCCAAACACTCTTTGAATTATTCCCATAAAGCAACTTCCACAACATTAAAGCTTGAGCAGGTCTATAACCTTGGGAAGTGACCCAATTCTGTTAGAATATTCATTTATTTAGAATCTGAAATAAGCTTAAGTTGTGTATTAAAGTAAAATGATACAAGTATGGAATAAATAATTTTATTTCGAAACACATCGGCTAAAGGCCATTTACGCCATTCTTTTTGGTGCCCGTGAAAATTGCAATACATCATCAATTTTTAAAAGTTATGGCATATTAACGGTTTCATTACTTCCTTGTCTTCATTTTTATTTTGAAGAGCATCGTTTAATATAACAAAAACTTCCATAGTTGGGGAGTACTTCTGATGAAATACTATAGCTATTTTTTTCTTTAACAAAGTCAAGTCAACATCTTTTCAAACTTATACAACTGTGCAATAAATTTGACATTATAAATACTGCTAACATCAATCTAAACAAAAGATTACACTAAACTCTTAGAACTTGCGGATCTAAAGATACTACTTATTAACACCCATTCTAAACTTCATTCGATATATATTTTCACCTACTCATTTACACACACACACACACACACACACTCCTACAACAACACAACCTCAAATTTGCAACAAAATAGATATCAACTTAGCATCTACAAATAACAGCGCAGATCACATTAACACTTGGAGGAGTACAAATCTAATGACTATTTGAGGTTAAGTTTTTTATTTTTACCATTGATTAACAATTATGTGTCTCAGTTTTGGTTCCAATTTTCTACTTATAGCTCAATCTATTGAAATACATGCACAGTTCACATATATGGAGGGTGTTTGCAATTCTTTACCTTAAGATGTAGCAAAAGTAAATATAGAAAGTAAATTATATAATAAGCAGTGATTCCTACTTATTTTGACATGCTGATTCCATATGTTTTTATAAATTTTTAACATAAACAATTTTTCAGAGAGCATTTGTTATTGCTTTATCTGCCATAACAGACAATCAATATATGGTTAGAGCATGGAGAGGAAGAAACTATAACTCGAGGGATGGTCTTCAAAACCCGGTCCAATCTCACTTTTACCACATGGGTTAGGCGATTTATAGTGGGTCGATTGTCCATTATGTCACGACAAGAGCTAATTCAGCAAAATACATATAATAAAAGATTATAGATACACATATATATAGACATACTTGGAATTCTTGGTATCTCATTCCTTTGAGAATAACTTTCTGAGAGTCCTTACAATTAATTCCACCATCTTCAACTCCTATCACACACACAATAGCCATAAAAAAAATAAAGATTAAAACTTTGATACAAATAATTACATAAAATGGTAAAATAGCAGAAGGGGTTTACCTAAAGAAGAAAAAGATTGATTGTGTAAGGTTTGTGAAGCAGGGGATGTTGAAAATGAACGGCGGCGTTGGTGAGAGATCGGAGAAAGAAGTGGCAGCGGTGATGGTTTGGAAACAGAGAATGACGGCGGAATTGAAGCGGCGGTGGCGTTGATGGTGCGGCGGAAGACGGTGGTAGAGGTTGTGGTGGTGCTGGCTATCATTAGTCGCCTCATCCAGATTATTGATTCCACAACCATTTTGAGAATGCTACTCAAGTGTTTGTGCCAAGATCTTTTTCTATGTGCTTGGATAAGTGTTTACTTTTCTGTTGTAAACGTCAAGCCTGCTCGTGATATTGGACAGGAATAATGAAAAACAAAAAGCTACTAGTTATTGTACCCGCGCGTTGCCGCGTAATACACTTTTTACACGATAAAGTTCTGTACCAAATTTATGTCAAATATTCGAACCCAAAATTTTAAAAAGACAACTAAACATCTGGTAATAACAATAAAAGATGTAAAAGAATTATAAGATGTATAAAAACATAAACAATAACTATATTAATGTTTTAAATGTTATATGAACGTAAGATGTAACGATGATGAAAGCGATTATATATTAAAAACGTTATTTATATAAAAAGACAGATGAAAATAATCAAAACCAAATGTTTAAAAGTAAAACCGTAACTGTGTAAAAGTTGGTTGATGAGAATCCAAAAGTTTAGTGTCAAGAAAATGAAAACGAAAATTTTGATTTAAGACAAAAGTTAAAAGATAGAAACTTTAGGGGGTTAAAATGAAATTTGATAAAGATTATTATGTGCTATAAGAACTTGTAAAGTTTTCTAAAATTGTATAGGCTTTTTGTATAAAAGCATAACCAATAACTATATTAATGCTTAAATTGTTATATGAACGTAATAAGTAACGATGATGAAAGTGATTATATATTAAAAACGTTATTTATATAAAAAGACAGATGAAAATAATCAAAACCAAATGTTTAAAAGTAAACTGTAACTATGTGAAAGTTGTTTGATGAAAACATGAGAACCCAAAAATTTAGTGTCAAAAAAATGAAAACAAAAACTTTGATGTGGGACAAAGTTAAAAGATGAAAACTTTAAGGGGTTAAAACAAAAATTGGTAAAAATTATTATGTGCTATAAGAACATATACATTCCACGCAAAATACACTTGTACGATCGTATAACTTTGAGAACCAAAAAATTTAGTGTCAAGAAAATGAAAATGAAAACTTTGATGTAGGCCAAAAGCTAAAAGATAGAAATTTTAAAGGATTAAAATGAAAATTGGTAAAAATTATTATGTGTTATAAAAATTTGTACATTCCACGCATGAAACATTTGTACAATCATATAACTTTTTTAGTATCACTTGATAGGGTAAGTAGTTTTGAAATAAGTGAGTTGTATTCTATGTTTATAAAAATGTACCAATTATATGCATAGAAGAGTTGTACTAAATATGCAATAAAGACTTGTAAAAGTATATAGGTTTTTTAGGATATTATAATATAAATGTCCACTTTGACTTTCAAAGTCTTTTTGCTTTAACTTTGACCGTATTTTTGTTTTATATAATACTTGATGAAAGTTATATCAATGAAAATTATTTAAAATCTATCCATTCATATATTTTATATTAATACTAGTATTAATACCCGTACGATGTACGGATTGATCATATATGCTCAATTAAATTTTTATATGAAACTAAAATTTAAATATGTTTCATTACATGTATTTTATATCTGTGATGGTAATTTAGTAATGAAAGACATATATTATATAAATATTGGTCAATGTTTAATTTTGATTTTTGTAGTGATATAATAAAAAAAAAGAGTAAATTACACGGATGGTCTATATTTATTATGGATTCTAATCTAATATACAGACACGTCTTATCATGTTCTCGATAGACAGGTATAAACACTTTACCCTTTTACGGCTTTTACATCTTGGTGGCCGGAGGTCCTTATGGAAGCAGTCTCTCTACCTTTAGGTAGAGGTAAGACTATCTACAGCTCACCTCCATACCCCCTTAGGGATTGAGTCTTGTTGTTGTTGTATATATTAAACATATCAAAAAATAAAATAGATTCGGATATATAAATAATTAAAATTAGTCATTTAGAGTTAATTACTGAAATGGTACCTAACGTTTGCGCCATATTACTGGTTTCATACCTTTCCTTTCGAAATTACGCTGATCATACCCAACGTATGCAAATCTCCACTCGGACCATTTCGAAAGGAAATGTATGAAACCAGTAATATGGCGCAAACGTTAGGTACCATTTCAGTAATTAACTCTAACTTTTATTTTGATTCATATTGTGTATGAGAATTTTTTTAATATCACTGTTAGATGACTGTATGTACTTTTAAAGATTTATATAGTCCAATTAGTTCAAATTTGCCACCGTAATAATTCTCATGCAAATAATTCACAAAGTGAGGTAGAAAATATACCTTTACGAATTGATGAACACAAGTAGGTTGAAACGAATATCACTACAGATGGTCCATATAAACACGTCTAACAAACATCTGCTAGATCTTGAATTACCTAACACCAAACTCCAAACTTAGTTTCCCTTTTTCTTGTAGATATAGAACAAAACGAAACAAAAGTAATCACTTTTGTTCAATGAAAACCAAGATATTTATTTGTTTTGTTTGCCGTTAATAAAATTACCCATTTTGAATTCTATGTTTTACTTTTAATTTGTTTTGATGGAGCAAAAATTTATATATCTTAATCTTAATATATACTATAAGACAGTTGAACTAATGACTTATTAACCAATCAAATCGCTCAATTTCATCAAATTGACTCTCGCTTATGTCATCATTTAGATTAACTATATAAATAATTTTAATTCATTATCCAAAAACCTACACCAACGTAACAACTAACAAATGGATTAGCACAAATTTAATTTAATTAATTAAAAACCTACACCAACGTAACAAATCGATTAACACACCATAGTCTCATTGGAATATTGGATAAATACAAAGAGTCCATACAAAAGTCTATATGTGATATGTCCATCCATTCCCTTTACCCCTTCCAGTCTATTACGGTTAAAAACAAAACAAAAAATGTTAGAATATTGCTTATCTGGAAGACATTCTTCCAAAGAAACCCATCTAAACCAGGCAGTCTCGATATGATTTTGGTAGATGAACATGTAAATAGCTTTCGTTCTCAGTTTTTTAAATTAACTTCAATGTGAAAAACCGTTACAAGATATATACAGTCTTCAATCTCTCAAGTGACACGGATATCATAAAATGTGTGTTGGCACAACCAGTTACCAAAGAGGTACTCTATAACTAATTATTCTATACACTTATATTATAATACTCTTTGTTATTTATTTGAACAGAATGCCATAAACTTGGATGATGATAGTGAGGATGAAAAAGACAAGGTTAAATACTCTGCATGCCAAACCAAAAAGAGGGAAAACAACAACCCATTTGCTGAAGCTAGCAATTTGATGATACCAAAATTTGAGAAAGACGACTCTATTGCTGAAGCTAGCAATTTGATGATACCAAAATTTGAGAAAGACGAACTTGAAGACCCCAAAAAATGAAAAAGCTTGATGACAACACATGTTTGGCCTTTCTACCAGTCTAAGTTTACATTATAGATTATCTTTTGTTGGGACTCAATCTATCCATATTTTATCTTTTAGTAGTTCTACTTTATCTTTTAAAAGAGAAGCTGACTGGTATGAAAAATACAAAACTTGACCCGTTTTTCCACCCACCCATTTTGCCATCTCAATATGACAGAAGGAACTGTTTTTCTCTTGCTATGTGCTTGGACCACGTGAAATAACAAATCAATGAGACCTCACCATAAAGACTTTATCAATGCAAGTGTTTGACAAATCGGTCGATTGCGCCGATAACAAGATTAGGAAAACATGTGATTGTAGCGGAAGTGATATCTGGCAACAACATTGGGTACAAAACTTACATCCCCAGAATGAAGCTAATACCGTCAGATAAAAAAATTTTCAGGTTTCATAGAAGACAATTCCCGTTGGTGGTTTCTTTCGCAATGACAAATTAACAAAAGTCAAGGCCAATCTTTATCGACGTTGGTCTGTATCTACAACGTCCAGTTTTCACACACAGACAGTTGTATGTTGCGATCTCTCGGGTTAAGTCGAAAAAGGGTCTCAAGGTGCTGATATGCGACAAAGATGGAAAGACAAAAAACACTACAACAATGTCGTCTACAAAGAAGTATTGCAAAAGATGAAGTGATACATGCTTCTAATGTTCCTGTATTACATTACTTTGCTCACATTATTCTTACATTTTTCTCTTTAGTATTCAGTTAGCACACATTTTACTAACTACATTTTCACATCTGAATAAAACGATTGCTTTTTTAATATGTATTTGCATGTTAAATATATATAATATCTAATATTGATAATGTCATAAGCCCCGTGTCCAGCGTTGGACACGGGTCCAAAATCTAGTACTATTTATATTAAGATATTGTATAGAATAATAAATATTTATTTTAATTTGTAATTGTATAAGGAATACAATTGTTTAATATTCCAATAAAATATATTAAATATGGTTTGCTGATAAATAAAATTAATTAAAATAGAAACTTAACTTATATTAAAGGACACATGTCGTTCAAGAAAACATGTGTTAAAGATCTACAATCCTGTTTTAGTATATTGGTAGATAATGTAACAACAAACAAAAACATTGACGGTCAAAGTTAAACAAGAAAGACCAAATGTCAAACTAGGACATTTAAATTGGGACGGGAGTAATTTAACTCACTTGCAGCAGTGGTGGTCGTAAACACAGTTAGTGTCAGTGACGGGTGGAAAAGATCTAGTAGTGTCGGTGATGGTACTATTGGTGGTGGTGGCGGTGTCAAGTGGTATAGGTTGATGTAATTGTAGTGGAAATTTTTAGAAATTAAGGGCTTAAAGTCTAAATTATTAAAATAAGGGTTTAAGGTGTAAATTATTCATTAAGGGCAAATTTAGTAATTTATAAAACTCTTTCCAAAGTGGGAGTTTATTAAGGGCAATTTTGTACTTTCGTAACTAATTATTGTGTAACACTTTCCAAAAATAGAGGTGAGATAATTTTTATAAAGAATATAGATAATACCTAATGTAGTAAAAATAAATATTCTTTTAGACCCTATTCAATTATTTTTATAATGATTCGTGCTACTTATAAATAAGAATTATTCGATGAAATCTAAAATATAACTCGATAATATCAATCTCGTGTTTTATACAATTTAAAATATAATTGTAACAAAACTAAGTAAAAATTAAACAAAATACCTCACAATAAGCAACATACTCAAAAGAAAATCTGAACTTTAATAAAATCATAAAATATATTCAACTAACAACTTATTATTAACAATCACAAAAAAACAAAATAATATTAATAAAAATTAAAGTAATATACAATTCAGTGGAAATTAGATACTTGCTGATAATTTAAATGGAGTTTTCTAACTAGTGCCCTATAGGCACTTGATAAAAAGACTTTAATTAGTTGTGATTTTTTTTTTCTTGTCAAATTTACCCTTCCTTTATAATCTCCTTTAATTACTCCAAATAACTATTATCTCCAAATTAATTAATTACTTCAAATTCATTCCATATCTCTTTTTTTCTGTATCATCAGCCTCTCCTTTTCATTTTTTTAAGTTTTATAATTCCCTCTAAAATTTAACATTCCCTCCATAAATATTTAGCTTAATAAATACCCTTTTAGAATTTTCCTCTTCTTTTATACACCATGTATCCATTCGACTTTTCCATGATCGGATACTTACATATTGGGAAGTGATCTGTACACCACCAATTTTCGGCAATACACCACTAACTGTGCTTTACAGGGTTGTACTGTATAACACCATAATGCATATTTGGTGGTGTATCACCAAAAACTAGTTACATATTCTTATTATAGAGTACATATATTATTGTTTGTCACAACAATTTTTGGCAGAGGTTTTTCTTTTGAGTTTTAAAGGTAACTATAAACTCTTTATTTTATTGATTTAGTTTTATAGAAAAATGTAGTATTTTTTTATGTAGTACTCGTAGTGTTTTTTTACTATAACTATGATCCATGATATTAATAGATGAAACTAGAATAGTATCCATATATGGAAAGAAAGAAACAATGGTCTTCACAACGGTCATCATACTAGTGTCGACGACACTTTTACTTCTATTGTTTCTTTATCCTTTTTGTGGGTTTCTAACCGTGACAGGAAGCATTCTTTTGATTGGAATGAATGGAAAGCGAATCCTTTATATAATGGATGAGGTTGTTCACTGGAGACTTTTGACTCTATTGTTTCTTTTATTGCACATGGTGGTATGCTCGAGATTGGTTCTGCTTGATGGTTTCTTGGCTCTCTGGTATACATTTGGACATTCGGGTGGGCTGAAGATCTTGGTCAAAAGGGTGAGGTCGCATGATTATTTTCATTCTTTGATATTGTATTTCAGCATGTATTTTATGAGTGTGTCGTGCCCCCGAGGCATGGTTGGGATTACACCAAAAACACCACGAAGTGAAAACCGGTGGCTCGGCCTTCGTTGGTTGGGAGTTTTTCTCGTGTCTTGGGCACGAGTTTTTTCACTCCTTTTGTGATCCTCGCAGTTAATGTTTCGGGAAGAGTCTAGAGTTGTTATTTCGATTGTTGATATCTCTAGATTGTTTGTGTAATTGTACTTTCGGGCAACTAGCGCCTTGCTAGGTTGTCTTTATATATATATTTATATTAATAATATAATATTTGACAAGAAAAAAAAATCACAACTAATTAAAGTCTTTTTATCAAGTGCCTATAGGGCACTAGTTAGAAAACTCCTTTATATTAATACTTGTTAAAAAAATTTCATTAATTTACGCTTTTTTTGTTCTGTATATCAATGAAAATATGTTTCTTTTCAATTCGTAAGAGTGTTAGTTCTAGTTACGTAATGAACATGTCGATTTCTACAAAGTTTATGAATCTTCCAAACCAACTCACAGAGATTAACCATGTATTTGGGTTCTCAAACCAAAAGTCTTTTTCATTTTTTCGTAAGCAAATATCTAAGTTATTAATCGATTTCATGACCAATATTAAAAAATTATAAAAATCATGTAATATTATAATAGAAAATGATAAATCCTCTTAAAAATTAGCCTAAAAATCCTTCTAAAAATTAAGAAGGTGACATGTGATATCCACTAATTCTCTTTCCTAATCTTGCCCCTGATTTTTTCACATGTCACTATTTAGTTAGGAGTTATTCTTTCTTTTCTTTCTTTAAAGATAGAAGATTTTTCTCCCTGCTCTCTCTCTCTCTCTTCTCCAACGGCTCCTTATCTCTTCTAGATCCAAATCTAGATCTGAGATTTGAGGCTGAGAAAGAGATAGAGATTGAGAGGTTGAGATTAAGAGTTGGAGATCGAGAGTTCCCCCTATTCGGTTTGGCTTCGCCGGCCGTCGGGTATTTTTGCACACTGGGCCGGAGGTCCCTTCCACCTCGGTGGATCTGGAAGCAGCCTCTCTACCTTTGAGTAGAGGTAAGGTCTGTCTACATCATACCCCCCCATAGCCCGGCTTATGCCGGGATTGGGTACCCTTGTTGTTGTTGTTGTATTTAAAGTCCAAGATGGGCGATAAAAATGTACCAACACTTTATCTCATAAAATGAAAAACACGTTTTTCCACTATCAACAGCTTATTTTCCCTTAAAATAAACGGTCAATTCGTACATATATATACATACAGTTCCTATATCTATACAAATCACCTTCAAATAAGTTAAGTTAATAGAAGATGACGATGATGGAAGTGAGATCAAGAGCTCCTGGAAAGATAATACTGGCCGGAGAACATGCGGTTGTTCATGGAGCAGCCGCCGTGGCTGCTTCAATTGGCATATATACATCTGTATCTATACGTTTACATTCACAACTTTCTTCTTCTGGTAACTTTTTTTTTACACACCCATCAAGTAAATTTAACTTTTTTACTGTGCCCACTATGTGTTTGATCAAATGTTTTAAAAAGTTTTTAGTATTTTTGTTAGTTATCCATTTTGTAACTGACCCATTTATCAGTTGTATAAGTTGATTTATTTTTACTATTATCAGGAATCCTTATATAATATAGACATGATTTACTTTCTTTCATGTTGTCATTGGGTCGGTCGGTGAGAGACTGATAATGGGTCGGATATCCTTTTTATAGCCAATGTTATAAAGAATGCTGTTTATTAAGTTGTATCTAGAAGGTGTTTAAGAATTTGGATAGTTTGAGGCTAAGTCAAAATTTAAGGAATCTTAAAATATGCATATACAATGGTACTTAAAAAGGTGGTTAATTTAGTGTTAAATAAGCAAATAAGCACTTATTCGTTTTATATTCGAATACTTAGGGAATGTTTGGCTTAGGTTATTTTGAGCTCATTTGAGTTTCGATTATGTTTGATTATGAGCTTAATTAGCAATTATAAGTCGTGATTGGCTCAAAAGTCCAAAAGGCTTATCAAACATGAGCTAAATGCAAATAAGCCAAAATAAGCTAAGCCGTAACCCCCTTAGAATATGCAAATTGTGTTTGAAGATGCTATATGTTATAAGCACTTGAAAATGGAAGCCGAAACACCCTTTAGATGTTCAAGATTTATTAGTCTTCAAATCTGATTTATATATGGAAGTTATAAAAACAATGACAAGAGAGACTTAAACAACCTTGATAACAATAACTAATACATATTGCAAACAACCAAATTATGCAAACATCCAAATGGAAACCTCTTGGTAGTTGGTAGCTGTTTTCTATATACCCATTGGAAGTCACAAAAGTTCCGGGATGTGGATACACTATATTAATAAGTAGATTCAGGATCTTTTAGAACAAATATAAAGCTGATGAAAGTGTGTGGCATTTCTTAGATTTGAGCATCTGATTCTAGTGGTACATATTGATAGATAAATACGTCTGAGTTGTGGAGTAATGTGTCCTGCCCTTTCCGTGCACGCTTTCCTATCATCTAAGCTTCTGATAACATCTCTTCATTTAACAGAAAACAGAGCTTGATATTTTTCTCCTATAAGATGCTTAGGGGGTAAATTGTTTATGTCTTGGCTAACAGATTGAGGTACAATTGGGCAAAGTTGATGGTACTATGACTAACAGGTTGTTGCAAGGTAAAATGGAGGTGAATAAGGCTAACAAAATATTAAATTTGCAAACGTAGCTTGAACAAAAGTAGAAAAAGCTATTAGTTTTCCGTTGGAACTGGACTCATGAACAATATTCTTTCTACTCATGTAATTTAAATAAATGGTCTTTTTAACTAGTATGGGCCACTGCCAAATTTAGTCAATTACAAAGAAATAAAGTAGGTCCAGAGTTGCCTACATTGTTGTATTAAAAGTCCAAAATGGCCTAGAATTTAACACTTTTTTATGCATAAAGTGAAACACATTTCCAATATCAACAGCTACCATTGCTTCTGCTAAGTTAAACAATCATTATCATTATAGAATCATGTATTTATCACTGAAATGTAAACCCCTACCTATATATATACACACACTCTCAATTAAGACACTCCAGAAAAATAGTTGAAGGTGAGAGCTAGCCCCATGTCCCAATTTTATAAGCTTATTCGCATTAAGCCTCCAAGTATTGTTGGGTTTATGGAGACTTGATAGGCCAGCCCAGTTTAGAAGGCTGTTAAGGCAGCGGGCCTTACAGCTTAAGACAAAGCAGCCCCTTAATTAACTTAGGCCTGGTTGCTTGGTAACTTGGAGATTAAGTCATTAACCCTAATGTGTCTATTATAAATATATTGTTATGTACTTGTAATTCCTTATCACGAGTGTTGAGAGGCAGAAAGCTTTAATAAAATATTCTAGTTGCAGCCCGTGGATTAGTTCACACAGTTTAGTGTGAGATACCACGTTAAATCTCTCGTGTCCTTCTTTCTTGTTATTTTCTGGTTCTTGTGTTTGTGTGTGTGCAGTTTATTCCTAACAAGTGGTATCAGAGCTAGGTTTCACACAGATCACACAGCCGTCACCCAGCCGTCACCCAGTTTAGGGTTCCGGCTAAGTCCAGCCCCCGTCACCCAGATTAGGGTTCCGGCCAGCTGTCGCCGCCAGTTCAGGCCGCCGCCGCTTCTGTTTGAACTCTAGCCGACTGCTAGGGTTCTGTCTACTTGAAACACCACCGAATCTCCTTCATTGCTGCTGTTTCGCAGCAGTTTCAGTGGCTGCCGCCGTTCTGCCGCCAGAAACAGCCACCAGAAACAGATCAGTCCGATTTAGGGTTTAAGTCTGAATTTTCAGCCGCCGTTTTTTGGGAATCCAGTCAATCAGCAGCAGATTAAGGTCTAATTGGACAGATTAGGGTTCAATTGGGCAGATTAGGGCTCGATTTGGCAGATTAGGGTTTCAGCAGATTTTCGGGATTTGAGACTTTTTTTTGTAATCAGATTTTTTTGTTTAGTCATTGTAATGGCAGAAGACGGAAAGATTACAATTGAAAAGTTTAATGGGAAAGATTTCAGTTGGTGGAAGATGCAAGTAGAAGATTTGCTAGTTCAGAAGGAATTAGACGTGGTATTGTCGGGTGAAAGACCGGAGAGTATAAAACCAGACGAATGGGAAACTTTGGATAAGAAAGCTAAGGCAGTTATTCGGTTGACATTATCAAAGGATGTTGCGTTCAACATTCTGAAAGAGAAGACAGCGAAGGAAATCATGGATGCGTTGTCTAATATGTACGAGAAGCCTTAGGCAGCAAATAAAGTTTTCTTGATTCGAGATTGGTGAATACAAGAATGAAGGAAGGAAGTTCAGTAACAGTGCACATCAATAATATGAATTCGATTTTGTCTAGACTTGAGTCAGTGCAGATAAAATTCGATGATGAGGTCCAGGCTTTGCTACTGTTATCTTCATTACCTGACAGTTGGTCCGGAACTGTTACAGCTGTTACAAGTTCAGCAGGATCCAAAAAGCTCACTTTTGAAGGGATTCGAGATTTAATTCTAGGCGAAGCCGTCAGACGAAAGAATTCTGTCGAATCATCGAGTGACTTGTTGAATGTAGGTAGAGGAAGGAGTAATAACAGAGGTAGTAGAAGCGGAAACAGAAAAAGGAGTCAGTCTAAGGCTCGTAATGATGTGACCTGTTGGAACTGTAAAGAGGTCGGTCATTTTAGGAATCAATGTCCGAATGAAAAGAAAGAGGTGAATACTACTTTTGCTTCAGATGATGAAGCAGATGCTTTAATCTGTAGTGTAGAAAGTAGTGTGGATTCCTGGGTAATGGATTCTGGTGCTTCGTTTCATGCTACCCACGACAGTGAGACGTTGAAGAATCTTAAAATAGGGGACTTCGGAAAGGTTAAGCTGGAAAATGATGATATACTTGATGTTACGGGTATAGGAGATGTGGATTTGATAACTTCAGCCGGTACTACTTGGACTTTGAGAGACGTGAGGGTTATTCCAAGCTTGAAGAAGAGTTTAATTTCAGTTGGGCAGTTGGATGACCTGGGGCACGAGGTTAAGTTCAGAAATGGGCAGTGGAAAGTTGTTAAAGGTAATCTTGTGATAGCTCGTGGACACAAGAGAGGTTCGTTATACTTTGTTAGTTTGACATCAGAAGATCAGAATAGATCAGTTCTGAAGAAAAAGGAAGTCCGGTTCACAGAATCTCGTGGGCAGAAGAGGGTTTGCTTTGCAAGAGAGAAACCTAGAGCCAATGTGAAGATTCAGGATGAACGAGTTCGAAAGGTTAGACCAGTCAAGGGACATCGTGACAGTGGGAGCATTGGCAGTAAGATAGTCAAAGCTTCAGTTACAGCTTCCAGACGACAGTGGGTTGTGAAAACCAGGATTTCGACTGATAAAGTCTCTCCAGATGATTTCTTGCTTATAAAGGAGAGTGTTTGTTCTCAGGATTTCTCAGGATCTGGCAGTTCGTTTCAGTGGGAGCCGGTAGAGACAGAGGACGAGTCAGGGGCAGAGATAGCCGTGACTGATGAGTTGAAGCTCACTGGAGTTTCAACAGACCTTCAGAATAACTGATAAGAAGGTCTCTGCAACTAGGATGGAATGATGGAGTTACTAGATGTACAAGTACAAGTATTCACAGCGGAAGGCAGTTTGAAGATTATCAAGCCTCCAAGTGGGAGATTGTTGGGTTTATGGAGACTTGATAGGCCAGCCCAGTTTAGAAGGCTGTTAAGGCAGCGGGCCTTACAGCTTAAGACAAAGCAGCCCCTTAATTAACTTAGGCATGGTTGCTTGGTAACTTGGAGATTAAGTCATTAACCCTAATGTGTCTATTATAAATATATTGTTATGTACTTGTAATTCCTTATCACGAGTGTTGAGAGGCAGAAAGCTTTAATAAAATATTCTAGTTGCAGCCCGTGGATTAGTTCACACAGTTTAGTGTGAGATACCACGTTAAATCTCTCGTGTCCTTCCCTTCTTGTTATTTTCTGGTTCTTGTGTTTGTGTGTGTGTGCAGTTTTATTCCTAACAAATATATACTTTTTAATTTTTTTTCCACCTCGTAACAAAAGATGTTATAAACAAAGTGTTGTGGTTATTTCATCTGCAAGTTTGATCTATATATGCAAGCCATTATAACAATGAATATATCAGCAAAACAAATCTTGATAACATCGACAAACCAAGCTTGTAAAATCTCTTGGAAATAGCAAACAATCAAATTTCGGAATATGAGCTTCTTCTATATGGAATGCCATTCCCCTACTTGGTTGACAGTTTATTTAAACCTCATCAAATGGAATTCAAACTAAAAGTAAACGTCCTTCTATTGTGCATATTGCCTTTAATTTGTATTTTGTTTCATTAGCTAGCAAAAGCTATAAGATAGATGTTTGAACATTAAATAAAGATCAAGTGGATAATATATTTTATGTTTGTAGAATTTTTCCTCAATGATATCTTATTACATGATCCAACTATGGTGAAGGTCAATGCTTCTTTCAGCCAGTACTATTGCATCCTCACCCGCAACATGTTCTGCAGAAACCATCAAATTCATTTCAGTTTTAGTGGAAGAACATAAAATTCCAGAGGCAAATATTGGAATTGCTTCTGGAGTCATTGCCTTTCTTTGGTTATACACTTCTATTCAAGGGTATGCTTTCAGTTCCTCTTTATAGATTGTAGACACAGTAGTCCTTGGGTCGAAATGGGTAACTCTTTGGTATGGTTGACCTACGACACATCTGGTCCAAAGTTTTGAATTTTTTCTATAAACGATTACTGTGTCAAATATGATTACATATGTTTTATTATCTTCAATAATAAATTAATAGTCCAGTTTTTTATGAAAGGACATAGGAGTTTTATACATTTAAAAAATACATTTTGAGCAAGTTTCAATATGTTTGACCTGTTTCCTTATTAGCAATGCTTCATTTTTACCTATTTACCTATTAGAGGTAATACACAAACCTCTGCTGCCAATTCACAACTTACAAGTAAATGGGACAAATTTGCCACTGTAACCTTTTTTCTTCTGATGCAGGAATAAACCAGCAACAGTGACTGTCTCATCTGAGCTTCCTTTGGGTTCAGGATTGGGTTCATCTGCAGCATTCTGTGTTTCACTTTCTGGAGCTTTGCTTGCTTTATCAGATTCTGTTAAAGTTGAGTTTAGTCGAGAAGGTTGGGTTGCATTTGGAGAAAAAGAGCAGCAACTGGCGAACAAATGGGCTTTTGAGGGTGAAAAGATCATTCATGGGAAGCCATCTGGGATCGACAATACAGTCAGCACATTTGGTAGGTTACCTTTGATAACAGCTAAAATATGAGTTTGACATATAACTTTTTAAAAAGCTTGACTATCAGTCAAAATCTAATCTTCCACTTAATTAGCACAAAACAAAAGATATATGTGTCCCAAAACAAAAGTTTACCGATGCCACTTAGTCAAAAATGTCCTTTATATGTATGTTTTGTATTTATATACCATAGTGAATGTCTAAAGATTTTGCATTGACTGTAATGACAGGGAATTTGATTAAATTCAAATCAGGTGCTTTGACATGCATCAAATCCAATATGATACTTAAGATGCTAATTACCAACACAAAAGTGGGTAGGAATACAAAAGCACTAGTCGCAGGTGTTTCAGAGCGTAAGAACAGGCACCCGGATGCTATGACATCTGTATTTACTGCGGTTGATTTAATCAGCAATGAATTTGCTTCAATAATTCAGTCATCTTCTGATGATGATATTGAGAAGGAACAAAGGGTAGAAGAGTTGATGGAAATGAACCAAGGTTTGCTTCAATGTATGGGGGTCAGCCATGCGTCCATTGAAACCGTGATCCGGACAACATTGAAGTATAAATTAACTTCCAAGCTGACTGGAGCTGGTGGAGGTGGATGCGTTCTAACTTTCTTACCATCACGTATCCTTTTCACAATTTCTTTTATAAATCCTCTTCATTTTCCTTTCTTTGAGTGTAGCTAGCATTTACTGCTGGAAAAATGAGGGTCGGGTGGGTTGGCCAATTGTCAAACCGGTTCCCAGTCAAAACAACTAATTATTGGATATCGATCGGTATAGGTCAGTTGACCTGAAACACTCCTTGTCTAATTTTTATGTTCTTAACAACTACGTTGTTTTAATAGTAACCTAATTTTTTCAGTAACATGATCTAGCAGGTGTTGAAGAATTAAAAACGTACTTTGGGTGACTTTCGAGTTTAACTCTTTTCCTTACAAACCACTTTGATGTTTACTTTTGTTTGGTCTTCTAGAAAACAAGTATAACTTGAATTGCCCGTTCACAAGTACATAGGTCGAATTTGTCACAATTACTTCATTGTCAATTTCTACTGAGATGTGGCCTTAACCATTACCAACAGTATTGTCAGAAACAGTAATCGACAAAGTAATCAAGGAGCTTGAGCAATGTGGATTTCAGTGTTTGATTGCTGAAATCGGTGGTAACGGACTTGAGATTTGCTTTGATGGCTGTTCATGATTCTTCAGTTT
Source organism: Erigeron breviscapus (assembly GCA_034093135.1). Classification (NCBI taxonomy): domain Eukaryota; kingdom Viridiplantae; phylum Streptophyta; class Magnoliopsida; order Asterales; family Asteraceae; genus Erigeron; species Erigeron breviscapus. The sequence continues at coordinate 122,533,295 of CM067170.1, read as the reverse complement.
ATAACCATCTTGTCTGTAACAACCAGGCTCAGATGGGTGATTCTTAACACCTGGTGTGTTGAAACAGTTTCATATTGGATTGTTGTAAGATGCTGTTGTGTTAGCTTCTACTTTGTCTCAACATTGATTTAGTATAGAATAATATTATTACAAGTTTCATATATACTAAAAGCTGATTTTATTTTCTTAGACTTGGGAAAAAGAGACAAGAAGTTACAGTAGCTTCATCTCTTAGCATAATTTACATAGGTTTGATAATTTCATTAAATTTCTGACTAAGATGATACTCATCGTTAACACATGTTAAATCTAGTTGCACATCAGGTAAATAGTTACTCTCTTCGCCCTAAATTTATTGTTCATGTTTTTATTTCAATCTGTCTCAAAATAATAGTCTTAGCAATCAAAATTCATTTAAATGTTAAATATCAAATGTTATAAGTGAAAATGAGTATCATCTTAGTCAGAGATGAAAACACCCGGTTAAACGAGTTAGCATAGACATGATATTTCAAAAAGTTAATTATTGTAAGCATGATATATAAATAATAAAGAGATGAAAATTTGAAAATCAGGGGATTATTGATCATAGAATACTGATGCTGATAGTTTTTATTCTCACAAAACTAGCTAGTTGTAGAATTTGACCGAATTCCAAGAAAATGAATCTCGCAGTACCTGGATGCCCTTGGAACTTCAACAACTCTGCACTCAACTGCATTTCTCTCCAACGCCATTGCACGTGATTGTTATCATCGTCAAAACCTCTGCATTCCCCAACAAGTATGCCAAAAACTGTAGATAGCATTTCTGCCCCATGAAGTTTACAAACTTGAATGTTCCAAGGTTCTTAAGCATAGACGTCGGAACTGACTGCGGCTCAATCCAGGAAGAATCTTCTTGATCTTTGGGTTTCTGTTTGAGCACTAACAACATGGATTGCCCAAAGTTATGTGTAAGAAAATAGAATAGAGAGCAGAGGATAACTAAATACAAATTTAGAATCAGTAAAATACCATTATAATACATAAATGCTCCATCAGGAGAGTTTTCTAGTATTTGATGAAGTAATAGCCAATCCAAACCGTCCCGAGAAGAACTCGCATTGAACTCCAAGTGCTTCAAATACGGAAAAATCAGGCATCCGTGTTTTGGATGGTGTCTTTAGCTGAAAATATATGTATATGGCATAAAATGAGAACCACAACAAGTTTGAAAACAAAACCAGAGTCTTTAAGATTAAGAAATTACATAAAGAGTCATTTCCAACGTAAGTGATTTAGCTCCACTTACTCCTTTTAAAACTTCAACCCATATAGGTCTACATCCATTGTAAGTTGATAATGTTACCGAAATAAGAGATGACAAATCTTCCATCACAAAAACTGGGCATCTCTGTTTAACATAGAGGTCTTCAAGCTTAGGAACATTTAGAACAACTTTGTAGTTACTACTTGTGCTTTCTTTAATACTCAATTTCATGTGCTTCAAAGTAGGGATGTTGAAGTTGTAATCTTCCTTGGAAGGACCGACATTATATGGCATAAAATGAGAACCACAACAAGTTTGAAAACAAAACCAGAGTCTTTAAGATTAAGCGCATTAACAGAGTTTTTACTTAAAACAACTATATCAATGGTTTTCAGACATGGAAGATAGACACATGATGGAAACTCCAATTCACCACCATACACATGTTCATCATTCCTTGAATGTATGTCTATGCTCATTTTACACGGTTAAAAACAAAACTGTGTAAAATGAAAAATACGGAATTTTTGACACGGTTTAAATCTAACGTGTAAAAAAGTGAATGCGGGATTTTTGACACGGCTATTTATTAAAACCGTGTAAAAAAGTCATACCAGTATTGTTCTTTGCCTTATATCATTTTCTACCTCTTATTTTCCTTATTTTATTTCATCTGCTTCTCTCTCTCTTTACACCAACTTCTCTTATCTTTACCTACTTCTACATCAACATCTCATCTCATCCCCCATTTCATCTACCGAAGGCGGATCTATAAACACACACACACACAATATCAGAATCTTTTACATCTATATTTATATTGTTAGATCTAGTTTTTTTTGTTAGATCTATTGTTATTTGTAGATCTATTGTTATTTTATAATTATAGATCTAAGTTGTTTATTGTTAAATTATAAAGTTTTGTTTTGTGTTTTGTAGTTGAAACTGTTGCAAGATCACAAAGTACTATATGTATGTTTGCTCTTTATGTTTTTATAGTTGATTCACTTATTTTCTTTTTGCTATTTTTTGTTACTACTAATTTTAATTTCTGTATTTTGTTATTTCAGATGCTTCAGTCGAGACATGCTATTGACTTCTCCGCAAAATAGGTACAAAAATTACCATAAACACTTGTTTTTTGCTTATGAAAGTGTTATGTTTCTTATTAACTAAAAAGTGTTTTGTTTCTTAAATGTGTTATGTAGTCAAGAGAATATGACATTGAAGTTGTTGGAAGAATCACAATTCAAGCAACAAAATCTTGAAATTATTGTTACATGTGTATAAAGATATATAAGGCAAAAGATTATTGGTGTAAAATTTCTTTATTTATTTATTCAATCTACCACTTTTGATCCAAAGCTGCAACACTTCTGTTGATTATAAAAGCAAAATAAAGCAATAATGTCGGAAGATGGAAAAAGAAACATATTGTAAAATAGCCACCGAAGTTTTTTTTTATTTTAAATAAGTATATTTTACACGGTTTTTAGATCAAACGTGTAAAAAACTAACCATTTGACACGGTCAAACAACCGTGTAAAAAGGGGTAGGAATCAGTTACATTACCCTTTTACACGGAAGGAAAACCGTGTATAAAAGCAGTTTTTAACCGTGTAAAAAGCCTTGTTTTGTAGTAGTGGTTCATCATTCCTTGAATGTATGCTCAATTTTGTGAGCGTCTAACAAGTGAACAAACTATGAGGCAACATAAGATATCTCACCTTAACATTAAAATCAAGCTCGCAAACGTTTAGCCTTACTGCTGCATCAATCCACTTACACAAATACGACCCGGGAACCCAAGTATCCGAAAAATGCATTCTAAAATGATTAACGACTTGGGATGATGCTTTACTACAACACGCTTCGAGTACCCCGTCAATGAATTGAGTAAAAGAATGTATATCACGACCAAAAGGATGATGTTTATCATCAAAGTCAAGGATTAACAGACTTCCAAGAGTGAATCCATGTTTTGGATAAAACACTAGTTCGAACCGCAAATTTAGTAGGGATTAGAGAAAGTATGTGTGAAATAACGTCTTCCACTAATTTAATCTCTTAATGATTGTGCACCGAACCGCGCAAGCCTTATGGATCGGATTTGTGGGTTAAAAGGGGTTTTGATTTATGTTTGTTGGCGATTCCCCAAAGGTAGGAACGGTGTTCCTTTACGCCAACTAAGGTTGTTTGATATGAATGTCGAAGCTTGTTCGACTTTAGGGTTTTTATCCGATCGTGATCGTGTGTTTATTGTGGAGAAATCCTCCTCCTTTTATAGGAGGAGGTTTCTTGGAGGAGAAGGTTAGGGTTTTCCCTTTCCTTCTTTGAATCAAACTCTTATTGCCATGTTTATCCGATTTAGTTTCCTTAGGAGAATATCCTAGAATATTCCGGACTAGGCAAAGATATGTTTATCTTTGGAAAGGATTTATGTTAATCCTTTAATATTAATCGTTAAGCACCTCCGGGCTTATGCCCTTCGTGAGAGTGCTTCGTGTTATGTCCTTCGTATAGTGATTCGGAGGGGTACATCGTCAAGCCCCTCAGTCTAATATGACTTCTAACTGTGATTTTAACTTGTAACATCCCAAACTTTTCAAGTTTGACTATTTGACTATTCCGTTAGTTAACGTCAGGTTCGTTAAGTTTATGTGCCCTAAATTGGGATTATGTGATTAAATGCTTATGCGTTTAATATAATATGATTAAAGTATGTCAAGAGAAAGTAATTAAAGTAAAGTCATGAAAGTTAAGTGCTCGTTAAGTCGTAAGGTGTTCCAGTGAGAAAGTTAAGCTAAGAAAGTAACGTTTAGAAGTCGAGGGGCTTAAGTGTAACATTGGGAGTTGATGGCCAGGGATTTAAGTGTAATTAGGCAACCCTAATTGTCACAAAAATCTGATCTTATGTGTGTGTGTGAGCCCTAGCCGATCCCCTCCCTCTCCAAGCAAGTTTCCCTCAAGATTTAATCGTTTCGTGCCGTTTCGATCAAGTTTTGTTTAGATCTTGAATCCCCTAAGTCATCTACAGGTATTATAGGTAAATCCTCTTTGAAATTTGATCTTATGAGTCATATATGTCAATCCGATCCGGCCATGGGGTTTGGGTTGGGTTATATTGCAAAACGTTAACCGATTTCATGTTATTCGGATAATCAATCGAATGATTTATGTTTGTAAAGGATCAAGGGATCAATTGATGGTTTGAAGGCATCAATTATGTCATAAAAGAGGTCAATTTCATGTCTCCAGGTCGGGGTTAGGGTTTGAGATCGAATGGGAATCGTTTAAAGCAGTTCAAAAATCAGGGTTGCTGAACGACCCACGATATGCGGCGCATGGGATTTCCATGCGGCGCATGGATTGGTCTGGATGCTTCTGATCAAGTTTATGCGGCGCATGGAAGATCCATGCGGCGCATAATCAGGTCTGGCAGTCGTTTATGCTTGTTTTCATGCTCGTTTGACCCATAGACCTTATGCTTAGGTTACCTTATGTTATAGGGAACTTAGAGAGGTCTTTTGAAGCCACGTTTATGTTACCTATTGGTTATGTGTTGCTATAGGAAGTCGGAAACACAAACAAGGCAAATTAACCTTGCGTATCGTTCGTTATGCTCGTCACGAGGTAAGATACACTACTTTGACACGCTGAGGGTTCAACAAAAACATAGTTTTCATATAATAACTTCTCAAATGTTATCTTGATTGCTTATGGGTATTCAGGGTTACACGGGAGGTGATATGGGCTATGTACATGACTATTGAGGCCTGAAATGCAGTCCCTATGATATGAAATGTAATGATATGCTATGAAATGTTTTATGCAATGATATGAGATGTAATGATATGCTATGAAATGCTATGTAATGCTTGAGATGAATTGAATGTGATATATGTTGATGATATGTGAATGTGCATGATTACATGGCTTGTTCATCTAGTTCACTAGACTTATTAAGTTGCCATGACACGTGCACGTTTAAGGGCCCAAACGTAAAAGATGAATATGTGATGATGTTTAGGTAATGTGGACACCTAAACTATATGTGATGTAAATCGAGCTCGTAACTGATGTGAAAGTGTTAAGCTTAACCCGTGCTTGCCCTTGCCCGGCGGGTGCGTATATGTGGTTGCTTGGGTGGCTCCTTGCAACATAATTACGTGGTATGAGTATCTCCGGGTGGCGTGATTACCCACCAATGTCTTTGAACATAACGGACTACTCCGGGATTGGCTTGCCATTCCTTAACGACATTGATGTACTGCCGTAAGGTTTGTCCATCTAGTCGGGTGTGACTTATGTCACACGTAATGAGATGTATATGTTATATGATGTGTGTGACTTATGTCACAATTGCAATGATGATATGTGAAAAAGATATATGAAAGATGACTAGGCACATTTAGGGTGGTTCATCCTAATATGAAAGATGTTGATGCTATGATATGTATGTGAGATGATATGATTGATGATATGTGCCTTAACGATTTCAATGATTTTCCTATAATGTTTTAAATGGACAAATGCTTTATAAACTATGTGTTATCTTACTTAGCTAATTCGTTAGCTAACACTTGCTCTTTTAAAATGTGTTGTGCCCTCAGGTCCAACATTAGTGAGCAGGTAGATGTGAGAAGATGTGAGGCATGGGTAGATGATCTTGAAGCTGGCTGTAGTTTACCCATAGTGGCTGCTCGCATTAGACATTGATTTACGATTAGACATTTATGATTTGCATTTACTATGTTGTCAGTTGTTTAATGTTGGGCAACCGACGGATTTCCATTTAAACTTGTTTTGATGATATGGCTAGTAACACCAATTAATAAATGAACCAAACAGATTTGTTGGTTTGGTCTTTTAAAGTTTAATTCCGCTTTCTTTGACGCCGTTAGACGAAATTTTTTGGAAATCCATATTTTTAAACGACGGGTGTTACAGAGTTGTAGATAATTTCAACGATTTGAAACAATAACTATAGGTTTCCATCCTCGAAAGTCATATATACGAAGGACCGAAGGTGATACTACATTCGTTACCAAGGGTAAAGAGGTGACATTTTGTGAGGGACCATTCTTGGACATGTTGAAAGATAATGGGAAACCTTTTGTCTTCTTTGTGCGGAAATCGAAGTGGTAAGGGCTATTAAAGCTTTTGCCGTTTCATTTTCGAGATTATCATCTTCTTCGTTCTATCAATCTCTCAAATTTCTTCATTTATATTTTCTGGATTTTGAATGGCTCGTGCTAAAGCAAAAAGAACTGTTGGTGGTAACCAACCTGCATCTACTCAGGCTGGCACATCTGCGGTGGAACTCCGGCTCCAACATATTTTCAGGGTCGCCGGAAAAGATTTGCTAGAAAGAGCAGACATCCAGTTGTTTTTACTGATTCTGACTCTGATTCAGAAGTCGATAAGGCGTCTTATCGTGAGTTGAGAATAGAGTGGGCCCGTCTCCGTCAGGAAGTTGTTGAAGTGAAGGTAGGGAGTCCCGTTTGAAAAGCGATATCCAACCTGGTATGATGAGATCCGCCGCTTGTCTCATGATGTGGAGAAATCCATTCCGTTCGTTGCTTTGCGTTGCTCCAATAGACGATATCAAGAGAAGTTAAAGGAGGCTGAGAAGGTCTTTGATGATTTGAGCAAAAGACTTGATGATTCTGAGAAGCAACTATTGGAGAATAATATTTATGTTGATGGAGTCAGGGAGGTGTGGGGTAGAAAATGTGAAGAACTGCAGACTGCTCATTCGAAGATTCAATTTTTGGAGGAGCAACTGAAGAAGTGGAGGAAGGAAGTTATTCCTCATATTTATCAAACCACACTTGCTGATACTGCGAAGCGTCTCGTGGAGACGACATCTTCGTCGGAAAATATTTCCGATATATTTTCTGAAATTTGAATTTTGTGTATTGTATTTACTATTATCACTAATGGATATATGTTTGTTTGTTTAATGCATGGTCCCGAAGGGTCCCTGCGGTGGTCCATGTCTTTATCTTTTTGTTTTTATATGTGTGCTTCTTAGGAGCTGCGTGGTATCGGAGGGTCCCCCTTCGTAATTCCACGTCTTTTAATTTGGTGCGTATTGTTACCTTAGGACCGTGTCCTTTTGGTTTCTGATTTTACGCTATGTGGGCGTCCCCTTGAACATGCGTTATATGCAGAAAAATACGTGTTTATTATATAGTTAATGGGATAACGATCGTGGTAAAAGAAAATACGTTAGGGAGCGACCCTTCGTATGAAATAAAAGAAAATGCATTGCTTTTGCAATTGCTTTATTATTCTAAAAAGGATAGTTGTCACATTGTGAACTCTATCTATTTATTATGTGCCGTAGCACTTGGGTACAAAAAATAAGCAGTTTTACTGATAAAATTTTCGGAGATTGGAACTGTTCCATGTGCGGTCCACTGGTTCGCCATCCAATGTTGTTAGCTTGTATGCTCCATTGCCGAAGGCTACTTGAACCTGGTACGGACCTTCCCATGTTGGTCCCATTTTTCCTGTGTACTTTACCTGACTTGCACTGTTCAGACGAAGGACATAATCGCCAACCTTGAATGAAGTTGGATTGGTGCGCTTGTTGTAGTATTTCTCAAGCCTCTTTTTGTATGTCGCTTCCCTTATTGCTGCTATGTCTCTTCGTTCTTCTAGCAAATCTAGGTTTACCCTCAATTCTTTTTCATTTTCTTCTTCGTCTACCTTGGATGTTCGGCAAGTTGACACCTGAATCTCTGCTGGTAGAACCGCTTCTGTTCCGAAGGCCAGGCTGAAAGGTGTTTCACCATTGCTGGTTTTGGGTGTGGTTCGTTGTGCCCATAAGACGAATGGCAATTCGTCTACCCATCCAGTGTGTTTTTTTCCCTAGCCTCTTTTCCATTCCCTTTACTACCTCTCTGTTTATTGATTCGACCTGCCCGTTTGCCTGGGGGTGATATACGGAGGTGAATTTTTGTTTGATTTTTAGCCTTTCGCAAAACTTCGGGAATGTTCCTTGTGCAAATTGCTTTCCATTATCGGATACGATGGTTTGTGGCATTCCGAACCTACACACTATGTGTTCCCAACGAATTTTTCTATTGCTTTTTCCTTTATTGAGTTCTTGCTTAGCTTCGAATTCTCCAGTAATTTGGCATGCTACCAATTGGGAATCCACGAAGGTGTGGATTCGCTTGATTTTCATTTCTTTCGCTAAACGAAGCCCTGCCAAGAGAGCTTCGTACTCTGCTTCGTTATTCGTTGTGTCAAATTCGAACCATAGAGCGTAGGTATATTCCTTTTCTTCTGGGCTAACGAGGATAATCCCTGCTCCTGATCCATCAGAGCTCGATGCCCCGTCTGTGTATAACTTCCAGATGTCCCATCGTTCATTTTCCATGACGTTTAAAGAAGTATACTTTTCTGGCTCATTGCCTCCTTGTGTTTCTGCTATGAAATCGGCTAGCACTTGTCCCTTAATTGTGTTCCTTTTTCGAAACTCAATGTCATGTTCCCCCAGCTCTATCGCCCATTTAGCTACCCTTCCTGACTTTTCTGGTTTGAGCTAGGATCTGCCTTATGGGTTTATCAGTTAGTACTGCAATCGGATGTGCTTGGAAGTACCTTCGTAGTCTTCTTGCTGCATGTACTAGGGCGAGGTCAATTTTTCTAGCTCCGGATAGTTAGCTTCGGACCCTTGCAGGATTCGACTGACAAAATAGATGGGGACTTGTTTCCGCTCCCTTTCTGCCAGAAGAACATCGCTTACACATTCGGGGGAAGCTACTAGGTACATAAAGAGGGTTTCTCCTGGCACCGGAGAGGTGAGGGTAGGGAGTTGTGCTATGTATTTCTTCATTTGCTCGAAGGCTTCGTTCGCTTCTTTCGTCCAGACGAAATCTTTTTTATCTAAACATCCTTTGAGCGTCTTGAAGAAGGGAAGCTGTTTATCTGCTCCTCGGGATAAGAAACGACTGAGTGCTGCGAGCTTTCCATTTAGGCTTTGGGCCTCCTTAATCGTCTTCGGGGGCAACAACTGACAAAGTTTGTCAATCTTCGAAGGGTTGGCCTGTATTCCTTTATCCGATATATAATACCCAAGGAACTTACCTTCTTCAACTCCAAAGGAACACTTTTTTGGATTTAACTTCATATTGATGGAGCATAATGTATTAAAAGTTTCCTGGATATCTTCTAACAAGTCTTCCTCTGTCTTACTCTTGATTACCATATCATCAACGTAAGCTTCGAGGTTTCGGCCAATTTGATTCTTGAAGACTTTATCTACCACTCGTTGGTAGGTGGCTCCGGCATTTTTCAGTCCGAAGGGCATTTTCTGGTAACAGTAAGTCCCTTTGCTGGTATAGAATGTTGTCTTTTCTTCGTCTCCTTTGGCCATCTGGATCTGGTGATACCCTTTGTAAGCATCCAAAAAGCATTTTAATTTATACTCTGTTAGTGATTCCACCTTCCAATCTATTTCTGGCAATGGGTAGCAGTCTTTTGGGCAGGCCTTTATTGATGTTTGTGAAATCCACACACATCCTCCACCCTCCGTCACTTTTCTTAACCATGACTGGATTAGCTACCCAGATGGGATACCTTGACTTCCGTACAATCCCGTTTGGTGAGTTCTTCCACTTCTTTATTGGCAGCTTCGTCTCTTTCGGCAGCCAGGCTTCGTTTCTTTTGATGAAAGGGAGTTGCATCTTTTCTTTCATTGAGCTTATGCTCCGTTATGAATTTTTCCCCTTCGATCTCGATTATTCGGTATTCCCGTCATATCTGAATATTCCCAGGCAAACACGTCCAAGTTTCGTTGCAACAGCTTGAGCAACTTTTCTTCAGACCTTCGGGGAGTTGTTCCTATCGATATAGGTTGGTCTGGGTATCCTGGATTGACGATGACCTTGTCCTGATGGTCTGGTACCTTTAGCTTAGGGCCTTGGTGGTTCTCTTTGGCTTTCTTAACCTTATGTACCTTCGCTTGGCCAGATTCTGAGTGGACAGTCCCTACTCCTGCTGGTGTCAGATGTTTGATCATGGAGTGGATAGTGGAAGCGATCATCTCCAACGGCGTAGTTCTTATATGTGTTGGTGCATGTTTCTCGGTGACAAAAGCATTCTAGATGTGTGATGTATATTTACATATATTCAAGTCTTGTAATTTATCTTGTAATTACCGTTTGTCAATAATATTACCTTGGCATATATTGTTGATCATATTGGGATCCATTTATGTTTATATGTTTGTTTATTATTTGTGTTTTACAGGTTCTAGACATTACATGTAAAGAGTCATTAAGTTAATATTGTTTCTGCGTTTAACAGCAGTTGAAATATTAACTTAATGTACTTCCAAATGGAAGTTAAGTTAATTGTGTTTCTGCGTATTAACAACAGGAGAAACATTAACTTAATGAATACTTCCAATAGGTAATATAGACAATGTTGTTTCTGCGTATTCACAGCAGTAGAAACATTGTCGTAGCTAATGTTGGTTCTGTGTATTTACAGCAGTATAAACATTAGCTGAGTTAATGTTGGTTCTGCGTCTTGACAGCAGTATAAACATTAACTCAAATATTCCTAAGTGTTATTTGAGGGTTCTTGGGAACGAGACAAAATAGTTGCTTGTGGAAAGAACACTCAAATGGTCATTTGAGAGTTTCTGAGGAACAAGCAAAAGTTTGCTTGTTCATAAGAACTCTCAAATTGTAACACCCGTTTCGTAAAAATATGGATTTCAAAAAATTTCGCCTAACGGCGTTAAATCATGCGGAAACGATTTAGGAAAATACTCAACTAAGGAAAACAGTTGAGAAAACATTGGTGGTGTTACTAATAGCATCAAATCCGTAATAAAAGAAATCCATAAGATTGCCCAACATAAAGCAATCATAACATAGTCATTACATAAGTTCCATAAAGGAAATCAATAACATAAGGTCTATGCGAAGCTATTGGGTAAACTAAAGCCAGCTTGATCATCTACCCATCTCTCGCCACAGCTTCACACGTCATCTTACTGCCTAACCTGAGGGGTGTCAACACATTAAAAGAAACAAGTGTTAGCTATAAAGCTAAGTAAGATAACACCAGGTTTAAGCAAACATTTCATCCATTTAAATCGTCACTTTAAGCATTACGTCATTTTAATTAGGCATTCATACCACCGTATAAACATATCCACATCACATATAAGCATAGAGTTCATGACCCTAAGCGTGCCTAATCAATTTCGTCATTTCATCTCATCTCCTTAAGTTGTGACTAGGTCACCGTTAAGTTGTAACCGAAGTTACCATTAAGGAAAGACAATGTCGATCCATGAGTAGCACGTTATGTTCATGACATTAGGTGGGTCATCAGGCCACCCGAAACTACTCGCCACATATGACTTGTTGCAAGGAACCACCCGAGCAACCATTTTAACATACCTATAACCACCGTAAGGCATGACGTACCTATTACCACCGTCAGCACCATTTATACGTACCTATTACCACCGTCAGGCACAATGTACCTATCACCACCGTAAGGCACTATGTACCTATTACCACCGTAAGGCACAGGTTATGCATAACACTTAACATCTAATTAGCTCGAGCATTTATCGTATTTAGTTTAGATTTCCACCTTTAACCTAAACTAATCCATACTATCATCTTTTCACGTTAGGGCCCTTAAAACGTGCACGTGTCATGGCAACCTAAAAAGGTCTAGTGTTAGATGAACAAGCCACATATACATGCACATAACAACATTACAACATATCATTAACCACCGTCATCATAACATATCATATCGTAAACATATCATTAACCACCGTCATCATAACATATCATATCGTAAACATATCATTAACCACCGTCATCATAACATATCATATCGTAAACATATCATTAACCACCGTCATCATAACATATCATATCGTAAACATATCATTAACCACCGTCATCATAACATATCATATCGTAAACATATCATTAACCACCGTCATCATAACATATCATAAACATAACTACGGGGAAGCATCATAGGCATCGTCATCATTATTCCCGAGTACCTCCCATATCAACCCAACCACATTATAGGTTATACATTACCGTTTTGGAGGTTATAGTTTATGAAACCATTTTGTTGCACCCTCAGCGTGACAAAAGTAGTGTATCTTACCTTGTAGTAGTGTATGCGCGTAAACAACAGCTAGTAGTGCTTAACAGTATTCCCCGACACCTATCGTACATTAACATATAGGGTATAAGTCATTAGGGACCTTAAAACAACTCTCGTATGACCTTAGGACTGACTACGTAAAAGTCCAGATTACACCTTACGAATTTAAGTTTCCAAAAACGAATTTAGATCTCAAACGAAGTTCATCTTCGTTTGATCAAACGAACATAGATTTCAGAAAACGAATTTGAGCATCAAACGAACTTAGCCTTCGTTTTTAGCTTCGAACGAAGATGATCTTCGTTTTGTCAAACGAAGATAGTTTCCAGAAAACGAATTTAGGCTCAACGAAGATGGCTCAAACGAACTTAAGCCTAAGTTCGTTCAGTATTCAAAAACGAACATGTTCTTCATTTTTTCCAGAAACGAACGACTATGGCTTCTTCCAAAACACGATTTTGACCTTGTTTAACATATTTAAACATCTTTTGATCATCAAGATCGTTTATACACCCGTTAAACACCATTACGAACATCAATTAACCAAAACATCTTTTAAACTCTAATTAATTGCAAAACCCTTTTTAAATCAGTTTTGAATCAATATTAAAACATCTTTTGATCTGAAAATACAATTAACAACCCATTGATTACCTGATTGCTTGATAGCCAATTGAAAGTAACCCAAAATACACAATCAATTCAACCAAAACTTGAACAATTGCTTTTTGAAATCGGTTAAGGGGCTGAAGAAGCTGTGCAGGTGTTATTAATTAGGTTAATGATCCTAGATTAGGTTAATCCTTTTCTTAACCCGTTTTTAACTTTTCTCCATTGGCAAAACTAGTCCCTGGACTTCATATCGACTTTATTTCACATTCAAACACCTATTGGGGATACATACAACACACTAGAGCACTTTCGCACACTACATAGGCCTTTTACACATCATTTAATCCACTTTATTGTCACTCATTAAAGATAATTAAATCTCACATATAGGGCACATAAACATATAAACACATATTTCCACACAAACATATCACGGACTTATAATTTGACCTAACGACGTTAGTCAACATATACGTTTAAGTTTTGGGATGTTTGAGAGTTTCTGTGGAAACAAGCAAAAGCATTCTTGTCCATAAGAACTCTCAAACAGTTTGTGTGTTCTGGGAAACACACAAACAGGCCAAAACCCTTATGGGCTTGACATGAGAACACTCAAACCCATTGGATTTGAGAGTTCTTGTCACTTGCCTATAAATAGTGGTGTGTGTTCATGCGTGTTCCAACAAGAGTGTAGAGAGAGAAATGAGCAAAACCTAGAGAGAGAAACCAAGAACACGCACGGTTGATCTTGTGGGTGGTACTCGACTCACGCACGAACCGCAAACACACACCCGGTTTGGATGGCTCGTAGACTTAGATTACCACGTTGGTTGGTAAAGTTTGTCCGGAGAGCCGTTTCACTATAGTAACCAAATACGAGTGTTTATATTCACGCAAAAGATATATATATATATATATATATATCATAAAATAGATATATATATAAATATATGTTATCTATATATATATATATATATATCATAAAAGGTAGATATAAAAACCGTGGGTTATCTCGAGGAATTCCGCACCTCGACATATCCTTAAGTCAATCTCGGTTCGGTAAGACCCGGGGGACTTACAACTGGTATCAGAGCCATAGGTTATCAACAACCTTGGTTCGAGATTGATCACGGTTTTTAGGTGGAGATTGTGTTTTCGGGTTCGTTTGAAATAAAGATTCAAACTTGACACCAAAATAAGACATATCTCAATCCTAGATACTATTTTTTCAAGGTTTCGTTGATCAAGTAACAATATTGGGTTATAGATCTGAGAAAGATTGAAAATTTAGTTTTCTCGTGTTTTGCGTGTTCTTAGTGTGCGTGTTTCAGTACAAATTCCCAGATCTGCGTGTTTCTTGAAATTTGCGTGTTCTTGAGTGTTTTGCGCGTTTATTTTGAGAGTTCTTAGGTTTTGAGAGTTCTTGTGGTTTGCTTGTTCTTACACTTTTGCTCGTTTCATTTGAGTGTTCCTGTTTTTGCGTGTTCTTGTGTACTTGAGTGTTTATAAGTTAAACTTCATACATAATGGCAGCAAACTATCTTAACCAATTAATACTAATGGACCATGAGACCAGTAAGGGTAATTCACCACCTAAACTGATGATCATTGACCAATACTTTTCTTGGAAAGGTCGATTCGAATCCTTTATGCAATTCACGAATATTAGAATGTGGACTTGTATGACTGAAGGATATAGTGCCCCAACATATGAGGACAGTGGTGTTAACAAAGTATATGCTTACCAAGATATGACTGAATCTAATAAAAAATTGTATGAGGCAGAGAAAAAGGCACTATCATGTTTAAAAATGTCATTGCCACACGAAATATTACATTTATTTAATGGATTCAATACATCAAAAGAACTTTGGTTAGCACTAGAGAATCGTTGTGAAGAGGATGAAACACTTAAAAAAATCGTAGAGACCTTCTTAAGCATCAGTATAATGTATTTAAGGGTTAAGAAGTGAAAACTTAGATCAACTAATTACAAGGTATTATCATTTGCTAGCAGAGTTGCATGCATTTGAAGTTACCTATTCTGAGGAAGAAAAGTCGAGAAATTTTTGAGTTCCTTGCCGGAAAAGTGGAGTAATTATATTACCACTTTGCAGGAAAAAGCAGATTTCTCTGATATGTCTTTGACTCAGATAGTTGCTAAGTTTAGGACAAGAAATGAAACTAAAAAGGAGGGAAGCAGGATATAATAATGCTCAGATTCCCGAGCTTTATTACGGTAGGCCTACGATCAATGTAAGTCCAGGTTCCCCTGAAGGAAGCACGGGCATTCCTGAGTGAAGATTTTGACTTACAAAAGATCTCGTTTGACTCTGAGGGGAACATATGTCTTGTTTCAAGTCAGAGCGACAATTTAGGCAATCGTGGATATCCTACCTCCAGTGCTAGTTCCACCGTGCCTATAAGTGTCAAATGTGCGGAAAGTCACTTATCCGTTCTTGCGTCATTTGTGACATCATATGAACAGTTTATCCAAGAAAGGTTCAAGATCCTAGTCTTATAGATGAAGACTACGAGCAGATTGATCCTTTAGACTTAGAAGAGATGGATCTGCAATGGCAAATGGCTATGCTAACTCTTCGGGCTAAACGGTTCTTATCAAGAACAGGGCGAAAGGTCGTGGGTTCCAAGCTTGGCTTTGATAAGTCAAAATAAAGTGTTACAATTGCGAGGGCTTTGGACACTTTTGCTAGGGAATGCCAGAGACCTAAGAAGGATGATAGGTCTATTGTGACTCATCAAAACTTCAATCAAGGTGGAACAGTACCTTCATCTTCTAATATCTCAAAACAAAGGTCATTCTATGATGGATCTAATGGAAAACTAGGCTCAGTTGACCAAAGTACGCCAAGAGCTTTAGTGGTCCAACAACAAGATGGATCATATGACTGGAGTTTGAAAGTCAATGAAGAACCCTCAATTTCCGACTAGGAGAATTTACTTAGACTTATCTAGGTATCTATTAGAGAAGGATCTTCTAGATATTAAGGCATAGTGATAATTGCCCTCTAGTACAATGAAATGTCCATAGATGACTAGTTATCTTAGAAATGCCAAACACAATAATTATAACTATTCAAGACGATCTCATGTGAACCAAATAATGACAATCCTATATGAAGGTAACTTAAACAATCAAGAATACTTATAATTATCCAACAATTCAATCACCAAGCTAATTAAAGTACATTTGAACATAAAAATATAATTACCAACTCAAAATTTTATTTATAAACTAGTGTGTATATAAAGTGAGCTTAAATAACAATAAGTAAGTATATATGTCTATTGTAAATGCAAGTTTATAAATAATGAGGTAAGTACTAAAATTAAAACACAAAAACTATATATACATACATACAACCGACATATATATAGATATAGATAATATATATAAATTATATATATATATATATATATATATATATATATATATATAAGTACAAACACAAATTATGTCTTAGAAAGATTAAATTAACTTATAACATTATACATACATACAACCCATATACACTTTATAAAGTTGAAATAATTAACAAATTAATTTTATATAACTACACCACATATACTTACACTCATATACATATATTATGAACCTAGACTTCATATGTACACTACATATATAAAAGATTATAGAAAGTCAAGCTCTTAATTGGGTTTATGTATAAAATTTCGGCCAAACACCCCCTTTCCTCACATACACCACCCAAATACATCACCAAACACCACCCCACATGAGTTAACCAATCCATGCATCCCCAATACCCCTCTTAACCAATGAACAAGCACATAACCCACTACACTAACCCTAGCCACGTTTTTATGACCCCAAGACCTCACCCACTCTTGCATTTTACACAAAACAAACACACACACATCTCAAAACTTTCTCTCAACTTTTCTTCACATTTTCTTCTCCGTTTTCGGATTTTGCAAGCAAAAATGGAGCTTAAATCTAATCTAAACTATTGTAATAATAATCTTTCTTGTTAATTTATCATCTAAGGTCAAGTATGGAGTCATTTGGTGGTCTTGAATGTCACGAAAATCAGCCCCTTCTTTACATATAATCGAGTCTTTGAAGGTAGTTAGAAACACTCTTTTCTTGTTCAACAATTTGTTTTAATCATGTTTCTTCAAAAAGCTTTTCATGAAACTTGTATTTTATTCTTATTTTCTTGTTAATCTTGAGGAGGGAGTCTTGATGTTGGTAGAATCACTCACTAAGACACATGCATGTCAAGATCTATGAGGAGATTCGATGATCCAACCTATGTCAAGATCAAAAGTGTGTCTTTTGATTTAGCTTTTAAAGTGATGAATGAATCTTGTTAAAAATCTGATTTTTGATGAATATTATGTGTTTATATTCTGTGGTTTTTCAATAAAAAGGAGTTTTCAAAAAGTATGTAAAAGATTATAGCTTATTTGTATGTATAATGGTTAGATCTTAACATGCATGCATTAGATTTGTACTAGTTTAATCTTGTTAGAAGTTTGGATTTGAGATGGATCTTTGGATGATGATTGATATCTTGAAATGTTCAAATACATGATAACAATATGGTTAAAGATAATATATCAAGAAGTATGGGTTTTTATAAGAATCAAACAAGAACAACATCAAAAATCACAAACCGAAAGCTTGAACCACAAATATGAACACTTCACTTTAAACCAACAATTTAATCTATGGAAAATTTGATATGAAATCTGTAGAAACACTATTAACATGGTAGAATATTGTTCAAGTTAAAGTAAATGCATTGAAAATGTCAAATTTGGTGTTGGGTGAAGTAACAAAGTCAATGCATGCTTTGGTGTTTTCAAGAAAGGCTGAACAGAACCTAACTTCGTATTTCAAATGAGTAAAACACACTGAAATAGGCCAAATCACGTGTTTGTGTCAAAAAAAGTTGTAGATAAACGAGTTAATTTAACCACCAACTGGAATTACTCAAAAATACTGAACCAAACAAAAGATATGATTTTTCTACTGAAACTGGTCAAAACTGCACTTTTGTCTGAATATTTTATCAACTTTAACAATTTTTATCTCCTAAACCATAAGGTTCCAGGAGGTCATACTTGGTGGAAAGTAAGTTCAATGTGTCCTGAACTTAAAATAAAATCATGGGATTTTTCTAACAATCAAAACATCGAGAACTTTTATAAAACTTCTGATGTCGCAAACAGTGCCCATTCGGGACAGTTTGTGTTTGGGTAATTTTTAAGGATAGCAAACACTGTCTAAAAATTCACAAAAATAGGATACACATATAGGTTGTTGTATAAAAATCAGGAGGGTCCAAATAATTAGATTTAACCCCGAATTAGTGGCCAACATTTCATAAATCTGATGTATAAAAACAGAAAATTTGAAAGGAAACTAACCATTTGTATAATGGGCTAAAAGATGCACTAAAGACCATAATGGGCTAGCCCGGCCCAATTAGTGAACCCACAAGGAACATAAATCAGTAGGCCCACTTGGCCCAATAAACCATATAGCCCAATAACCAATATAACTCATTAAGCACATAACCCAAATAGGTTAAGCCCAAATAACTAATAAGCCCAAACACTTGGGCCCAATTGGTAATGGCCATAACACTTAAACAAATTTCATAAACCGAGTAATCATAAGACATATCGAGAAATATGCGAGTTGAAGATAAGTGTAATCAAAGTAAAACAAAAGATAATTAAGTGAGATGGACATAAGTAATTCTGTTAACCAAACTATAAAGTGATATCACAAATGTTAATTCGTATTAAAATTGGTTACACATCCAATAATGTTTAAGAGAACATAACTTAATATGGCATTCCATATGATAACCTAAGATGCCAAACGAAACCACAAATGAAGGCAAGTTACCGAAATTCTAACAACTTATAACTACATGTATAATGAAAGTGACCCTTTTACACCAACACTCTCTACAAAAAAAAGATGCGAATATTAACAATACACTTGGATCCCATCGATGACAACATAATGAAAGTGGCATTTCTAAGTGATAGCTTAAGATAGGGAACTTACGTATATTAGTCCTCTCGTAGGGATAGTCTTGGCTTTGAAATGTGATTGAGGACCATGAGGAATACATGATCAAGGAAGCTATAGATGGGAAGTACCCATTTTGGATAAGTAGATATAATGCTCGGCATATCAAGGTGAGTCATAGCCCCCTTTCAAACTCTTTTATATGTTTTACTTACGGGGTGAAAAGCATGATAATAAAATTGCTTTCTTTATGAAATGATATTTGAAAGAATTATAATATGGATTTATGTGTATATTCAATGTGTTATATGATATATGATGAGCTTGAGTACTGTCAAAGTCTAGTCCCCGCTACACTACTATTAACTCATTGAGGCCTGTAGTTAGAGGGTTGCGCAACTAGGATTCGTCCCCTCACTCTAAGATGGCGACAGGTTGATGGCCGCCTATGTGGCCGCCTTCAACGGCTGTCGGCCTAGGGGTGCTCTAATCTACTTTATATATTATTGGTCGTCTCCATGGCACGACCCAATTATGGTTAACGCACGTGATTGACAGCATGTGCTTTTATGGTTATATCGATGGGATATATTATGTTGGTTTGCGACGTGAAAGGGTCTTAGTAGTGGCTCAAGTTAAACTCATCTAAAATATCAATGTGAATGTTACTAATGACAGATTTGGGACATACTTTGGTTATTATGGAATGAACATACGGTTTGGGTATTGGACCTTATATGGAATCTTGAAAGTTGTTGAAATTGGATATTGAAATCTTGATGACCGAATGGTTTTGGATGTGATATATGATAATCGTTTGATATATTTCTCTCAAGATGATTTGACAAATGAGAACTTTATGATTTACCATGGATTCTCAACTCTTTGAAATGACTTATGGTATTTGAAAACTTGATGGTTTGAGATGAGAATTTTGTCGGTCATGTGGTTTGGGTATATTGATACGTAATAATATGTTTTCCAAGTTTTGAAATGAATATGCAACGAAAGTTACTTGAAAACCTATGCACTCACCAACTACGTTTTCGTAGTTGACACTTTTTCTTCATGCTTTTCAGGTTTAGAGCAGTAAGCTTAGCATGACCGCCTCTTTTGGATGATGTATTTGTTGTGTGCTCGACGGTTGTAATGCAAACATTTATCTTTTGATTATGGATTTGGTTATGTAATGGTTATTAAACGTCAACTTAAACTTGAAATCTTTGGGTTTGAATGGCATTTGAAACTTTACGTTGATGTTTTATATTTAAATCTTTTGTACCATGTCGTTCTGTGGCATCTCGTGTTTCCGCCTTAGTCGGGGTGTTACATGAAAAATATTATGATGCTCAAGAATCAACAAACCCTACTCATGAAAATGTTCCTTTCACCTCACTTGAGAGATCATCTTCAAATGTTGAAGCATCAAGTATAAAAGATGGTGATAGTTGTTCAAAGGGAGTTACTTCAAAGGTTGATAATGTAAAGATTCCAGAAAACTTGGGAGTAAAGGATCTAGTTACCTTTATGATAGACTTACATGCTCCTGAGCAGCGAATAGATTTTTCTTTGCATTCATTAATTGATGTCTGTAAAGATAATTTTAAAATATCTCAAACTGCATGTGAAGTATATTAGCCTTCTGCTCTGATACCAATTGTAAAGTCCCTCACACGATGGTTTAACCCACGAGGGTAAAATAACAAGTCAAGTATGAACTAGATTGGACTAGTATTACTTAAATATAAATGCAAGTATATAAATAAAGTAATACAAGACTTAAAGCAATATAATGTAAAGGTGGAAACAATGTAATTTTCAAGTGTATTTTATTTATGATGTTTAAATAAAATACAAGGTTGTTGCGGAACCAAGATATTACACGAAATGTAAATATCCTAACAACCTATGAATTACAAGTGATCTATATTTGTTAAATATTCTCCTTAGATCGAAATACTTAAAGTTGTGAAGTATTCCTTTTAGCGATCGAGAGTATTTTAGCAAGTTCACCAAATTGCAAAAAGTAATTTGTACGAGGTATGTGACTTTGTATTTATAGGCAAATAAATTAAACAGTGAATTTATTATGACGTACAAATATGGTTGCATGCATTTAAGGAAACAACTTTAATTCCTTAAATGCATTGGTTAAAGTACAAGGATAAAGTCATGTTGATGTGACTTGTCATCCCTTTAACCAACCACCTTTACACACGTATTGTACTTTTATCAATAGACAAATGGGTTGTCCGGGTAAAAGTGTGTAAAGTCATAAAGTCAATTCCTCGTAATCAGTGTTCAGACTTGTAAGGTCTAGAACACTGATAAAGCTCCAGTCAGGAGATTTGGTAAGACTGTCAGTGGGCTCCACTGCTTGTCAGTCTTCTTTCTTCAAACTTCAGTCTTTGACTTCAGTGAGAATGTCTTCAGTAGAAACGATCTTGACTGGAGTGAAGTCCAGTGAGCTAATCTGGTGGAATCCAGATTCCTGTACAAGTAAATAGTTCACTGGCCTTCTCATAATTTCTGAACAAATCTTCAGTGGGCTCCAGTCTTCAAGTCTGGAGCGAGTCCAGTAAAACTGGATCTAACAAGAGAGACAAACTGAGACTGGACTTGCACTCCTTCATGAAATGACCTTTTCTGCCATACTTAAAGCATGTCAGATTGGTCTTGTCAGTAGAGGAACTGGGTGCATGTTGTCCAGTGGGCCTATTTGCTCTTGCTTTAAAACGATTAAACGTTTTAGCAATCATTGCAACCAGGTCATCACTGTCAGTTTCATCACAGTCTGGAGAGATATTGTTAGTGACTCCAGAATCCATTAGTTCAGACATCATCTTCTTCATAGAAAATACATTCTCGGAAGATATTAATGCAGCACAGGGTGGTTCAGTATTACTGACCAATGTGGAACTACTGGAAGCATGATTTAAAGCATCTTTTTCTGCCTCAACTCTTTGAGCTTGATTTTCTTCAGTAAATCTGAAGGCTCCATATAAGGTTGATAGAGTGTGAGAGTGCAGAGTTTTACCTTGTCTTAAGACCAGAATCATGTGTGACCATTTAGTGGGCAAAATATCACAAAAATTCTCCAAAAGTATATCCTTGTCTTTCTCAACCCCCAGTCTCTCAACTGGTTTATAATGCTCATAAATCTGGTGTAAGTACCAGTAAGAGACTCATTGGGGAGAGCAAAAAATGACTCATACTTTTTGTTTAAGGAGACTTTTCTGGTGACAATGATGTCATCTCCTCCTTCATGCTGGTTTAAAAGTTCATCCCACATGGTTTTAGCACTAGGAAAAAGAACTAGTGTGGGAATTAGGGTTTCTGGAACGGCCCCGAGGATCATGTTTTTAAGGAGGGTGTCAAGATTCACCAATCTCCTCTCCTCTTCACATGTTCCTCCCTCTTTTCCCTTCCTTCTAGATCCAGTTGGGATCAAGAAGTGCATTGATAGGATGTCTTGGCACATAGGGACCTTCGTTTAAGATCTTCATCATGTTCCTCTCAATACCAGTGACATGCAAAATCATCCTAGCCTTCCCCGTACCAAATTCATCACTGTTCCCACTGAATTTAGGAACAGGATTATTTGAGTAGTGCACATGCACATGTGGAGAAGCAGGAGAGGAGGAGGAGGGATTATTATTACAAGGTGGTGGTTCATTAACATTAGTTTCATGAGTTTCTTGAGTATTTTCTGGGATTGCCATCGTGAAACAGATCTAGGTAAGTATATTAACCTTCTGCTCTGATACCAATTGTAAAGTCCCTCACACGATGGTTTAACCCACGAGTGTAAAATAACAAGTCAAGTATGAACTAGAATGGACTAGTATTACTTAAATATAAATGCAAGTATATAAATAAAGTAATACAAGACTTAAAGCAATAAATAATGTAAAGGTGGAACACAATGTAATTTTCAAGTGTATTTTATTTATGATGTTAAATAAATACAAGGTTGTTGCGGAACCAAGATAATTACAAAATGTAAATATCCTAACAACCCATGAATTACAATGTGATCTATAATTGCCAAATAATCTCCTTAGATCGAAACACTTAAAGTTGTGAAGTATTCCTTGTAACGATCGAGAGTATTTAGACAAGTTCACCAATTTGCAAAAAGTAAAAATGACTTGGTATTTATAGGCAAATAAATTCAACAGTGAATTTATTATGCCGTACAAATATGGTTGCATGCATTTAAGGAAACAACTTTAATTCCTTAAATGCATTGGTTAAAGTACAAGGATAAAGTCATGTTGATGTGACTTGTCATCCTTTTAACCAACCACCTTTACACACGTATTGTACTTTTATCAATAGACAAATGGATTGTCCGTGTAAAAGTGTGTAAAGGCATAAAGTCAATTCCTCGTAATCAGTGTTCAGACTTGTAAGGTCTAGAACACTGTCAAGGCTCCAGTCAGGAGATCTGGTAAGACTGTCAGTGGGCTCCACTGCTTGTCAGTCTTCTTTCTTCAAACTTCAGTCTTTGACTTCAGTGAGAATGTCTTCAGTAGAAACGATCTTGACTGGAGTGAAGTCCAGTGAACTAATCTGGTGGAATCCAGATTCCTGTACAAGTAAATAGTTCACTGGCCTTCTCATAATTTCTGAACAAATCTTCAGTGGGCTCCAGTCTTCAAGTCTGGAGCGAGTCCAGTAAACTGGACCTAACAAATTCCCCCTATTTGTTTAGAAATTATGCAAGGTTTTTCAAGCTTCTATCTATACAGTTGTATGCTTGAAAAACACTTGAATTTTGACTAAGTCTAAATTTGAGTTACTGGAAAACACTTTATAGATCATCAGTGTTCCAGTTTATACATTTTAATTTGATTAGACTTAATCTGATCAATTACTAGTGAAAAATAAAGTTTGCAACTTATATTTACAGACATCAACTGATAAAGAGTTACAACTTCATTTAATATAATACAAGTACAAGTAAAATGATAAGAGTCAGGCCCTTCTCTTTTGAGCATGTCCAGAAGCTTCTTCAGTGCCTTTCTCTTGGTGAAGGTGAGGATGGTACAGAATCTGCTGGTGCATACCCAGAGCAACCTTCCATCTGTTGTATTCTTTTCCAAACTTTTCAATCCTCTTCATTTGCCTTTCAATGTTCAAAAGCTTCTTCAGTGGCCTTTCTCTTTGGTGCTGGTGATGATGGTACAGAATCTGCTGGTTTCCGAGAAGTCCTTCCATCATGTTAAAGGAGAGACGTCCAGAGATCTTTGGAACAATCTTGAACGAACACATTCACCCCAAACTCAGTCCCGTGAATACACTCTCAAAACAAAATTGCTCAAGCTAAAGATGAAAGGTGATGAAACACCCACAGAGTATCTTGCCCGTGCAGAAGAATACGCTACAGATCTCTTGAATATTGGTAAACCGCTTTCTGATGAAGATGTTGTCATGCTTGTCATCTCTGGTCTTCGGGAGGAATACAATGGCTTTAAGTCTAATGTTATTGGTCGCCAAACACCAGTCGCGTTTGATGAACTAGAAGGTCTTCTTTCTGATCATGATTACATGATCCACAAAGAACAGCCTACTGTCTCCAGTCCCTCCCAAGCCTTCACTGCCACTACCGGTAGCATTCTCCATAATGCCACGGCTACTCAATCTGCCTCTAGCACCGCTACCCCTCCATCACAGCTCTTGGCCAACAGTTGGCATCTCAATTCGGGTACAGTCTCACTCCATCACCCTCTTCACAAGCTTTCTATAGTTCCCGCAACAACCGTGGTCGGGGCACAACTCAAAATCGTGGTCGTGGCCGCCAAAACAACAATAGGTTCAATTACCGTGCTCGTGGTCAGTTTGATTGGGCCTCTAACACCAACACAGTCTATGGCTCCTGCAATAGATGTGGGATTGGCCACATCCCAATTGATTGCCCTTATCGGGAACCTTCCACCATTCGTTCTCGGCCCTCTGCCAACTATGCTGATCATCGCTCCACTCCACCCACAACTTGGTTTCCAGACTCAGGTGCCAATAACCATGCTACACCAGACTTGGCAAGCTTAGGTACTTCAGAGACATATCATGGTGACGACGCTCTTCATGTTGGCAATGGTACAGGTTTACCCATCCTTCACATCGGTTCTACAAATATTTACTCACCTCACAAAAAATTAATTCTATCTCAAATTCTTCATGTTCCACAAATAAAACACAATCTATTGTCAGTTCAAAAGTTCTGTCTTGATAATCATGTTTTCTTTGAGTTTCACCCGTATTTCTTTTGTGTGAAGGACATATATACACGCACTACCCTCCTAACGGGTCCAAGTAAAGATGGGCTCTACTCTCTTGTTCTTCCGCAGCTTCAATCCATTCCCAAGTCTGCTTTTTCAGCCACTCGTGCTTCCGCAACCGTATGGCACCAGCGTTTAGGGCATCCTCATAATCGTGTTTTGAAGTCTATGTTATCCAAATATTCGCTTTCTGTTTCTGATAAACAATTTAGTTCAGTTTGTGCTTCTTGTCAAATGGGAAAATCATCTAAACTTTCCCTGAACCATGGTTTATTTCGTAGCAATAATATTTTGGATTTAATATTTTGTGATGTTTGGGGTCCGGCACCCACTTTATCTTTTGATGGACACCGTTATTTTATGCTTTGTGTTGATCACTATTCTAAGTACATGTGGATTTTTCATCTAAAGCAAAAATCAGATGTTTATTCAATTTTCAAACAATTTGTTACAATGGTTGAACGCCAATTCAATACCAAATTAAAGAGTGTTCAAACCGATTGGGGCGGTGAATTCCGCAATCTCTCTTCTTTCTTCACCTCTCTTGGTATTATTCATCGTCGCTCGTGACCTCACACAAGTGAACAAAACGGTACCGTCGAAAGACGTCATCGTCATGTTGTTGAAACGGGGCTCTCCCTTCTTGCTCAATCCTCTGTTCCACAATGGTTTTGGCACTTTGCCTTTGACACTGCCGTATACTTAATTAACCGGATGCCTTCTCGTTCCAACAGTATATATTCTCCATTTGAACTCGTTCACAAAAGATCTCCCGATTACTCCTTCCTACGTGTCTTTGGTTGTCAATGTTTTCCCTACCTTCGTCCTTACACTCCACACAAAATGGATTTCCGATCCACACCATGTATCTTTCTCGGGTACAGTCCCGTTCACCATGGTTATCGTTGTCTAGATCGTGCCACAGACCGTATATATATCGCTCGTCATGTACGGTTCAATGAAACTCTTTTTCCTTTCCAAACACAGACCCCGCAAATTAATAATCCAGCCACACCAGAACCATATACTTCTTTTATTCCATCTCTCCCTCATTTTACACAATTCGACGAGCCCTCTTCCACTCCTATTCCGGCTGCCACAACTGCACCCATCCAAACACCCGATCCTCCGTCTACTTCTACTACTACAACTCCTATACTTAACCCTCCCCCTATTTCTTCTACACCTCGTCCTCGTCCTGCCAATCTTCGGCCTAATCCTAAACAAGTCAATCGCTTTGACCCTTCCGCCTTTAACATCACCACATCTTCTCCCTCCATGACTCATAATATTACACCTCCAGCTCCACCAACCACCGAACCTGCCACTTTTACTGTTGCTAACAAACACCCAGAATGGCGTCGTGCTATGGCTGACGAGTATTCTGCTTTAGTCAAAAACAGGACATGGTCTCTTGTTCCACCTGTTTCTGGTACTAATGTTGTGGATTGTAAGTGGGTTTACAGGATAAAACGGGACAAAACAGGTGCTCCTTCACGCTACAAAGCACGTCTTGTAGCCAAAGGTTATACTCAAGAATACGGCATTGATTATCATGAGACATTTAGTCCCGTGGTTAAAGCCACCACCATCCGAGTTGTACTTTCTCTTGCAGTCACACACAAATGGCCACTTCGCCAACTGGACGTTCAAAATGCATTCCTTCATGGAGATCTTAAGGAAACTATCTATCTACGGCAACCACAAGGTTTTATTGACACTACAAAACCTGGTTATGTGTGTAAACTTCACAAGTCTCTTTATGGCCTCAAGCAAGCTCCTCGGGCCTGGTTTGCTCGCTTGTCAACCATCTTACAGCGATTGGGATTTTCAGGTTCAAAAACTGACCCGTCTCTTTTTATCTACAAAGCGGGCAGCACTTTGATTTATTTTTTGGTATACGTGGATGACATAATAGTTACAGGAAACAATAAGGCAGCCATTGACACTGTTGTTGCAAACCTTAGCCGTGAACTAGCTCTCAAAGATCTCGGTGATCTCGATTATTTTTTGGGATTGGAAGTGGTTAAATCAGGTGATGACATTATCTTGTCGCAGCAAAAATACATACTTGAGCTCCTACAACGAGCTGGCCTCTCTAATGCCAAACCAGTTCCCACCCTTATGAGTACTTCGACGGTGTTATCCCTCCAAGACAGCCCGATATTCTCTAATCCTGTGAAATACAGGCAAATTGTTGGGGCCTTACAGTATGTCACATTATCTCGTCCCGATATCACTTTTGCTGTGAATCGGGTTTGCCAGTTCATGCACTCTCCAACTGATCAACATTGGGCTGCAGTCAAACGAATTTTGCGGTATCTTCTTGGAACTTCAAATTATGGTTTATGTATGAAGCATACCTCTGGTTCTACTTTACATGCCTTTACTGACACTTGCTGGAAAGATCTTACCGCCTTTTCTGATGCCGATTGGGCTGGCTGTCCCATTGACCGTCGTTCTACAGGTGGTTTTGCTATTTATCTTGGGTCTAATCTAATCTCTTGGACAGCTCGCAAACAACGCACTGTCTCCCGCTCCTCTACAGAATCAGAATACAAAGCCTTAGCTGACACAGTCACTGAACTCACATGGGTTGAATCTCTTATGCGTGAGCTTGGCATGGTGTCGCGATCTGTCCCTATTTTATGGTGTGATAATTTAGGAGCAACCTATCTCTCTGCCAATCCAGTGTTCCATGCTCGTACAAAGCATGTAGAGGTTGATTTCCATGTTGTTCGTGAGAAGGTTGCCCAGGGGAGAATACGAGTCCAATTCATCTCTACACAGGATCAAATCGCAGATGTCTTCACCAAACCCTTATCAACAGATCGGTTCCTATTCTTACGGAACAAGCTGCAGGTCGCTTCCCGGCCTCAGCTTGCGGGGGAATATTAGACACATTAGGTTTAATATTATATTAGTCTATATTAGAGGGATCTTAATGTAAATTAGTCTATTATATATATCTTCCTTGTATCCCTAATTTATTCAGACTATTCAATACAATTTACGTGACTTCATAGATATGCTGCAATATAAGGTTGGAAACATCGAAGGTTAGGAAGTAGTTAATCTGTTGGGTTGAGTAACAGGCGACTTTTTATACGGGTTAGGGACCCAAACACTTTTTGTCCTAAAACTGAAAATTTCTGATAAATAACTAGTGTTTCAGATATGATTATAAAGATTATTAAATATTAAATGTCAACAGTTATATACATATTTGAATAGATTAATTAGGAAATTTTATCCATTAAAGTACACATTGGGAGATTTTTGACCCGTTTGACGACTTTCTTTATAAGCTAACTTTTATTTACACACATTTGACCCGTTAAAGATAAAACATGCCCTGCACCAACACTTTCATAAGTAAATGGTGCCACATCTGCAATTGATTGTGTGTGTATAAGATATCGTGACTATCAATTCTAAGTTAGACTCATTTTACAGAGAAGCTGGTGCCTTCATATTAATATATTTTATCAATTCTAAGTTATATACGTTATGAAGCTGTCCTAAGAAAGAGCTCAGAAAGTTGCCTTTCAAGCACTAAGAAAGGCCCCAGCGGTCGTAACTTGTGTTTGGTCTTTGAAGCAAGAATGTTTGATTCTAATTTTTATATTTCTCATCTATGTTCTAATTAAGGAAGTGGGAACACTTATACCTAGTCTTGGAAAAATATGCGGACTTGGTAATAGGCTGAAGTATTGAACCGGGTTGGCTTAAAAAACTTTTTTGGAGTATATATTTTTGCGTTTTTCTAAGTAATTAATCTATAGATTTATGATTTACCAAAATTTATCTTCATTAAAAAATAAGAGTTTTTTAACTAAACTGACTTTGCTGGTTTTATGCATTTAAAATAAATTATTGCCCGTTCAACCAATTTAGCCCATTTCTTTTTTGACTAACTTTTTTCATTTTATCTGTTTGAGCCGTTAGATATAACGCACAAGGTGGATTGACCCACTGTTAAGTTAATGGGTCAAAACCGTCCCTCTACTTCTACCCCAAGTTGACCCGTTTGACCCATTCCCCTTTTAGCAAGTTTTCTATGTGACCTGTCGAGTTGTAACACTTCTATGCTATACTAATATCAACTTTTTATGACTCACAGGACTTTGTCTACTTTGACTAATCTTGAGGATCCAACAAACTGTTTTGATCCGTTTCTTGACATCTACAATCAAATTGTTCAAGCCGCAACTGACATTGATATCAGTTGAAGCAGACACTGAAACAAATACTCACAAAGAAGAAAACACCGAAATCTTGCATGAAATCATGAACAAGGATCCTGGCTCCATCCACACATCCAAGGGAAAATCCACATTACACAAAGCCATTGCTGCATTTCCAGGAAAAGGTAATCAAGAGTTGGTAAACTAGAATCATGATACAAGAACGAAATCAAGAGTGATGCTATCAAATTTGTGAAACAAATTGAGACAGAGGCTGTAAACTGGTTCATGGAAAAAGTATCGGAAAAGGGTATGAAAAAAGGATGTCGGAAAAATAAAGGAAGTTCCTGATCGAATCGCTTATAATGAAAGTTTTAAATTGGGTTGAAGTTGAACAATGTGATTCTAGCAAGGTCAGAGACGGAGCCAGGAAATTTTTTGCGAGGGGGCAATTTTAAAAGTTGTTTGTCATACTTATAAGAGTCGTATCCGAGAATGGAAAAAAAAAACGGGATCAAGCACGAAAATGGAAAATGGACCCTCAAAAGAATTTGATATCCACACCGGGTCTAACACTCATATTCAAAAATACTAGTTTTTTTTAATAAATAATGACCACATGTGTCGAACAAGGTCTTATTAAATGAAAACGTATTCAATCATATAATGAAATATATATATATATTTCCTACATTATGATAATTATAATTAATTGTTTGTGATAAATATATATAATAATTTGAAAGAAAATAAAATTTCCACAAACAGTTCCACTATTAATGTACTACACATTTACATATCCAAACAACGAAAGTTTTTTCTTAAACTATACTTCATTCTTTCTATTAAAAATCAAGAAAAACAAAAGTTTTTTTAATCTCCCAACAAAAAAATCTATCTCAAAATTAATGCTTCGATGACCAATGACATCCAAAGAATAAGCTTATGACAACGAAGTTACATTTGTATTTATTTTCTACTTATTTTTTCTTATTTTTAGAAAAAATTATAGATATACCATTTAAATTTTAAAAAATTACATTGTACTAAAATTGAAGTGGTAGCTGACCCCACTGCCCCAAAGCTACACCGTCCCTGAGCAAGGTTGTAAAACTCCCCCGAGTCGCCCGAGTACCCAAAATAAACTCCTGACTCCCCACCTCGCCGAGTCGAGTCCGAGTCACGAGTTCTCCAACCTTGATACGGACAAAATGATGATGAAGCGTGAATCTATCAACTAATCTAACGTTTAATTTTCAAGTTTGAATTATTATGTTAATGTTTTTAGACACTTATGTCTAAATTTGAAGTTTGGAATATATTTTTAAAGTTCTATAACATATAATTTAGAAAATACCTACGTTTGTATATAAAATTCTAATCTGAGTTATCCCCGTGTCAAGTCCGATTCTCCAAAAACTCTTGACTCCCCCCCTCGCGAGTCGAGTCCGAGTCATGAGTTCCCTAACCTTGGATTCTAGTAAAAGACCAGTGCATCCTAGAGCAATAGAAATCTCCAAAAAGTTAAGGATTAAGGTAAAGAGCACTTAAATACATATGTGTCGATTGATTGATTGTGTCAAATGCTTTTTGATACAAATAAGAAACATGGGATTGGTTTGTACAGAGTGATGTTATTCGTTACAGTATATGAAAAGGGAACGGCTATATACACACTCACTAATTTGGCATAAACACCCATTATATGCGAGTATGCGTTAATACTTCGTGTATACTCTTTGACCACAAAAGTCAAAGTTACATACGGGAAGTATCAATATATACTTCTCGTATAGTGGGTGTTTATGTCGAATTGGAGTGTTAATGCCAAATTGGGGTGTTCCTATAACAGGACCCGGCGGCAAAAAAAGTTCACTAGTTGATTATACTTGTTTTGTAGTTTTTGGTACAAGTCAAAGAACATTAGAGATCGAAGATAGTTATAGTTATCGTGGTTGTTTAAACTCCCACCATACCGTAAGTATATATTCTCCCCATAAACACCCACCATACGAGAAGTATACAATTATACTTCTCGTATAGTGGGTGTTTATGTCGAATTGGAGTGTTAATGCCAAATTGGGGTGTTCCTATAACAGGACCCGGCGGCAAAAAAAGTTCACTAGTTGATTATACTTGTTTTGTAGTTTTTGGTACAAGTCAAAGAACATTAGAGATCAAAGAACATTAGAGATCGAAGATAGTTATAGTTATAGGCTTATAGCTACAAGTCAAGGACGCCATAATATTTATGATACCTTAGAAAGGTTTCAATAAAAAAAATAAAGAAATTGGAATCATATCAAAATAAGGAAGCTTACTATAAATATAACCATATACCTTTATTGTTAGAATAAAGGGGGAAAAAAACAAATTTCCATTTTTTTTATTATTACCATATAGCAAGTATCCTATAATAGTAATAACTCGTATGTACGTAAAAGATGACTCGCATGGTATGATCGATATTCCTCCTAAGGAAACTAGCTAGGGTTTTGAGTTGGAGGAAATTATGGGCAGTCCGAAGAAGCTTAAGCTTATCGTAGACGACCGATGTAACATTCGTGACTTTTGACCCGTTGACTATTTGTACAATTTAACTAACAATTTAGTTAGTAATATATTTGAGGTCATTTTGGAGGCCATTTGTGTGCAATGTGCTTATTGAGGTCAATTGGTCCATTTAGTTAGTCATAGGATGACATACGATAAATAGGTAACTAGATAATTGTGTGGTATTAGTGGAATAAAACCCACCCATTTTATTCCCCAAGAACCGGCCCCACATGTCCTTTTTTGTGGATCTTGTCTTCCCCCTCCCCCTTTCATTTCTTATCCACTCCTTTTCTCTCTTTCTTATCCCTTTCTTCTTCTTCTCTAGAATTTTTGAAAGAACATCATCCTATCATCTCCTTCTTCTTATTTTTCTTCAAATTTTTGGATCTAAGCATAAAAGTGATCAAGAAATCACTA
Organism: Erigeron breviscapus; assembly: GCA_034093135.1. Lineage (NCBI taxonomy): Eukaryota > Viridiplantae > Streptophyta > Magnoliopsida > Asterales > Asteraceae > Erigeron > Erigeron breviscapus. The sequence continues at coordinate 122,500,785 of CM067170.1, read as the reverse complement.
ATATTTGTCTAATAATAATAATCATCAAAAGTTCAAGGTTTTTCTTCCACTTCAAGTGTTCATCTCTTCTTCTTGTTTCAATTTCAGATTTCTTGCTTCAAGGAGATTTTAGTAAGTGTTTTTACTCTTTAAATACTTGATTTATGTTATTGTATGTTTTAATTTCTAGAGCTTTTGATGTTTTGGTCAAAATCCCTAAAAATCTAGGGTTAGGGTTAAAAGCTTTAAATCAAAAGAGGGGTTTTGTCTTTGGCAAGTGTATGGTTGTAATATGGGCACGATTTTACTTGTTTTATGTTGTAGAACCAAAAGTAATGTGTAATTGATGTCTAGCTTGGGCAAATCTTTGAGTTTTTGTTGGAGCCAACTGGAATTTAGGGTTTGAAAAAGGGGGTTTTCGATTTTGAAAGTGGGTTTGTGAAACGACTTGATATTTATGATTAGTTATGCTCATAGTAAGTTGTGTAAAAGAACCGGGTTTTGATTTGGTGTCTAAAGAGGCCAATTTCGTGTCAAGGAGCCCTATATGCATATTTTCAGCCCTATATGCATATTTTCAGCTCTATATGCATATTTTCAGTTCTATATGTATATTTGCTCTCTCATATGCATATTTCATCCTGATATGCATATTTTAGTTTCATATGCAAATCTCAGAAAACCCATATGCAAGTTTTCAGTGTCATATGCAAAACCATCATAAGCATTCGTATGGACATTTAGGGGTGTTAGCTAAGTAGTTAGACCTTACCGCTTGGGATACTTTGTGATATTTTGATGTTTGAAAGTAGGATGGAATCGTTGTCAAAGTTTGACTGTGCTCGTCTCAGGTGAGTTTCGTAGTCCCTACTCGACCGAGATTCAGGCTGGAAAGTGTACATGTCTTGTTTGATATGTTTTTCTTGTTTGATGACATTGTTTGATTGTGCATTTGTTATTAGTCATAAATTATGAATTGAATTTAGTAGGGCATACATGGTGGACGGTAATGCCATCGAAGTGTTATAGACGTGGTGGGTTAGCCGCTTGTACAACGTATATATAAGCGTCATTGATACCCTCGAAGGTAGTATCGTTTCTAAAGTGTATGTTCGTATTGGTTAGTTGAGCATTGATGGACATTGTTGTTGAGTTGGATGACAAGTCTTGTTTGATGAAATTGATTGATTGTGCTTTCTTATTTGTAATTGATTATGATTTAAACTTAATTATGCATACATGGTGAGCAGTAATGCCAGCGAAGTGTTATAGACGTGGTGGATTAGCCACTGGTACACTCTATATATTAGTGTCTATGACACCCTCGGAGGTAGAATCGTTTCTAGATTGTATGTACATATTGAATGGTTGGTCATTGATGGACTTCTTTTGAATGGTGGTCATCCAAGTACTTGATGTACTTGATGCCAAGTACTTGATGTACTTGATGAATTTGGGACAATGGTTATCCAAGTACTTGATGTACTTGATGAATTTGGGACAATGGTTATCCAAGTACTTGATGTACTTGATGAATTTGGGACATCTGATATACTTGAAGATTTTGATGACTTGTGCTTGTTAATTACGTGTATTCTAACTATCATGTGTAGTTCGTTGTGTGAATACTTGTGTGATAAGGTTGTGCTATAAGCAACTTCAATTGCGTGCATTGTGCCTTAAGGGCTTATTGTAAGTGCATTACTTGCCCTTTTTCTTGTTCATATTGTGGATGACTTTGACATTAGATCCTTGTCGTTCATTCCTACGAACTCACCAACCGTGTTGACTTTGTTTAGTACACTTTTTAGGTAACCAAGTTAACCGGAGGACTTGATGATAGCTTGCTAGAGTTGGACTGTTTCGTGTGGTCTCGTACCCACTTGCTCCCCTTTCCTACGAGGGATGAACATTTGTCTTTTTTTTATTATTTTCGTACTAGATGCATTGTAAACCTTTATATGTTTCATGTGCATTTGGCATGCTTGGTATTGGATTCACTGAATCCTTTATTCATATAGTTCCGTTTCTACATTATATCCATGTTGTGCTATGCTTTTCGGTGCGCCCCATGCCTAGTTAGGGGTGTTACAACCGAGATCATGACAAAGTCTCTTGGTCGTCTATATATTCAGTCGTATGCAACGATGACCTTTTGATTGAAATCTTACTCAGGTTACCCGCTCTCTCGTTTTTTGTGTTCAAATCCGTATCTAAACGCTGGTTATCTCTCATCACGGGCCCTGTTTCTACTGCTCTTCGGTGCACAAAGCAGCAAGTGGGACCCCCTTCTGGTATCTTTGTCCAGCGATGCATGTCTCGCCTTTTCTATGATTATGTGCCGTTTGATCTCGGGATCTCCGATATTGAAGAATACCACCACCACACTTTCCGTTGTGGGTTTCCAAAGAAGGCAGCGCTAAGATATTGCAGTCCTGCAATGGTTTGTTTCTCTGTTATTCCTGTACAAATTATTACGTATACAATCCGTCATCCATCCATCAGTATAAGAGGCTTCCACCACACTACGGATCCAAGAATTATTTCTTTGGCATGAGATTGGCTTTTGATCCTATAGAATCACCTTACTACAAACTTGTGTTTGCTGGGGATAAACATGATGATGACAATGATGGTTTTCGTTACGTTCAAATACACGCTTACTCTTCAGAAACCGACACTTGGAGTATTTGTCCTCATGACCGATTTCCCGAATCTAAATTTTTATCTTTTGGCGAATCAATATATTGGAATAATGCCCTTCATTGGCTTGGTCATCATGATAAAAATATATGTTTCAACTTAGATGTGGAACATCTAGTTGTAACAAGCATACCAACACCTAATGATGTATCGGGTAGCCGCGAGTTATTCGGGTCTCGTGGTTGTTTGCTTCTTGTGTGTCATTATACCACCTATACTAATACCCGACATGGACTAAATATATAGGAGATGATGATGAGCAGCAATAATAAAGCAGGATGGTCAATGAAATATGTTGTTTATCTTGATGACATTATCAAACTACAGCCTGGTACAATCAGAGGTTGCAGTCTTCTTTGTATTGTATTGGGAGAAAAAGACGAGGATTCCTTCCTCGTGATGGAGGCGTATGGAAAGGTTGTGCGATACAACTTTGTGTTAAAGACTGCTGCTCTTCGGGAACTTTATGACCGGGGACAATTTCGCCCTGCACTTGAAGGTCTTTGTCACGGCTTTTATCAGTTACATCCATCTTTTGCTACGGTATGATCATGCTTGCTTGCTTTCTGCCGATTTTATATGGTATGAATAGTATAATAAGTTTCTATTTTTCATGCTGCCTGCTTCATGTTCATGATTAATAACATATGTTGAATTTCTCGTATTTTTTAGGATTTGACATGTTTGTGTACGCGCATTAAGTTAGATTGATCAGATCAAACATACGGGTCGGGTTACTATAAATACATCACAATAGATGAGTATGTTCAACCTATCAATCCAACCAATGGAAACGTTTGTTTTGCTAGTGGCAGTGGAGGACGGTGCTTTACACTACAATCATTTGCAAAGAAATATCTCAAGGATATGGGAATCTCTTCTGATGCTAACAAGCTTGCTTCTCAACTGTGGGGGTATTTTTTTGTGTGACGATGATACAGGAACTTTCAGCCATCAGAAACCTTCAGAAGAAAAGCAAAGATCGTTTGTGCAGCTCTTCCTTGAACCGCTTCATAAGATATACAAAAGTGAGGAATATGACCTTAGATCAACTGGCAAATTGCTTTTTGGGTCAGCAACTGCTTTTACCGACATGCTAGCCACATCCCATCTGCCAAAGAAGCTGTAATTTTGAAGCTTGAGAATGTTTTTAGCGAACCTAAAGACGACAGACTTTATATTGCCATGGAAGAGTGTGATCCATTTGGGCCACTTATGGTCAATATTACCAATCACAATTTGGACTCTAGCCGCTTTGATACATTAGGAAGAGTTTATAGTGGCAAAATCAGTAAAGGGGAACTCCTCTTTGTGCTCACTGATGAGGCTGGTGAGACTGTAGAAGAAGTTATGAAGCTGTGGATTTATCAAGCAGTGAGAGTATAGCTATTGAAGATGTGTATCGTGGCTCTTTGGTTGTTATTAAAGGAGTGGATGCTTCGATTAAGAAGACTGCCACACTTAGTGGCTTGGAAAATTATGGAAAAAAAAAAGTTTTCTGGCCTCTACAGTTCAATACTATTGAAGCTATGAAATACATAATCCATAGTTTTGTGGA
>CM067170.1:122421936-122495545 GCA_034093135.1 Erigeron breviscapus | reverse complement strand
GTGTGCCCCACCTCTACATGCACACACGAGGGTCGAAGAAACCTTTTGCATTCCGTCTTCGATTGTCATCAATTCTTGCTTCACCATCACTTCCATTACGCACCCACTCAAGTCTAATTATACTGTAGTTAATTATAGTAATACCCTAATTAATTATTATTATATGTGGTACACACTTTTTTGTTTCGTCTGCGCACACACTTTTTTTTTTTTTTTTTTGTGATTGAATGATGATTGATTTTTCGCACTGGAATACGCGGGAGATATATATACACCAACAATCCCACATATGTGGCAGATTAAATTCCATAAATATGGTAACTGCTCTACTTTTACACTTTACCTCCTTATACATATACTAAATTTCTATTTTGCCCTTTTTCAGAAAGGAGTTCATATTTTTTACTCATATTGTTTCATTCTTATGCCCCACACTTATGCATCACTATTTGATTCAGATTTATATTTTTATTCACCACTATTTGTGTGCTTTTCATATACTTATGCGATAACTAACTATCAATACGGGTCAATACCATTTGATGCGAGGAATATTGAACTCGTATTTGGAGTGACTTGTGGTGAATGGAAGCTTGCATTTGTTTCCCAATACAAATTTATTTTATTTTATAAAGTGCGTCCTAGACTAAGATTGGCATTAGAGATATTGAAAGGGATTAGTACTATTTAATTAGTGAGGAGATAGGGGTTTTGCTCATATAACACTAACTCGAACGGATAGAGATTCTCTCAAGTTGAAAATAACTTGAGGGGTAAAGTTCAAGACGTCTTAACTTTTGGATTAAAATCAAAGATCAAGATTGCCACAGTCTCGATCCTTGATTTTAATCTAATGGTCAAGATTTACTTAACTTTACCCTTCAAGTTGATCAACTTGAGAGAATCTTTATCCAACTAGAACTGATATTAATTGGTGTTGAAGAAGACATTACAAATGCTCTTAGGTTATTTAATTGATCTTGTTAATCATCATACTTTAGGGACTATTTTGTCATTCTTTAAACTTATTTTATATCATTATCAATAATGAATTTGATTTTGAATGCTATTTGGAAACTATTACTTTGTCTATTAAAAAATTATAACCCTTTTAAATTATTTCCATATTATACATATATACACTATCAAAAAATTTCTACAATTCTTGATTCATGAACTTATATTTTGGAGATTTATATAAGTTTGTTTCCTTATTGTTATTGGTCCCAACCTCAATATTAATTAAACTTTACAATAATTGATTTACCAAACAACTTACAAGAATTAATTAAATAACTTATTAAGTTTTCTAAAATAACTAAAATAACTAGAACTCTTATATTAAAAATCATATTATATTCATCATATTATATTCGTTGTTACCATGAATGTAGATTTCCACTACCACTATTATTTTTATAGTAATTTTTAATTTATAACTTATACAAAATCTATTTATAAATTAAAAACATAAATTCCTAATATAATTAGAACTCCTATATTCCAAAATCATATTATATTTATAAGTTAAAAATGTATATATTTTTTTAACTTATAAATAGTTATTTATCCATGTATTAATATAACTAAACGTGGTTAAAAATTGTAAAACGATGTTTTACATCATTTTTTTTTGATTAAGTGATACCATTATCAATATCAATAGTAATATTAGATCTTACTAAATATTTTTATGATACATGTTTGTTACTATTATGTTATTATTGAAGCGACAAAATGCATATGATTGAATATGTTCAAACTTTTCTTTCTTTATAAGAATATCAATCATAGAATATATATAGTCAATTTGTATATAGTACGGGCATTAAGACTAGTAATAAAATAAATAATACTTAAGCAATTGTTGGTTCCAAATTTAATTGTTAAGAACAGAAAGTAAGCATTTGTATGATGCACTATTTTATATGTGCGAAAAGGATTTACAATAGTAAATAGTAAAGTTGGATATAAAAAAAAAGAACTTGAACACAATGTTCCACTTATTATTATTTTATTTTTTTATTTTTTTTTTGAACGGCATTATATCCTACTCCTACTCTTAAATTACACGTATGCCTGGAAAACAGGACTCTCGAAAACCCCCCTATTAATCCATCCCACAAATGTGAGAAGTGGGACTTGAACCCAGGTGGATCCTTCCATGGTCAAAGACCTTACCAATGGGCCACCAACCGTACAGACTAGTTTTTTGTCATTACTTTTTTTCTTGGCTTTCTAGATGGCTTTTTCTTCACATTTTACCCTAATTATAGCGAACCCAGATTTAGGTTGCATAGAGTTGCTTGTATAGGCTTTCTTTTCGGTTGTAATAATGTAGCATTGAGCATAATGAACTCGCACTTGTACATTTCACTTATTCGCGACATTAATCACTTTCATATAAGGGGCATTGAGGTGCTTCAATTGTTAGATATACATGTAGAATGTTAGTTTTGTATATCTGGGCTGGTTCTGAATTAATATCTCATTATGAGCCATATGGCTTTCATCCTTCCTTTCTGATAACCTGAGCCTTCTAGTATGCTATTCGAGGTTCAAACAACTAGTAATGGGACGTGTTTAGGTACTAGTTTGTTCAAATTGGACTCAAAGGACGGGTTGTTTGAAGGCCAAGCCAGTCTGAATATTAGTTGCATTTTAATAAATCATAGATGGTTATCTGGCATAGGACTCAACAGTTAAATGACTCGAACCACTTCTGGTCTTTTTGCTCAATCAAGGTAAAAAAATACTGTAAAAAATAAACTCTTATGGGTTTATGATCCAACAATACCGGTCATAGTTTAGCCTTGCAATTTTCATTAGCAGTGCATAAAAGAGACATGGTATTGAGTATTGACTCTTAACATAATATTCTTGATATTTTAAGTAAAGAAACGAAAGGAAGATATTTTACACGTCTTACCAATGCTAAGAACTTTGAATGCACAAAAACCCATAAGTTTGGAAGTGAAAAGTGGGACCAGAGTTACATATTCAGCTAAATCTCGAAAACTTTAGTTTGTCTTTAGCTATCATGATAAATACAGTAGATGCTATTGCCTGTGTAACAAAAGGTAGTATATACTAGAAGAAAAAGAGAGAGAAAAAACAATAGGAGGAAACAACTAAGAAAGTTATTTAAGCATGCCTAATTAAGATAAACAAAAGACCGCCAGTTCCTCGCCAACGTATGACCTGGACCAAGTATGCTTAGCTTGGGAACGATATATGATTACCCTCCGTGGCTACAACAGACTACTCCAACACTTAAACCTTCCCTCTCTTGTATAATATACCAAAAGAACATTACAAGCAACAAGTCCAAAGCATGGTGGAAGGAACAAGAAATTTTGTTGAGTTCTGTGTACTTCATATGTGAATAATCAAGACGGAACTCTAGAATGGACAACTGAAATGCGGCCCACAAGACAATGAGGAATGGTGAAAGTCAAAATAAATGTCAAGTTTGGAAGAATAGCATTAGGCAACAAGGTCTATGAGAATGAATATTGGTACCATAAGGACCAAGTTCGCTAATGCATGCTATTCAGTGCCATGTGGCTAGCAAATACGGAATCATTGTTTCACCTTTTTTTTCTTCCGAGAATCACCACACATCTACTGTAACACAAGGGTTCAGCAAACAATACGAGTTCGGTTACATTAGACACATACAGATTACAGAATATCATTAATGATGTTTGACATACTCTGGAAGTAAAAAAAATGATTAGTAGCATGACAAGGAATCTACCAGAAGACAGTGTACAACCTTGTGAAGATATCAATGCATCAACAGATTATTTGGACGTGTAATTACAGAAGAGTAAAGTTTCATTCATTTATACCAGTTCTTTTGATTAATCATTTATATTCTTCATATTCTTGGTTTTATTCTCAATTTACTCTTGAACCAAGTAAACGGGTCCTACAAGACATATGCTATCTTTTGATGTCATCTGAGAGATGTTCAAAAGCAAGATTCTAAACAGTGAAAACAAACAGCATCATAAAATTTAGTCACAAAGCAAAACATAATATATAAGTAAATATTATCATGTCATTCCCTAATCAGGAATGACAACAATAATGCTGTGAAGGCTTCTATATGGCCAACTAACTGGTAATGGTATAGAATAAAAACTAACTGAAAAGAATCTATTTAGTCCCCCGGAGCTTGTAATCTACATGATCCTAGGTTATGGGTATAAAATGCTCAGCATGCACATCAGCACATGTATCAAAAAAACCAGGTATATGCGACACCCATACTTCCATTATGAAAAGTGCAGCCTTCTTCGTTGTTTATCCCCCTCTATCCAAGAAAGAAGCATCATTTAACTTTGAGTGTTGAAAGATGAGTTAACTTTATATGATATGGTAATTATAAAGGGGTGATGATTAGTAAGACTATGTTCATTGATGAATCGCCAGAAAGTCCTAGTAAATTTTAACGATCTCCTCTTGCATACAAGACCTAACTTCAATCTTTCTAATTGGTTGCTCTGAGACTGCCAGTTCTATAGTGACATAGGTATGATGTTTATAAGATACTAGTATACTACTATGGTTCTGAGTGGAAAATATGCTATAATTTAATAAGTTATTGTTTAAAAAAAATTTCAAATAAATGAATGTAATGAAAGAAAATCTATTTTAAGCATTAACATACCAAATATTGTTTCTTTGACAAAGATGAATCAAGAATCTGTTCTACGGTCTACCGAAACTTCAATACTTTGAGGTTCTGCCTTTACTGCCATAGGTAAGTCTACAAGTGCGCTTGGAGGTGCGAAATACATATGTAGTGACATAATGCAGATGATAATACCCAAAACAAGCTGCAAAAAAACAGAAGAAAGATAAGTTTAATCTGGAAAATATGTTTCCGTAGGTTGAGGCACATCAAAGTCCTAATGAATAATAAAGCAACTAATGAAGGTACATATTCACGTAATATATGTATTAAATTACTTTGAAACATGAAATGGAAAGTAATTTCTCCATCATTATAAAATCATCTGCCATTAATTTCAATGTCACTTTTTACTGGTATATCATGTATCTCAACATGATGCCCCCCACCTCCCCACCCCCTCTCTTGGGGTTTTCCGTGTGTGTTTGTGGCATTAGCGGAAGATAATCAGCAGTTGTTTTGTGCCAAAAAAGAACCTAATCTTATAGATTTGACAAGAATAAATTCAACATCCCATCTTGCCCATCCACATGGGTAAAGCGTGATCTTAACAAGAATGAATACTGGTAAAGGTCCACGTATAATAGCTAGCAAAAATTGGCTGTGGACCTGAAGACAGCCAAGCTACTTACTTATCACAATCTGTAAAAAAGAGAAGTACACCTAACTACATGAATATGCTACATTTAAAATCATTTTTAGTGCATATACATGATTGGAAAAAAATGAAGTGGGGGCAGCGGGCAGGTGAAGGGTTTCCCTTGAAAAACTAAAATGGCAACAATATTTCCATCTGATTTTCAGAAAACTACTTACTTGCAATGTTGGTTTAAAAGTGAAGAGAAACACTGATAAAACCATAGTTAGCAACATAGCCATCGATGTGGAGTACACCTGCAAGAACCATAAAATGCTATTTACTAAAGGTAAAAAGAGGAAAGAAATTTTCGCAGAGGTTACAAAGTAAATTGAGATATAATTAAGCATACAGGTGACATTGTTAATTATATGAAGAAGGCATTAATAAAACAATTTCGTGCTTCGGGTTACACCAATTTTGTTGGTTTTCGTTCTTACTATGATTGTGTGGAACATAAAGTTCAGAATTCCATCTATATTCTATAAAATTAGATAATTCACAACTGTTTTGGTGTGAGAGAATTCTTTTAAAGGTCAAAGGTGGCGGAAAAAAAAACATATGCCACAAACTTCTGATGATGTATTAACCATGTCCTAATTCCAGTATATGTGATGCAGAAGTTAGCCTGACCCTGGAAGCGATATATTATACTAAAATTGGTGAAACTGCAAGTTAAGTCGTAACTAAGCCCATAGCAATTTGAGGTATATAAATCAATTAAAAACTCAGCATGGGTTTGTTTACTGTAGAAACATTCATAAACAAGGATTTGATTTCGCTGGTGGTTTGGGTCACAAAGTTGAGCAAATCCAAATGATATCGAGTCCTTTAAGAAGAAAACAGCTTTTATAAAATATATGATACCTCTACAGAGATACCAAAATAGTGATGATGAAAAAGATGAAAACAGACATATACTAGCCAGAAAAAAAGGCCAACCTTTACGATGTTGTCAGCATACTTCATTAACCATGACACCAGAAGACCAGTGGAACCTAGATTTAACACCACCAGCCATGTTGTGATGGTGTACCCATTAAAAAGGCGGTTCCACCATGGGCCATTCTCAAATCCTCCTCTAAAATCATCCAAAAAGAGCCTTCCCATGTTAAAAATTGCACCGAACCTGAAATGGACATGTCATATCCCCAATTAGCAATAGCAGCCATCTCTATACAATCATAAGCACATCTCTTTCTACTATAACAATCTTATAAAAGATAAAATACTAAAGAAACCTACGTGTAGAGTTGAACATTCTGCCAATATAAGGTGTCATTATTCTTCTTCATTAAAAACTCGGTATAAACCCCAGCCAAGGCTGAAAGACAAGCAGACAAGATGCCCAACATGTACCCCTGGATCGGTGAGGAGAATAGAGAGTCACAAGATGCCTCTCCACATCCTTTAACCTATATCAGCAATAACCAATAAGTTAAAGTTTCACTAGTAGATAGAACAGGCAGTGATGCTATTCAATTAGTTGGTACGAAAGGATTGAACAGATTGAGAAAGAATCACTTTTATCGGGCGGCCTTTTCTAACAATATGTACCTTCATTTAGTATATGATCTATAAGATCGCATGCCTATCAGCTAAAAGCTCAAGTCCAGTAGACAAACATAAAAAGACATGTGGTTACAAAAAGAAACATGGATGCTGGAAGGAGATAATAAAGGCAGGCACCTGACTAGTAGTTGTCCCAACAGCCAATAGAACAATCGCCATCCACTGCAAAGTGGAAAGCTTCCTCTTCAAAAACAGCCTGAAACATTTAGGGCCTATTTTCAGAGTTTTCAAGTAACTTTCTTTCTTGAAATGGAAAACCCCTTGTGTTCTCTAAACTTAAAATTAAATCCGTCTAAACACTTTTTTCAAAATTTTGAAAGGTTATCTGGGATTAAAATAAAAAACAAAAGGACTGTAGTTTGTTGTGCGAGTAAACGCACGATAAGCAATCTCAGACTTAAATTGGTGAACTAGAAGGAGTGATTACAGAAAACTAATCAAAGGAAAAGGGAGGGAGGAGGGGACCTAAATAAAAGAGCAGTAGTGACGATTTTGAGATTTCCCATAATTTGATAGGTGGAAGCATCAACATAAGTGAGGGTGGCAAATTGAAGATTATTGTGGAAGAGGTATATGATAGAGGGGATAGGGTATAAGCGAACAGTTTTCCATTCGGTAGTGATCCTGGGAGGATGGTGAGGGGATGATTTGTTGTTAAACTCTCGCCAAAGGAAGGTGCCGGATACAATAAGCTGCAAATAAATAAATAAACAAGCCCCGTCTGAATTATATTAATGCAGATATCAACATTCGACAGTAAAAAAATACCAAATGCATCTGAGTTTATATGATAGTTATGGACCTCCAAAATTACTAAACCTTGGTAAAAAGCAAATATATAATAGGCGGAAATAAGTATTAGACAAATAATAATAAGGGAGACCTTGAAGAGCTCGGCAAGAAAAGGAATAGTGGCATAATCATAGTTGTATCCACCGCCATCAGTCCTCTGTGACAATGTGGTCAATATTCCCTGAAATATATAACATACATACATGAAGACCTTGATGCATTTGTAAAAGAAAAAGCAACTTATTGCTTATAATACATAAGCTTATTACAATTTTTTGTGTGTGCGTTTGGATTAGCTTATGAACTTTTGAAGGAAATCCCTACAATATTGCAAAAGTAGCATCATCATAATAATAATAGCTTCTCAAAAGTAGCTTATAGGCTTAAAAGTTCATCCAAACACCTAAATTAGCTTATTTTTAAAACAAAATGAGCCATAAAGTGATAAGCAACTAAAAGGAAAGCTAGGCCAAACACCCTCAGAGATGGAATTTGGATGGATCTCTAAAAAGTCATTCGGTGGACCTGGAAGCAGCCTCTCTACCTTTGGGGTAGAGGTATGGTCTGTCTACATCGTACCTCCCCCATACCCCGGCTTATGCTGGGATTGGGTACTGTTGTTGCTGTTGTTGCTGATTTACATAACATACAATGATTCTGATGGATGGATGGATCTCAACAACAAAAACTAAAGTACGATTAACTAATTAAGTAAGTAAGTTTTGAGGTTGTTGTATATGATACAGATAAACAGCAGATTTACATAATAATGAACAATAATAATAATAATAATATGCACATTACAAATTTGGAAGTGGGAAATCATATTATTAGGGTTTAATTATATAAAAAAGAAGAAGAAGAAGAAGAAGAAGAAGAGGGGGGTTTTGTACCTGAGAGCTGGTGAGAAGTGTGAGGAGCGATGCCACCACATACCACTTCATCTCTTTTCCTTCTTTGCTAATTCTTCAAAACCACTTTCATCCAATCCAATCCCAAATATACTGCTACTACTACTCTTACTTATTAATTATTGTTAACTCTTATTATTACTTATTGTAAGTACAAACGACAGCGGAAGACTATTTTTGGTATTTTCTGGATTTTATATGAAACAAACAACTAAACGAGACAATAAAGTAAAAGGATAGATAAAAGAATCCACCACCAAGACTCGTAAAGGCTAAGCCACCGGAATCAAGGGTAAAGGAAACACTCCGCCCCACCACTACAATCGATAAAGGTCTAGCCACCACGATTATAGATAAAGGAAACCGAAGATTTAAAAGACCTCACCATAATATTTGATAAAGAACGAGTCACCACAAATATTGATAAAGGGGTCACTCCTAACCACCAAGATCAAAGATCTCTAAAGGTAAAAGAAGATTTTTGGATAAGAAATAGAGGCTGCTCTATTAATTTTCATTCAACATCAACTGTCCTTACAATGAGAAAATAAGCCCCTATTTATAGCCACAAGCTATTACCTAGGAAATAACGAAATACAATAAAATAATCAAAAAGCTGTCAGGTGCTAAGGACAGCCACTAATTTATTAACCAATAAGAAATGGACAGAGTAGGCTTCTAGAAACATTCCCTGCAAGTGGTCCCACAATACCGTTAGAAACGTCATTGTCACATGTGCCTTCCTTTCACAGCTGTCATTCTTCTTTATTGGGTCCACAGACATGGGACTTCAGTGGGGACTTTATTATCTGGAAACTGGGAACATAAATCTGGACCGCCACTGGTGGATCTTCAATAATGGCCACTGGAGCATTCATCTGGAGCTGTCATCTGGAGCTGGTCATTGGAGAACTTTACTGGTGGATTATCAGTGTTGGTCACTGGAGCTTGCCACTGGAGAAGTGTTACCACTGGTGACTGGGCTGGTTCAGAAAAGACTTGTCTGAAATGGGCCACTGCTGGCAGAATCAACATGGCTTGTTCAGATGGCATGATCAGTTCAGTTTCCTTCAGCTCAGTTAGCTTCTTCAGTTCGCTGGGTTTCTCCAGTTCAGTGAATCTGGACATTTCCGCATCATTCTCCCCCTCTGAAAAGAGACTTGTCCTCAAGTCTTCGAGGTACTCATCCTCCAGATAAGGCATCAGATCTCCCACATTAAAAGTACTTGAAACTGCCATATCTCCAGGTAATTCAACCTTGTAAGCATTATCGCCATATCTTTCCAGAATCTTGAACGGACCTTCAGCTCTGGGCATCAGTTTACTCTTTCTTTTTGCTGGAAACCTTTCTTTTCTCAGATGCACCCACACAAGATCACCTGGTGTAAAACTGGGCTGCTTTCTATTCTTGTTTGCTCTGGCCTTGTAACTGGCATTTGCTTTCTCTATTCTGGCCTTCACTTCTTCATGAATTTTCTTGATTTCTTTCGCTCTGGTTTCAGCTTCAATACTTGCTTTTGGTTCAATCGAAAATGGAATTAAATCAATGGGAGTCAGTGGATTGACACCATAACAAACTTCAAATGGGGATTTACTGGTAGAATAGTTAGGAGCTCTGTTGAAAGCAAACTCAGCATGAGCAAGCTTCAGATCCCAATCTTTCAGTGTCTTTTTCACCAGTGTTCTTAACAGCATACCAATCGTCCTGTTGGTGACTTCAGTCTGTCCATCAGTCTGAGGATGGTGAGACGTACTGAACATCAATCTGGTACCCATCAGTCTCCATAATGTCTTCCAGAAATAACTTAAAAACTTTACATCCCTATCTGAAACAATCGATTTGGGAATTCCATGCAATCTAACAATTTCTTTAAAGAACAGATTCGCCACTGCTGAAGCATCATTTGTTGTATTACAAGCAACAAAATGTGCCATTTTTGAAAATCGATCAACCACCACCATAATTGAATCTTTTCCCCTCTGGGTTCTGGGCAGTGCAACAATAAAATCCATACTGAGATCCTCCCAAGGATGGTTTGGAACTGGAAGAGGAGTGTATAATCCTTTGTGAAAAGTTGTCTTTGCCTGGTGACAAGTTGGACAGCGACTGATAATATTCTGGACGTCCTTCAGTAGACTTGGCCAGTAGAAATGTTCAGTCAAGATCTCTCCAGTTTTGTTGATTCCAAAGTGACCAGCTAGACCCCCTCCATGTGCTTCTCTTATCAGTAAATCCCTAATCGAACATCTGGGAATGCACAACTTTCCATTTTTAAATAAGAAACCATCTTGGACAGTAAATGGTCCCTTCTGATTAGCTTCAGTGAATTTTTCAGAAAAATCTGGGTCTGCAGCATATAATTCTTTTATAAATGAAAACCCAAGCACTCTTGCTTCTAGAATAGATAACAATGAGTATCTTCGTGACAAAGCATCAGCAACAACATTACAAACTCCGGCTTTATGTTTTGAAACAAATGAATAAGACTGTAAGAATTCTACCCATTTGGCATGTCTGGCATTAAGCTTGTGCTGACCATTATAAACTTCAGTGCTTCGTGATCAGAGAATAAGACAAACTGCTTTGGCTTCAGATAATGTGACCAGTGAGTGATAGCACGAATAATGGCATAAAATTCTTTATCATAAGTGTTGTACTTCAGTTTAGAGCCATTAAGCTTTTCACTGAAATATGCAACTGGACGCCCTGCTTGCACCAGAACTGCACCAATACCTACTCCACTGGCGTCACACTCTAACTCAAACAACTGATCAAAGTCTGGCAATGATAGAACTGGAGCTGAACTGAGCTTTTCCTTCAGTGACTCAAAAGCCAACTGGGCTGACTTAGGCCAGTCAAACACACCCTTCTTCAGACATTCAGTTATTGGGGCCACAACTGTAGAGAAATTCTTGATAAACCTTCTGTAAAAAGATGCCAGTCCGTGAAAACTCCTGACTTCAGTGATTGTAGTCGGAACTGGCCATGATCTGATGGCTTCCACCTTTGAGGGATCCATAGAAATTCCTTCTTTTGAAACAACATACCCCAGAAATATTACACTCTCTACCATAAAATCACATTTCTCCAGTTTACCATATAACTGGTGTCTTCTCAACAGTTCAAATACACTCTTCAGATGATTAACATGTTCAGCTTCAGATTTTGAATATACCAGAATATCATCGAAATAAACAACAACAAACTGACCAATAAGTGGCCTGAGGACTTCATTCATCAGTCTCATGAAAGTACTAGGAGCATTAGATAAACCAAAAGGCATTACTAACCATTCATAAAGGCCTCCTTTAATTTTGAATGCAGTCTTCCACTCATCTCCATCCTTCATTCTGATCTGGTGATAGCCACTTCTGAGATCAATCTTGGAAAATATACTGGAGCCATGTAACTCATCAAGCATATCATCCAATCTGGGAATGGGATATCTATACTTAATAGTTATATTATTTATGGCTCTGCTATCAACACACATTCTCATCGAGCCATCTTTCTTTGGGACCAGGAGAGCTGGAACTGAACATGGATTCATGCTTGCTCTGACATAACCTTTGGCAACCAACTCATCTACCTGCCTTTGCAACTCTTTTGCTTAAGTAGGTGAACATCTATAAGTAGCTTTGTTTGGAAGAACTGATCCTGGAACCAGGTCAATCTGGTGTTCAATTCCTCTTACTGGCGGCAAACCTTCAGGTAGGTCTTCTGGGAAAACGTCAGTGAATTCCTTCAGTAGAGACTTCAGGAGACTGGGGACTCCAGTGAACTCCTTCTCTTCAGTACGCTCAAGCACCAGTAACATCATAACTAGAGAGCCTCCAGTTAACTCTTCTTCTACTTCAGTTTGCTGGGCTGGTCTTTCTTATTAACTTTCAATATTTCATTGGGTTTTAAAGAAGTCAGAGTGACCTTCTTCCCACTTACAAATGCTGAATATGAATTCATACGACCATTATGAAAAACATTATTGTCAAATAACCATGGTCTTCCCAGTAATATATGACAAGCATCCATAAGAACAACATCACACACGATTTTATCCTGATAAATAGATCCAATGGAAAAAAGAATAGTAACTTGTCTGTTAACTTTTACCTCAGATCCTTCACCGAGCCATTGTAACTTGTATGGACGAGGGTGCTTAACTGTAGGTAGTGCCAGTTTCTCTACCATGTAAGTTGAAGCAGCATTAGCACAACTCCCACCGTCAATGATCAGATCATAAACTTTTCCTTTGACTGTGCATCTGGAGTGAAAAATGTTCTCCCTCTGGGCAGTATCAGTGGTAACTTCATCAGCATGCATCACTCTTCTGACAACCAACATTTCTCCCACATCTGCACCAATATAAGACTCATCTTCTTCTTCATCTTCATCATACACTGGTTCACCTTCTTCAGTGTCATACACTGGCAAACATTCAATCTCTCTAGCAGTCAAGGCTCTTTGATTAGGACACTGGGCCTGGAAGTGACCAAAGCCATGACACTTAAAACATTTCCTTCCAACTGGTTCTTTTGGTCCTCCAGTTTCCTTTTCTTTGCCTCTGAAGGATTTCTGGACAGTTTCAGTAAATCTGGGAACTGGTTGACTGGTAACTGGTTGACTTGCACTGGCAGGAACCTTACTGAATGACTTGTACGGAACCTTCTTCTTCAGTTGTCTTTCAATCTGGATAGCCATCTTGCATGCACCTTCATATGTCCAGATAGGCTGCAACTCAATCTTATCAGTAATGGTAGCATTCAACCCACCAAGGAATCTGGCGATAGTATGCTCTTCAGTTTCATTCACACCAGTTCTGGTCTTCAGATGCTCAAACTCTCTAATGTACTCCACAACCTCCTTGGCTCCTTGCTTCAGATTGTTCATCAGTAGATACTGATCTTACTTGAACGACTGGGGAACAAACCTTTTCTGCATGACCTCCTTTAGTTTGGACCAGGTCTTGATTTTACTTTTGCCCTTGTACTCCCTTTCAGATTTCATGTTATCATACCATGATGAAGCATATTTCTTAAGTTTAATAATGGCAACCTTGAAACCTTTTCTATCATCATAACCTTTTATTTCCACTATTCTGTCCATCACCTGGACCCATTCAAAATACTCTTCTGGGTTAGAAGACCCATTAAAATCTGGTGGATCTATCTTAATATCCCTAGTATCATCACCCTTATGCCTTCTACGCCTTTCTCTAGGATGTGGTTCATCAGAATCACTAGAGTTTCTAGGTGTACTATCAGATCTTTCGCTAGGACCGTGAGATTCAGAATCTCTTTCACTGGTAACAATATTCTCTCGATTAAATCGTAAACCACCATCTTCTAACATATGGACTATTTTACCAAGAGCTTCTTGTAGATCTTCTATTTGCCTATCTTTTCTAACATTATGAGCTTCTTCTAAAGTCATATCTCGTCTATATGCCATTTATAACCAACAAACAATAGATCTATATCAGCAACAACTAGATCTAAACAATCAACAATCAGATCCCGAAAATACAAACTCAGATCTAAACAAACAATACCCCAACGGACAAAAAGATTAAGAAACCTTTTTCAAAACCTGGCTCTGATACCAAATTTGATGCGTAAATCACGCGACAAACGACAGCGGAAGACTATTTTTGGTATTTTCTGGATTTTATATAAAACGGACAATCAACAAGATAATAGAATAAAAATGATAGATAAAAGAATCCACCACCAAGACTCGTAAAGGCTAAGCCACCGGAATCAAGGGTAAAGGAAACACTCCGCCCCACCACTACAATCGATAAAGGTCTAGCCACCACAATTATAGATAAAGGAAACCGAAGATTTAAAAGACTCACCACAATATTTGATAAAGAACGAGTCACCAAAAATATTGATATAGGGGTCACTCCTAACCACCAAGATCAAAGATCTCTAAAGGTAAAAGAAGATTTTTGGATAAGAAATAGAGGCTGCTCTATTAATTTTCATTCAACATCAACTGCCTTACAATGAGAAAATAAGCCCCTATTTATAGCCACAAGCTATTACCTAGGAAATAACGAAATACAATAAAATAATCAAAAAGCTGTCAGGTGCTAAGGACAACCACTAATTTATTAACCAATAAGAAATGGACAGAGTAGGCTTCTAGAAACATTCCCTGCAAGTGGTCCCACAATACCGTTAGAAACGTCATTGACACATGTGCGTTCCTTTCACAGCTGTCATTCTTCTTTATTGGGTCCACAGACATGGGACTTCAGTGGGGACTTTATTATCTGGAAACTGGGAACATAAATCTGGACCGCCACTGGTGGATCTTCAGTAGTGGCCACTGGAGCATTCATATGGAGCAGTCATCTGGAGCTGTCATCTGGAGCTGGTCACTGGAGAACTTTACTGGTGGATTATCAGTGTTGGTCACTGGAGCTTGCCACTGGAGAAGTGTTACCACTGGTGACTGGGCTGGTTCAGAAAAGACTTGTCTGAAATGGGCCACTGCTGGCAGAATCAACATGGCTTGTTCAGATGGCATGATCAGTTCAGTTTCCTTCAGCTCAGTTAGCTTCTTCAGTTCGCTGGGTTTCTCCAGTTCAGTGAATCTGGACATTTCCGCATCAACACCCTTCTGTCAATCACTCTGTATTTTATTTTTTGTATTTATCTGGATCCCTAAGAGTATTCGTAATGGTGTTATTTCCACGAATATAAGGCCGGCGTCATTTCTTGGGTGGCGTGGATCTGTCGACGTCGGTTGGTCTTTGGGGTCGTCGGGTGGTTTGATATTTAGTCTCTTACTTTTATCTGGTGTGTGTGGTTTGTTTGAAGAAGATGTAGTTTTTTTCTTTTTTTCTTTAATTAGAACAGTTGAAAGTTAATGGAAGGAGATGTAGTTTGAACAAGATGACTCCTTTTATTCTTTTTTTCGGTGTAAACCAGTGACCAAACTATACCGATCGGTTACCGGATGTAACACAATTTCGAGATGCCAGTGGTACTTCAAGGGTGGACAGCTATAAATACATTCTATTAATTTTTAAATCACAGTAAATTTGGTTAATTTTCTGTTTTCAAGCAGATTTGAGTTCTCAAATAAACATTTCACATCTAAGTTATAACGAAAACTTAATATGTTTAACTTACGTATCACGCGCAAAATAATCTAGTTATATTTATAATACAATATGTGTAGGTAAATGATATAATTTTTATAATTGAACATACTATCACTAAAGCATTTATCCTTGTGCTTATAATTGAACATACTATCACTAAAGCATTTATCCTTGTGCTTATAATTGAACAATATATGTTAGTATTTACTACAATATGTGTTAGGAAAAATTTACTCCGAATTTTATAATAAATACATAATTATTTTGTATGCCTTAATTACACCTCGTATTTAGCTAAACTCTATTTATTTTGCTCTTTCTAAAATTATTTACCCTAACAAATCAATAATGATGCATCACAAATACACTTAAACAATTGTCTACATTTTCACCACCACGACATCGTATGAGAATATTTTCACCACTACATTTTCACAAATACACTGAAATTATGAGAATATTCCAATATATTTATATGGCCCCATATCTATGAACCTTTAGGGTCGCACGCGAAGAATGGGGAGGGCTTAGTTGAACTTTATATTTATAACAAATATCCATTGTAAAAGATAATAACTAGAAGTTTCTAAAATTGGTTTTTAGAAAGTTTCCAAAAATAGATTTGAAAATGACTAGCGGGTCGAAATCGGATCGGACACCCAAGCACCATGGGCCAATCCATTTGACCATGGGCCAAACAAGATTGACCCATGTATACCCCATGGGGTCGGTCACGCACAAAAGGAAAAGAAAAGAAAAAAATTTGGGTTTTTCTTGTCCCACATTTATTAGGACTAGGAAACCTCTAAGGGTTTTTCCCTTATAAATAGATTGCTTTCCTAAGGGTTTTAATCAATCAGTTCTTCTCTTCTTTGAGAGCTTGGGTCAAAATTCCTAACCAATATTTGGTTAGGGTTTCGACTAAAGTCTCATCTAGTTATTTTATGGTGGATTTTATTATAACATGGAGTTATAGCTAGCACTTAGCTACGTGCCGAAAATCCGTTCATGTGTACGAGTCTTTAGAGGAGTTCCTGTTAGGTCTAGATTTACTGGACCACTCCAAACTTGAAGTCTGGAGTCCTTACTATAGATTTGTCCAGAAATAATGGAAGACCAGTGAGCAACTTACTTGTATAGGAAATCTGGAGTCACCAGATTTCATCTCACTGGACTTCACTCTAGTCCTGATCTATTCTACTGAAGATATTCTCACTGAAGTCAAAGACTGAAGTTAGAAGAAAGAAGACTGACAAATGGCGGAGTCCACTGGAAGTCTTACCAGATCTACGACTGAAGCTTGTCAGTGTTCTAGACCTTACAAGTATGAACACTGATTACGAGAAACTGACTTTTTGCCTTTACACACTTTTACCTGGACAACCCACGTGTCCACTTGATAAAAGAACAATACGTGTACAAAGGTGGTTGGTTAAAAAGGATGACACGTCACATTGATGTGACTTTATTCTTGATATTTAACCAATGCATTTAATGACAAGTTGTCGGTTCATTAAATGCATGCAACCATATTTATGGCGCAATAAATTCACTTGTGAATTTACTTTCCTATAAATACAAAGTCATTTTCCTTCGTTCAAATTACTTTTTAGCAATTTGGTGAATTTGTCTAAATACTCTCGATCGTAAAAGGGAATACTTCACAACTCTAAGTATTTCGATCCAAAGAGAATATTTAGCGAATATAGATCATTTGTAATTCATAGGTTGTTAGGATATTTACTTACTTGTATTATCTTGATTCCGCACAACCTTGTATTTTATTTAAACATCATAATAAAATACACTTGAAAAATTACATTGTGTTTCACCTTTATATTGTTTATTGCTTTAAGTCTTGTATTACTTTGTTTATATTCTTGTAATTATATTTAAAGTAATACTAGTCCAATCTAGTGAATTCTTAACTTGTCGTATTTTACACTAGTTGGTTAAACCATCAAGTGAGGGGACTTACAAGTGGTATCAGAGCAGAAGGCTAACAAATTTGCCTAGATCTGCTTTTTGATGGCCCACCCAGAAAATACACAAGGTTTTAGTCTTGGTCCTGATCCTATTGTTAATGATCAACAAAATAATGAACCACCTATCATTAACACTAATCCACCACCTCCTCCTCCTCCTCCTGCTTCTCCACATGTGCATGTACACTACTCAAACAATCCTGTTCCTAAATTCAGTGGGAACAGTGATGAATTTGGAACGTGGAAAGCAAGAATGATATTACATATTACTGGTATTGAGAGGAATATGATGAAAATTTTAAATGAAGGACCTTACGTCCCAACATCACCTCTCAATGCTCTTCTTGATCCAACTGGATCTAGAAGAGGTGGGGAAAAGAGGGAGGAACATTGGTCTGAAGAGGAGAGGAGATTGGTAAATTTTGATACCCTTCTCAAAAACATGATCCTCGGGGCTGTTCCAGAAACCCTAATTCCCACACTAGTTCTTTTTCCCAGTGCTAAAACCATGTGGGATGAACTGGTGAACCAGTATGAAGGAGGAGATGACACCATTGTCACCAGAAAAGTCTCCTTAAACAAGAAGTATGAGTCATTTTTTGCTCTTCCTAACGAGTCTCTCACTGGCACTTACACCAGATTTATGAGCATAATTAACCAGTTGAGAGGTCTGGGGGTTGAGAAAGACAAGGATATACTTCTGGAGAAATTTTGTGATATTTACCCACCAAATGGTCTCACATGATCCTGGTCTTAAGACAAGGTAAAACTCTGCACACTCACACTCTTTCAACTTTATATGGAGCCTTCAGATACACTGAAGAAAATCAGGCTCAGAGAGTTGTGGCAGAACAAGATGCCTTAAACCATGCCTCCAGTAGTTCCAATGTGATCAGTCATACTGATCCACAAGGTACAGCTTTAATGTCTTCTGAGAATGTATTTTCTATGAAGAAGATGATGTCTGAACTTATGGAATCTGGAGAAACTAGTAATATCTCTCCAGACTGTGATGAATCTGATGAAGATGACCTGCTTGCAATGATTGCTAAAACGTTTAACCGTTTCAAAGCAAGAGCAAATAGGCCCAGTGGACAATTTGCATCTAGTACTTCAACTGATAAGACTAATCTGACATGCTTTAAGTGTGGCAGAAAAGGTCATTTCATGAAGGATTGCAAGTCCAGTCAGTTTGTATCTCAGCCTGGTCCATTTACTTCTAAAAAGCCTGATGATAGCTATAAATTCAAATATAAAAAGCTTAAGGCTCAAATTGCTCTCATGTCTCAATAAATTGATAATAATAAATGCATGATTGCAACTTCTGAAGAAAAATGGGTTCCCTCTGATGATTCATCAGTTGATGAAGAAGAAGAAAGAGATTGCTGTTACATGGCTCTGGCAGACGAAGAGCATCTGGTGAAGGAAGATTTCATATCTGGAACATGGGTGGATATTGTGATCAAAAAGGTCAGTAATTATGATCTTGAAACTGACCCTGAATTAAAATTGGACGTTGCTAAAGCTCTTAATTCTGATTTATTTTTTGTTGAAACTGTTAGATCTGACTGTGTAAATGGTATAGAAACAGATTTTTCTGAATTTTCAGTTTTAAAAACAAAATTAAAAGAACTTCAGGATATTGAACTGGCTTTTCAAGCTCAAGTTCTGGTAACTGAACAACTGATTCAAGAAAAACAAGACCTGGAAATAATTTTAGAAAAAGAAAAACAGGTTATTAAATCATGGCTGGAAACCAAAAAGCCATATGATGCTGGAGTAAATCAATTTCCTGCTCAAAAACGTGCTTATTTAGATGGAAATACTCATATTGCATCCTTGATACCAGTTATTGACCGTTTACCAGAAGGATTCAGGCCCATTACCATTTATGATGAGCCTGTTACTCCCAAGGCCAATGTTTTTCCAGTTCAATCCCCAGAGGTCAAAACTGGAGCACCTCAGGTGACTGCTCTAGTGAAAAAGGTTAATCAGAAGAAACCTTTGCCTCAGTCTTCTTCCAAGGGACCTTCAGTTCCAAAGAAGAAGAATGTCTCCCTACCTAAGCCTAAAGTCCAGTCATCTGGAAAGGCTCAGGTGTCATCTGAAGAAAGTATTTTGTTAAGACTGGAGAGTCAGTTTCAACTACTGACTAATCAAATTCAAAGTTGTAATGCAAGATTAAACAATTTTGAGGGTACTTCGTCTGGACCTAAACAAAATACAAAACCTTTTTCAAAGAAATACAAAAATGTTTTTCCAATTGAAAAGAAAAATAAAAAGGTTTCAAAACTATCAGTTCCAATTAATTTCGCAGAGAAATCTGTTTTGGAAGAAAGTGAACTCAACCAGATACCTCCAGGGACCTATAAGGGAGGGTCCAGTGAACCCATCCGTCGATGGGTTCCTAAATCTAACTAATCAATCTGGTAGATGTGCAGGGCGATCAAAAGAAATATATTTGGTATCTTGACAGTGCAGCTGGCAGGACAATGACCGGATGTAAGACCCTGCTGGAGGAGTTCATAATTTCTGATGGACCCTCCATTACTTTTCGAAATGATGGTTGTGGAAAAACTGAGGGGTATGGAGTCCTGAATAATGGACAAGTCAAATTCAGACGAGTTGCATTTGTGAATGGTTTGAAATACAACCTGATCAGTATAAGTCAACTGTGTGATGATGGCTATCAAGTTCTGTTCAATATTGCTCAGGGTATAGTATTCAACAAGGACTGGAAGGTAGTACTGATTGCTCCCAGAAGAGGGAATGTGTATGTAATGGATATGGAAAGCTCTCCTTCAGAGCAGTGTTTCTATACTCAAGCTGATGAAGACACAAACTGGTTATGGCATAAAAGGTTATCCCATTTAAATTTCAAAAATATAAATAAGTTGTCTAGAAAACAACTGCAGATGGGATACCTTCAGTTTCCTTTAAAAAGGAAAGGCCATGTCCAGGATGTGAGATGGGTAAGCAGAAACATACCAGTTTCAAGACCAAACAGAATTTCAGCATATCTGAACCACTTCATATGCTACATATGGATCTTTTTGGTCCAGTAAACGTTCAGACTCGTGCTGGTAAAAGATACACCGTGGTGATTGTCGATGAATTTTCCAGATATTGTTGGGTTATATTTCTCAGGTCTAAAAATGAAGCTGTTGCTGAAATCATTGCTCTAATCAAGCAAATTGAACTCAAACACAAGCGAAAAGTGTGTCAGTTAAGAAGTGACAATGGAACAGAATTCCAGAATGCTACACTGGAGTCATTCTGTACTGACACTGGCATCTCCCAGAATTTCTCTTCAGCACGAACTCCAGAGCAAAATGGAGTTGTAGAAAGAAAAATCGAACGCTGATAGAAGCTGCCAGGAGTATGCTTGCTGAATCTGGTCTTCTTACAAATTTCTGGGCTGAAGCAATAGCTACTGCTTTTCACACCCAGAACAGGTCTATTTACATCAAGAGACATAAGAAGACAGCCTATAAAATATTAAGAAATAGAAAACCAAATATTGGTTATTTTTACGTTTTTGGATGTCCAGTTTACATCCTGAACGACTCCAGTTAGTTAGGCAAATTTGATGCCAAAGCTGATGAAGGATATTTCTTAGGTTATTCAGCCATTCGCAAGGCCTTCAGAGTCTATAACAAGATACTGGAGAAGGTCCATGAGTCAATACATGTCACATTTGATGAATCAAATGCTGCAATCAATAAAATGCCAACCCTTGATTCTCCCCCAGTAACTCCAATTGTCTTCTGTGAATCTGATCCTATCAACTACAATAAAGATTCTCCAGAAGAAGCTTCCAGTCATCCCGATCTGGAACCTATTCAACTTAAGAAACCATCCAGTAGTACACCATTCTATCCTTCAATGAATTTCAAGCTACCCTCTGAAATTATTATTGGATCAGATATTCGTACTACTCCCCCAGTATCAGTATCAGTTGAAACTGAACCAGTACTTCAAGAAATGCCTTCAAATGAAGAATTTCATGATGAAAATCGTGATCTTATTGATTCAGATGAAGACGTTGAAGTCGTCTGGCAAGATCCTCCTCCTGAAGAAACACCAGAGGAGACCAATTGAACTCTTGCACTGATATAGTTGTAAGTAACAATCCTGGTCAATACTCTAGGTGGACAAAAGCTCATCCTATCGATCAGATCATAGGTGAATCCAGTAGAGGTGTCATGACCAGAAGAGCCTCCAGTGATCAATGTTTATATGTCAGCTTCTTATCACTGATTGAACCTAAGAAAATTGACGAGGCTATGGAAGATCCAAGCTGGGTGATTGCTATGCAAGAAGAGCTTCACCAGTTTGAAAGGAACAAGGTTTGGTACCTGGTTCCTTTCCCAGTTGGCAAGAAAGAACCAATTGGAACTAGATGGGTCTTCAGGAATAAGGTAGATGAAGATGGCCATGTTGTCAGAAACAAGGCCAGATTGGTTGCGCAAGGGTATTGCCAATCAGATGTTGATTTTGATGAATCTTTTGCTAGAGTGGCTAGACTTGAAGCGATCAGAATTTTCTTAGCATTTGCTGCTCATCATCAGTTCAAAGTCTACCAGATGGACGTAAAGAGTGCCTTTCTGAATGGAAAACTAGAAGAAGAAGTTTATGTCAAGCAACCACCAGGTTTCGTTGATGAAAAGCATCCACACTGGGTATATCGTCTGGACAAAGCACTGTATGGTCTCAGACAAGCCCCACGAGCCTGGTATGATACTCTGACTAAACATTTATTGAAAAATAATTTTAAAAGAGGTGCAATTGACAATACCTTATTTATTCTTCATGAAAAAGGTAATCTTCTGTTGGTACAAATTTATGTTGATGATATTATTTTTGGGTCTACTGATGAAAACATGTGCAGAAAATTTTCAAAAATTATGTCATCTGAATATGAGATGAGCTTAATGGGTGAATTAACATACTTTCTAGGACTTCAGATTAAACAAACCAGAGATGGTATTTTTATTAATCAAGAGAATATGTTAGAGATCTTTTAAAGAAATATGATATGAACTCTTCACCATCTAAACCCACTCCAATTTCTGCACCACTCACTCTGGACTCGGATCCAGATGGTAAACCAGTGAACACCACTGTCTATAGAGGCATGGTTGGTTCACTGATGTATTTAACTGCCAGTAGACCAGATATTATGTTTTCAACATGTTTATGTGCCAGATATCAGTCTAATCCAAATGAATCTCATATGCTTGCTGTAAAGCGCATACTGAAATACCTTAAGGGTGTTCCCAGTTTGGGCCTTTGGTATCCCAAAGGTTCAGGCATGGATCTAATGGGTTATTCAGATTCAGATCATGCAGGTTGTAAGATAGACAGGAAATCCACTACTGGTGGATGTCATTTCCTTGGTGGCAAACTGGTCAGTTGGACCAGTAAGAAGCAAACTTCAGTTTCACTATCCACTGCTGAAGCTGAATACGTGTCTGCAGCAAGTTGTTGTGCTCAGATACTCTGGATGAAGAACCAGTTGCTTGATTATGGTATTAAATATTCCAAAACTCCTATTTTCTGTGATAATACCAGTGCCATTGCTATCTCAAACAATCCAGTCATGCACTCAAAGACAAAGCACATCGATCTCAGGTATCATTTTATTCGTGATCATGTTATGAAAAATAACATAGAACTCCATTTTATTCCCACTGACAAACAACTCGCTGACATTTTTACCAAACCTCTGGATGTTAAAACTTTTGAATATCTTGTTGGTGAGTTGGGAATGTTAAACCCTTAAATCTGGAACCTTGGTATTGAACGCCTTTGTGTACTATCAGGGATCCTTGATTTAAAGATTTATAAATCTATGACTGCTTAGATATCGAACGCCTTTGTGTACTATCTTTGCATTAATAGATTTATGGATCTCCATTTCATATTTATAAGTTTATACCAGCTTAGGTATTGAACGCCTTTGTGTACTATCTTTGCTGTTATAAATTTATAAATCTCCAGTCCAATGGGAAGACTCAACAATATTTTTGTCCTTAAAATGTTTTTAAATTTCAGGGGGAATTTATTTTCTTACTGGAAGAATTTTCTGAAAAATATTTTTGGTACTTTACTGGAAGTCCTCCAGTGTACATCAGTGCATACTTCACTGGAGTAATCCACCAGTGTTACTGAAGTGTCCAGTCGACCTCCAGATGCATTGAAATGAGTCATGGTATGTCAGTCATAATATTTTAATACTTGGTCGTTATGTGTGCCACGTAAGCAAACCTTTTTGAATGGACAGTTACTGTTTATCCTACGTGGCATATCATTTTTCAAACTTAATGATGGTATTTTTACCTTGGGAAGACAAAAAGTGCAAGTTGGTTATTTTTGTGGGCTGTCAAACGTCACACATTTATGTGTGATGTAAAACATTAAATGCGGATTTCAAAAACCGATCAAAATTGTTTTGAATAATTTCAAATAAACCTTTTTGAATTCCAATTTCTCTCTCCTATATAAATACCCACATTCACTTTCATTTTCATTTACTTCGAAAATCATTTACTCCCAAATCTTCAAATTCCTTCATTTATTTTTCTTCTTCATTCATTTCCAATCATCACTCTCTTTCATCATAAATCATCCTTCATAAACCCAAATTTCTTCATTTTCAGTTTCATCAAATACAATGGCTCCTAGACAATCGAATTCCATCAAAAACCTTCTAGCTGTCGAATATGCTCCCGTCCCTGACGTGAAAAAGGCAGAGCATATTACTCTAGAGGCTAAGGCCATTCGTATAAATATGAATAACTGGATGGCCAAACTATCTAGTACTCATGAGGCCCAATCCATTATTGGGAGATTGAACACTTTCTTTCTCTCATGTCCTTTATATGGTGCTTTAACCTTAAATCCAGGAAAAATGTACCACGATTATTTATGTGAATTTTGGTACACAGCTGTGTATGTAGAAGCAGAAAAATCCATCACTTACACACTGAAGCAAGGCACCAGACCAATGTCTCTAACAGTTGATTCTCTTCGAACTACTCTCGATTTGAATTATTTTTCACCGAATGAAATGCCAAGTGTACTTCCCTCTGGTCTTAATTTAAGGGATGTATGCAGACAGATGGGGCATACAGACATTCTGGATGAGCATGGCCAGTTACAAAGAAAAGGCACAATCTACATGAGCAGACTGTCGGACTCATGGAGATTTTTCTTTACTCATTTAGTTGAGTGCTTGGGAGGTGGATCTGGAGGGCTAGATCAGATTAATCAGACACAGCTCCAGATGGCGTATTGTCTTTGGTTTGGGTATAGAGTGGATTTCGATCAGATATTATTTGATGATCTAGTTGAGCGTCTGAAGGTGAAGGGTAGAAAAGCTTTTGTGCCATTTATTCGATTTCTTTCATTGGTTTTCAAAAGGGCACTTGGAAATGAATATGATTTTGAGACAAATCATTTTTCTGTTTGTGAGTTTTTGCGTGATCTGAACCATTTAAAATCATCAGACACTGAGGTAAATATTCCTCAAAATATGATCACAAATTTTCAAATAGAGGAAAATGAAGAAACTGATGCATCATCACCAGATGAGTCAGTAGAGGCTCCAGGTGAACCCACTGGAGTCCTCAATATTGAAATGGTTCCACCAGTAACCCAGGTGGCTCCTGATCCTCAGCAGACTGAAATTGTTGTACCAGAAAACCCCCCACTAGACCAAGAAATAAAAGACGACTTAGGAAGGGAGGAGTTCCGGTTGCTTCCAGTAGAACCGAAACTAGCCATCCAGAATCCTCTCAACAGGAAACTGCAGATGTCATCAGGGACAACATTCAAGCA
The DNA here is from genome assembly GCA_034093135.1 of Erigeron breviscapus. Taxonomy (NCBI): domain Eukaryota; kingdom Viridiplantae; phylum Streptophyta; class Magnoliopsida; order Asterales; family Asteraceae; genus Erigeron; species Erigeron breviscapus. The sequence goes on along the minus strand of CM067170.1, from coordinate 122,469,989 downwards.
CAAACTGGCGTTACTGGAGCCTCACCTCTAGTAATCCCAGTTTCAACTTCTACGGCTGGTGATATTATGAATGCAGATGGCAGTATTATTGTTGAACAAGATAGTTGAGCAGGATGCTCAGATTGATTTGAATAGAGAGGCTGGTGATCAGACAGTTGGTGAAATTATTGGTTGGGATGAAGCTGAGTCATCAATGTCTGATAATAATAATTTTGATACAGATATGAGTTTCTTGGGTGATGATACTATGGAAGTGGAGCAGACATCAGAAATGCCACCACCTCCAGAATCACTAAATGTTCCACCACCACCACCAGAAACTAATATGCCACCACCACCAGAATCTTGAATGCACCACCACCACCACCATCTTCAATTCCTTCAAATACTCCTTATTTTAACCCTTCACAAATTGAAACAGAAATTCCTCGTGTGCTGGACTCAACTGTCATAACTTCTGCAACATCAACCGAAGAAGTCCAGACACAACTTCCTTTGGCAACCAGAATGACTTCTGAACTTGCTCCTCCCAGTGGTCTCTCCACTTCTTCTTCAACCGAGGTCCAAGACCTTTTAAATAAGGTGGCGGACCTGGAGAGATCACTACAGTCTTCTCAGGTCATTCTCTGACTTTAAATCAATTTTGTCAAATAATCTTGCATCAGAAATGAACCTATTTGCTGGAAATGAGAAGTTGGTGTTCGAGAAGTTGAATGAGCTGGTACTGGCCACAAACAAAAATTCAAAATATTAAAGTGGCAGTCCAGGGTTTGGAGACGAAGCTGGTAAATTCTGTCCAGACTACAGTGAAAGCCAAGATTGTTCAGCCACAAACAGGTCTAACAGAAGAGATTCAGAAGTTGACCACCAGAATTAGCAATCTGGAAAGCAGGCCAACCCTTGACCAGAATTCTGTCATCAGCAACATCAGTGATGCATGTACCAGAAAATTTAGAGGTGAGATGCTGAAAGAAATCACTGCAGAAATTTCTGCTCTGATACCAATTGTTAAGTAGAAATTTGAGCTTGATTTGTGCAAAAATGGAGTTAGTGTGTGAAAAGGTGAAGTGTGTGTTTTGGAGGTTGAAGATGAAGATCAGAGAGAAATATGGTTGAATTATTGTGATTAATTAAGGAAATGGGGGAAAAGCCTACAATTTTGGGTATGGAAAGGAGTATTTATACACTTGACTAACTTTCACTAATACTCCTTCCATTGTTAAAATAATTACATTTTAACACCATTTTTGGATTTCTAACATTCTTCCCCTTGGTGTTGAAATGTAATTCATGCATGATATTATCTATAAATACGAATTTGTTGATGAAGGTCTTCGAAGCTTTCTCATTGTCTTCAAGATCTTCCATCAAACTTGGCTTTACGTCTTTAATCTTCACACTTACCTTAAAGATGTATCTTTAAGTCTTGAACTTCTCAGAGTATGAGCATTGCGGAAACTTGATCTTGGCTCTTTAGAGTTGAACATGAAAGCCTCTTCTTGACAATCTTAACTTTGTCACACTTCCCCTTAATTAATGAATCTTTTCTCTTGAAGCATTTGGACAAACATCTTTTTCATCACAAACTTCCCCTCGATCAAACAGTCATATTTGCGTACCACCAACGCTTATGTATAGGGTGTACCCGCGGCGTACCCACCACGTTGGCGATAACTATCTTCAAAGAATAATTTGGGGTCACTTTAGTCAACAATTTATCTTTCTTCCCTTCAACTGATGAATTCTTCTTTCTCCCCATCAAAATTCAAGAAAGCACACACACTTGTTCGACTTCATTATCCTCTTCCTTCCCCTCATGATGAATGTGTGGCAACATGTTCATCATGTCTCTTTGAAGTCGAAACTGGGGAATCAACCATTATGAAGTAGTAGTCCAATAAACAACATCTTTAGCCCGGGTTATACACTGACATGTGTATAAGCCATTTCATCGAATTACTTACAACAACCTTTGGGACCCATTTTTGTGTAGGCCCAACGGTTTTTGTCTTGACATTCCAAATGTACGTGTCATCGATTCGACGAATATAATCTGCAGTCCATGGTGGGTGAAAACTCGAGGTTTTTGAAAAGTTGAGTTTTTGTGGACGCAGTGGAGATGCAAAGACATTCACTTTTTGCACGGTAATTGGTTTTGGTGCAAGTTCATAGAGTTGCCAAAGTGAGTATTTGATTGTCTTTGACTCAGTTGACTTTGGTTTGTAGACAGGTTTCCATTTGATCTTGGTCAACTGAGCTTTTGCTTGAGAGATGAACTGAGAGTTGTCTTCAAATGATAAGAATGGAATGAGAGTCTGTGTTCCATCAATAGTAGGCTTCGAAGAATACTTTCTATCCTTGAATAAGGCATAGTTAGTAAATTGAGAAGCTTTATGTTTAGCAGGAGATGAAACTTTGATCTTTGAGCTCTTTGGGATGGACTCAGTGCAAACTTTCTTTGGAGCATCAAGTTCAGTGGAAATATTGGACTTGCATCATGATAAACTGAGCCATCATCACTTTGAATGTCACAAGATGTTGATTGTGTTTGCAATTCCATCTCAAGTTCAGAGATTCTCTTTTGTAGAGATGTTTCATTTGATTGAAATTGTAAACAATTCTCTTCAAGAGTCTTGATTTTCTTGCAAGCATCTTGTCTCTCCTTCTCAACTTTGTTCATCTCATCAATAAACTTGCTCTCCATGGTTAAGAATATGGATGTCTCATTTTTCAACTGAGATTGAAAACTTGAAATCTTTTCTTGCAAAATAAGTTCTCTTGATTTGCTTTCCAAGATACTATCATTCAGCTTCTTGTTGGAAGTTTTCAATTCTGTTTGAAGTTCTTTTATCGCAGCTTTCATTTGTGACTTCAACTCATCATTCTTCTTCAAAGTTTGTTTGTCAATTTCATTCCAAACTGCAAGGTCTCCAATTCAACTTGAAGTTCTTTCATCTCATTTTTAAGTCTCACATTCAGCTCGATAGTAGATCATTTGTTCTTTCAGTTTGACATTCTCAGCTTGTAACGTGACTACTTCCTCTTGAAACTTGACATTTTCAGTTGCAGTTGAATGAATCAATATCTTCATCACTTGACAAGGATTTGGAAAAGGTCTCGATGAACAACATGAACACAGTCCACCTTTATGAAGTTTTTCTTCAGATGAAGTTGGTTTCTCGGGTGAAGAAGTTAACCACAAATTGAAAACGAAATCGTCTTTGACTGAATTTGAGATACTTGGACTTGACATTTTGTTTAGCAAAGGGTGAAATGAAATGAAAAGGTAATTGTGATTGAAATTGAAGTGAAAGAATTAAAATTGAAATTTGGAGATTTTGTACTTCAGGTTTCCCTCCAAATTTTTCCGCCGAAATATGTTCTCACGAAACTTTGAATTTCATGTAAACTTTGGATATCATGATCATAGGAAAAATTTGATAATTTCTAAAAATTTTTTCGCCAAAACCGCGTCAATAACGAATGAAAATTGGCCTAAAATTTTTTTAACGCTATCAAATTTTAAATCTCCATGAATTATCCCTTTTTAAGATCCTGGGCAAAAATTATTTTTCCCTTTTTTTTTTTTTTTTTTTTTTTTTTTTTTTTGAATTGGAACGATCTTGTGAAGATCGTCCTAGGTTTCGAAGAAATGAAACGATCTTGGTGAAGATCAGGAAATGAAACGATCTTGAGTTAATCAGGAAATGAAACGATCTTGAGAAGATCGTCCTGGTGAGATCGTTTTAGGTAAGATCGTCCTAGGTGATTTTTGTGAAATTTGGTTAAGTATGAAAAATGAAACGGTCTTGAAGAACTGGGACGATCTTGATTGAAGATCGTCTTGGAAATTTTGGTGAAATTTGGCTAAGTATGAAAAATGAAACGGTCTTGAAAACTGGGACGATTCTTGATTGAAGATCGTCTTGAAAATTTTGTGAATTTGGCTAAGTATGAAAATGAAACGGTTTAGGTGAAGATCGTCTTAGGCGAAACGATCTTGGTTTGAAGTTCGTCCAGGAATAAAAATGAGACGATCTTGGTAAGAAGATCGTCTTGTTTTCTTTCTCAAAAACTTTTAAGTGTATGAAACGACCAAACCAATCCTTTTGGATTAATTAGCCAGAATCAACACTTCCACAACACACTCTTAGCTAAAACGATCTTGTTAGGATCGTCTTAACAAGCTACAAAGCACTGAACTAAAACGATCTTAGGCAGATCGTCTTGATCATCTTCTTCAACTGAACACCTTTCCAGAAAAACTCCATTATCAACTTTTTAAAACTTCGATTTCTTATGAATTACAAGGAGTTAGATCACGAAATCACTTCCAAACTGTTTCAATTTACGTCCGCAACACGATTATGAACAAAATTCAACCTAAAACACAACAGATTCAAATCCCTGAAATTACGCGCCAAAACTCAAAATTTAATCTCGAGATTTAGATTGAATTGGAACTTGAAAATTGACAGGATTATGTTATCAATAGCCACGAATCCATTGATGAACAAACAATTGTGATTTTATGAGATTTGATGTGTGAATTTTGAAAAACCAGTAAGTGAGAAATTTCGAACAGAATTTGAGATTTAGCTTGATTTTGATGAAATTGTGATCAAATTCAGTTATGGATCGTCATCAGATTGATGTTTTTCTCTGATACCAATTGTTAAGTAGCAATTTGAGCTTGATTTGTGCAAAAATGGAGTTAGTGTGTGAAAAGGTGTAGTGTGTGTTTTGGAGGTTGAAGATGAAGATCAGAGAGAAATATGGTTGAATTGTTGTGATTAATTAAGGAAATGGGGGAAAAGCTTACAATTTTGGTATGGAAAGGAGTATTTATACACTTGACTAACTTTCACTAATACTCCTTCCATTGTTAAAATAAATCACTGCAGAAATTTCTGGGTCAGTACTTAGAAATATTCAAGATGGGTTATTGCCTCAGGTGGTCAACATGATAAATACTGAAATGCCAAAACACTTGCCTCAAGAAGTTGAGATTATTAAGAAGGAAGTGACTGAGTTAAGGAAGACTGTGAATATCATAACTCCAGTGTCAGGAAGAACATTTGGTTCAGACAGACACATGCTTGAACAGTTATGGAATGCCCACAAGTCTCAAAATGGTGATCATTCCAAGGGGGAAAAGTCTGCTGTCACTGAGGTTATTCCTGAAGGTTTGATTCTGAAGAAAAAGAAAGAAGTGGTTGCCAGTGCAATTGAAAAGGCCTTTGGCACTGAAGCCATTGTGCAACAAAAAAAAGTGACTGGTACTGATGCCAGTGCACAAGAAGTAGTTGGTACTGAAGCCAATGTGCAAGAAGAACAAGCTGCTGGTACTGATGCCAGTGAGCCACAGTTTGAAGCATTTCCAGATATGCCAACAGAATTGAAAAGTCTGAAAAGAAAGGAACACTTGGTATCTGGAAGTGAGATTGAAGAGGATGTTGAGTTCCCGAGTGCTGATGAAGAAAGATCCAAGAGACTGGAACAGGAGGGCATTATGATTGATATTTACAAAAGAAGCCAAATTAATGAACTCCTGGAACACAAAAATCAAATGGCTAGAATGGGGACCCTTGATGCTTATAATGCTGGAAGAGTGGGTATACAGGTAGATGTATACAAAAGAATGAAGGTTGATCCCAGAGTCCATCAATGCCTTGATGCCATGGATGATGTATATGTTCGCTCCAGGTACTCTGTGGAAGAACAGAAATTTGATTCTGAAACCTATGGGCAAACCATTGAAGAACTTATTAATCAGAGAACACAAGCACTGGTGGATCTCCAGAAAAAGGTCAGAACAAATGCTGCAGCCCTGGAGATTGAATATCGAAAGAAAAATAAAGGGTTTACCCAAACTCACTGCCAGACAGATCAAGGCAGCCAGGGATGCAGATATTAGTACTTTTATTCCACTTGACACAACCAGAAAAATTGATAGGGCTCAAGTTCAGAAGAAATCCAGTCTTCCTTAGAACAAGAGAAGGTATCTAGGGAAACTGAATACATGATCCAGATGGCAAAGCAAAAAGCCAAGTATGAAGATATGATGAAGTTCAGGGCTGATGCCAGAAAGATCATTGATGCTGAGATCATGCTTGCTGAAAATAATGAGGGCATGTCTAAGTTTCAAGTGAAGTTGACCAGGGAAGGTAACTTCGTGGATGAAAGGAATAACACTTCAGTCCAGCTTTTGGTGGGACTGAACTAAGGAGATTGGCTTAACATTCAGGGGGAAGACTGATGTGTCCCCAGATGTCAAAGCATTTTTGAAAAGGATTGAGAAGGTCTGGAAGAGGAAGCAACAAATGGAAACTGTTTTGGGTATGCGCTCTCCAGAAGCTTCACCTTCACCAAAAAGAAAGGCCACTGAAGATGCACAAGGACAAACTTCAAAGAGAAGGGCCTGACTTTTTATCTACTTACTTGTATTGTATTTATTTCCCAAAATTGTAACTTATTTTCTGTTGATGGCTGTAAATATAGTTACATATTTTGATTCACAAGTAAGTGATCAGATTAAGTCTAAGTTAGAACTAAAAGATGAAAACTGGAACACTGATGATCTATAAAGTTTCCCAGTAACAATAAATTTTTAGACTAAGTCAAAACAAGTGTTTTTCAAGCATACAAAGTTGTATAGATATAAGCTTGAAAAACCTTGCATTATTTCTAAACAAATAGGGGGAATTTGTTAGATCTGTCCAGAACTGTTTACTGGACCTACTCCAGACTTGGAATCTGGAGTCCCTCTGAAGATTTGTACAGAAATAATGGAAGACCAGTGAGCAACTTACTTGTATAGGAAATCTGGAGTCACCAGATTTCAGCTCACTGGACTTCACTCTAGTCCAGATCTATTCTACTGAAGACATTCTCACTGAAGTCAAAGACTGAAGTTAGAAGAAAGAAGACTGACAAATGGCGGAGTCCACTGGAAGTCTTACCAGATCTATGACTGGAGCTTGTCAGTGTTCTAGACCTTACAAGTCTGAACACTGATTACGAGGAACTGACTTTTTGCCTTTACACACTTTTACCTGGACAACCCACGTGTCCACTTGATAAAAGAACAATACGTGTGCAAAGGTGGTTGGTTAAAAAGGATGACACGTCACATTGATGTGACTTTATTCTTGATATTTAACCAATGCATTTAACGACAAGTTGTCGGTTCATTAAATGCATGCAACCATATTTATGGCGCAATAAATTCACTTGTGAATTTACTTGCCTATAAATACAAAGTCATTTTCCTTCGTTCAAATTACTTTTTAGCAATTTGGTGAATTTGTCTAAATACTCTCGATCGTAAAAGGGAATACTTCACAACTCTAAGTATTTCGATCCAAAGAGAATATTTAGCAAATATAGATCATTTGTAATTCATAGGTTGTTAGGATATTTACTTACTTGTATTATCTTGATTCCGCACAACCTTGTATTTTATTTAAACATCATAAATAAAATACACTTAAAAAATTACATTGTGTTTCACCTTTATATTGTTTATTGCTTTAAGTCTTGTATTACTTTGTTTATATTCTTGTAATTATATTTAAAGTAATACTAGTCCAATCTAGTGTTCTTACTTGTATTTTACACTAGTGGGTTAAACCATCAAGTGAGGGACTTACAGTTTACACTTGAGCTCTAGTACGTGACGGAGTTCTCGTCTCCGGGTTTTACAAAGAGGTTAGGTTTCTTTCTTTGTTTATTTATTTATTAATTAGTTGGTTATATTGCATGCATGATAGATCGTAATTAGGGAATTAATTAGTTAATTGTTTTATTAACTTATTCCGCATAATATAATTAGTTAGGTAATTAATTATTGCATAAGTGAATTAAACTAGATTAATTTACTTGCTTAATTAATTAATCGTAACTAATTAAGGATGTTCATGTTTTATTAAAAGGTTTTTAATTAAACGTTTTTGGATTAAATTAGTGTTTGGAATTCGACCTCCCCTTCACAAGGGAAGTCGAATTCGACTTTTACATATAATTAGGGTTTCGAAATTAACAAACCTTTTCAAGGGAAATTGAGTTCGACTAGGAATAAACTAATTTTAAATTGTGAACATCCAATTCCGATACAAAGAGTTGTATAGTTAATAAAATCCCAACAAAACTAACTTACTCAGCTGACAGATATGGTTATCTATCTTTTATACTCATATGTTTTTCTTGTTTTGGCTAGAGGTCCACATGATTGTTTACATATAACCTCCTCCATACCTAGGGATGGCAACGGGGCGGGTATGGGTCGGGTTTATATAATCTCGGACCCGATTAAAATTTCCCGTCCCATACCCGGACCCGACGGGTCCCCATTATATACCGTCGGGTAACGGGTTTCCCCATACTCAGGGATCCATAAAAATTCTTTTTAAATCATTTTGCCTTTCTATTGGTTCACTGTTGTGTTATTGGGAACATCCAGCAAATCAAAAATTACTGATTATCTCATAACCATCCGGGATACGATATACTACTTTTGTGTATGTTTCAAATAGGCATAACTCACCCAAAGTGATCTTTAAGAAATTTACATTTTTCTGGTCACTTACTTTGACTCTTTCTAAATGAACGAAAGGGAAAAGTCGATCGAATTTTGGTGTTGAAGTCATTAGAAATGAAAAAGGTAATTACATGTATCAAGTTTAGAAATGATTTTTCCTAATCAACCAAGTATTAAAATCTACTTAGGAATATTTTAAAAGGAAACGATAAATTGACTAAAGCTAGTCTCCATAATTTAGGCTAGCTCAAACTAGTAATTTGATATATATTGGTCGGGTATACGGGTTCGGGACGGGTTTCGGGTATATGGGTTGGGTATGCGAGTTTTTATCTTAAACCGTGTCCGGACCTGCAAAAAAATCTAAAGCAATCCCCATACCCGTCCATAGACCCGTACCCAAACCCGGACCAACAAAGTCGGGTTTTGGATTTCCCCATCGGGTACGAGTTTTCTTGCCATCCTCATCGATACTACGCTTATGGAGTGATTGGGTATTTTTATTGTTGTATACAAAATTTACTTTAAAAAAATATTTACTCAATTACATACAAACCACTTTCATCCAATCCAATCCCAAATATACTGCTACTACTACTCTTATTAATTATTGTTAACTCTTATTATTACTTATTGTAAGTAAAACCCTTCTGTCAATCACTCTGTATTTTATGTTTTGTATTCATCTGGATCCCTAAGAGTATTCGTAATGGTGTTATTTCCACGATTACAAGGCCGACGTCGTTTCTTGGGGTCGGCGTGGATCTGTCGACGTCGGTTGGTCTTTGGGGTCATCGGGTGGTTTGATATTTAGTCTCTTACTTTTATCTGGTGTGTGAGTTTTTTTTTTTAATTGGAACAGTTGAAAGTTAATGGAAGGAGATGTAGTTTGAAGAAGATGACTCTTTTTTTTTCCGGTGTAACCCGGTGACCAGAGTGTACCGATCGGTCACATTTCCATTATGTTACCTAGCCAAACCCGCCACCTCATCTGCCAAAGTAAAACGGTTGGGTGTAACACAATTCTGAGATGCCGGTACTCGTGGGGTGGAGAAAGATTTGGGGAGGGTTGTGCTCGGGTACTTTACTACATTCGTAATGGTGGTGGTGGTGGTGATGATGGTGGTGGACAGTTATAAACATATTGTGTTAATATTTAAATCACAGTAAATTTGGTTAGTTTCCTGTTTTCACACAAATTTTAGTTTTCAAATAAACATTTCACATATAAATTATAACGAAAACTTAATATGTTTCACATGCGTATTACGCGCAAAATAATCTAGTTATATATATCACAATATGTGTTAGCATTGTAAATGTATATAACTTTTATAATTGAACATATTATCATTAAAGCATTTATCTTTCTGCTTATCCATTAAGAAAAAAAAATTATATATTATTCACGTGTATGAAAAAAAAATATTTTTTATATCAAAAACTTAACTCCGAATTTTATATTAAATACATAATTATTTTGTATGCCTTAATTACACCTCGTATTGGGCTAAACTCTATTTATTTTGCTCTTTCTAAAATTATTTACCCCTAACAAATCAATGATGATGCATCAAAAATACACTTAAACAATTGTCTACATTTTCACCACTACGACATCGTCGTTTCTGTCGTCGTCGCGTGCAAGTACCCCTCTAGTTTTTATTGTACATATATATTTTTCTTTATATGCAAAACTAACTTACTCAGCTGACAGATATGGTTACTTATCTCTTATACTCACATGTTTTTCCCGTTTTGGCTAGAGGTCCACATGAGACAAGATTGTTTACATATAACCTCCTCCATACCTAGGGATGGTAACGGGGCGGGTATGGATCGGGTTTATATACTCTTGGACCCGGACCCGATTAAAATTCCTCGTCCCATACCCGGACCCCACGGGTCCCCGTTTGTTTATTAACTATCGGGTAACGGGTTTCCCATAGGTAATCAGGGATCCATAAAAATTCTTTTTAAATCATTTTGCCTTTCTATTGGTTCACTGTTGTGTTATTGGGAACATCCGACAAATCAAAATTTACTAATCATTTCATAACCATCCGGGAAACCATGTACAATTTTTATGTATGTTTCAAATAGGCATAACTCACCCAGAGTAATCTTTAAGAAGTTTACATTCATCTCGTCACTCACTTTGACACTTTCTAAATGAATGAAATGGAAAAGTCGATCGAATTTTGGTGTTGAAGTCACTAGAAGTGAAAAAGGTAATTACATGTATCAAGTTTAGAAATGATTTTTCCTAATCAACCAAGTATTAAAATCTACTTAGGAATATTTTAAAAGGAAACGATAAATTGACTAAAGCTAGTCTCCATAATTTAGGCTAGCTCAAACTAGTAATTTGATATATATTGGTCGGGTATACGGGTTCGGGACGAGTTTCGAATATACGGGTTGGGTATGCGGGTTTTTATCTTAAACCGTGCCCGGACCTGCAAAAAAATCTAAAGCAATCCCCATACCCGTCCATAGACCCGTAGACCCAAACCCGGACCAACAAAGTCGGGTTTTGGGTTTCCTCATCGGGTACGAGTTTTCTTGTCATCCTGTTTGTGCACCGAACCGAGGTTAGAATAATGTGAGGTAGGGGGTGATTTTGGTTGTGTGTTGGCGATTCCCAAAAGGTAGAGTTGATCTCTTTACGCCAATTGAGTTCTTATGCGATCTATGTGTGATCGTCTATTTAGTTGAAATTGAATGCCCTATGAGGGTCTTACGAATCTCCTTTTATAGGAGAGAACATTCTTGGAGAGCAAGTAGGTCGCTTAGGGTTTCCTAAGTCTTAGGCCAGGGATATAATTTCCCTAATTATCAGTTAGAGATGATAAGATCAAATCCCGATCTTTTAGGAGAGTAATTCTTATCTCTTCTAATCTCTACTGCGGGGGCCTTCGTTACGGACAGTCCTTCGTATCGCAGCGTATTTACTGTGCCTTTGACAGGTCCTGCGTACCGCTGGAGGGGTATATCATCAAGCCCCCCAGTCCAAGGTGATGTTTTTTGCTAAATAAGCATTGCATTGGACTATTCCTGGCTGCTCCATTTTCTCCAGGGTACTTTTTGTAAATCTCTCTAAACCGCCCTAATTAAATTGATTTGAAAGATAATTAAGGGTGGTAGATGGGCGCGTATCTCTAGGCGACGTATGGACGGGTGTGATCTTCATGCAGCCGGGTATATAAATCCTTTTTTCCGTCCTTTTTTCTTTTATTTAATCTCTCAAAAAATAATCCCCTTTTCTTCTTAGGGTTTCTGCTCCTCATATCCTCCGATCATACCATTAGGTACGCGATTTCTTTCCTGTTTCTTCTATTTTGTCTTTCGATTTGTGATTTCTGATGTCGAAGGGAGGCATTGAAACTACCGAATCGACCGTTATTTGGTCGAAGTTGAATAAGTTTGTAGATAAGTATTTTCCTGGAAAAATATCGTCTTTTGAAATCCCTTCCGACGGTGACACTGTTCTGACTCCCCCGGATGGGTATGTCGGTTTTTATATCAAATCTATGACTGAGGGCAATATTAGATACCCTTTTTCATCTTTTATGCTTAGCGTCCTTGATTATTTTGACATCCATATTTCCACTGTCACACCACTTGGTTTATCAAGAATAGTTGCCTTCGAGGTTATGTGTAGGGCATATGGCGGTGAACCGTCGCTAGATCTGTTTCGGTATTTTGTTCAAACCTGTCCTTCTAGTGATTGGGTTACAGTAGGTAACCGTTCAAAAGCTGGGTGCTTTAGAAGGGGTGGTCTGGATATCCGTGAATGGAAAAGCGACTTTGTTTTTATGAAAGCTTCTCTGATCCCTGATGGTTATGAGTCAGTAACCAATAGGAAGTTGTTGTGTATCCATAAGAAGTACGAGAATCCCTTTCCTGAGTATGTTATTGATGATTTGTGTCGGGAGATTCGGTCTAATCCCATTAAGGTTGTCTTGTACCCTGATGTTGTGTTGTATAAAGCAAGAGTGATAAGTGTCTTGCCTTGGTGGTGTAGACATTGATGGTAAGAACTAGCTGTGTACTTTATCTGTCTTATTTTCGCCTTTGTCTCGACTTTGTTGATGACATTTGCTTTTGCAGATATGACTTTCAGGAAATTTGTTAAGAAAGGTGTGAAGGAGGTGACTGAAGTACCTCGTATTGAGGGGCAGGGGAGCCTTGTTGCCGATGCTGGTTCTTCTGGTGTTCAAAATGAAAATCCAGAGGTGTCAAGTGCTGTTAATCCTCCTGTGCTAAATGTGGATACATCTGAAGTTGAAGTTGTTGGAGCCTCTGCTGCTAGTAGAGGGAGAAAGAAGAAGGAGGTCCCTGGTTCTAACATCCCTCAATCTGTTGCAGGCCGTGTTGTGAAGAGAAGAAAAGTTGGTGATGATTCCAAAGCTGCTGAGTTCCGCAAACCTTCTGCCCCGAAGACAGGTTCAATTTCTTTCTCTTCTTATATATTCTTGATGTTTTTCTTTTTCGCAAAATATTATGTAGCATTCATCTATTGCAGATGCTCATGACCAGGAGATTCTCTCCTGGTTGGAAGGTGAGGATATGAATGCTGAGGATGTCAGAAAGATAGACAACATGGATAACGAGACATTCCTTCGGGTCTTCAAGAAGGACTGCCAATTTCATACTTATCTTGATGCTGTTGTTGCTAGGCGTTTTTCCCGAATGTCTGTTGATCTTAGGTCTAAGAGTTTAGAGGTGCAGTCTTTGGTAGCCACTGTGGAAGATCTTAAGGCTAGGGAGGCCAGGTTTGTTACCACCGTCGAGTCATCTGATATTGTTCAAGATTTGAAGCAACAGATAAATATGTTGAAAGCGGACGCAGTCGTTCATGATGAAGCTGTCTTGAAGTTGCAGCAGGAGTTTGATGCAGAACGTGAGGGTAGCAAGCTTTTGCGTAAGCAGGTTGATGTGTTGAAGCAGGATCGGGTTAGATTGATTACGGAGGTAGTTCCTCATGTGAGCAGGTCCTTGCTATACAGTGATGAAGTTGGGTAGCTTTTGGGGGATGTAACTACAGCTGAAAGGGCAGAAGAAAGGTCTACTGTTTTGGAGGAATTTTCTGCAGAGGGCAAGTGTGATTTGCAATGCCGGGCAGATTTTATTGCAAATGCCTCCCATGACCTTGAAATTCCCGACCAGAAGTGGAGAGAAGCAGTCTTTCCTTACCTGGACAAAGTTGTGGCTGGGGGGGGGGGGGGGGGGGGGGGGGGGGGGTGTTTTTGGGGGGGGGGGGGGGGGGGGGGGGGGGGGGGGGGGGGGGGGGGGGGGGGGGGGGGGGGGGGGGGGGGGGGGGGGGGGGGGGGGGGGGGGGGGGTGGCTGATCCCAATGCTGCCGTTGATGACCTGCTCAAGATTGTTCCTGATGTAATCCAACCTGAAGATGCTGCCAACCCTCAGTGACATTCTCATGGCCTGCGTGCCTCTGATATGGCGTCTGTGCCACTTTTAAACAATTCATCTTTTGGTAACAGCCTATGATGCTGTTTTGAACAATTTACTTTTATGTTTGCAGCTTATAGCTGTATGTGGGTATTTTGAACTGCAGTTTGCTAACTGTAGTTTGGTAACTTTTTATGATTGCAGCCTAGTAAGCTGCTTTGTGAATACTATATGCAATTTAGCATTTGCGTTTTAATATTTTGCAGCTTAAGAGCTGTCTTTTTAATTGCAGCTTGGGAGCTGTCTCGTAGTTGCAGTCTTATTTTGCTGCTTTGTAAATGATATGCAACTTTAGCAGTTGCTTTTGCAGCTTAAGAGCTGTCTTTGAAAATACTATGCAGCTTTGACAGTTGCTGTTAAGAGCTGTCTTTTGGAGCAGTTATGACTGCTTTTAGTTGTCTCGTTTGGACTATAGGTCCTTTTAACCTCCAGAGTTTGAGTATATGGGCGTCTTCATTTTAATGCATATAGCATTTTGTTTATTTGTTGCGCATATTTGCGTCTTTTTTTTTTCAATAGAAAATTAATTGAAAGAAATAAGAAGCCTTTATTTAGTAATATAAGTGAGGTTACATACCATATCCTCTAGGCTTTAAATAATAAAAGACTAATAGGTCTTGTGAATGGGGCTTGCTTTTGGACGGATCATCATCCATCTAAGCGCCCGTAGTAGGGTCCTTCGCTCCATGAGAGCCAATGGGGGCCGTCCTGGCCTTCTTCAGATAGCTTTTTTGCCTTTGTCAACAAGGTCCCTACTCCTCCGTCAGATTCGTACTTGATCATGCCATGTACTATAGACGGAATCATTTCAAACTTCTGGATTCCAGGTCTCCCTAAGATTGCTTGGAAGGGTGATGTTCCGCTGACCACTAAGAAAGTAACCTTCTCTTTCCGCTCCCAGCGTCCTCTTCCAATTCTTATTTTTACTGACAATTTCCCCATTGGTGTAGCAGTATCCCCGGAGTACCCTTGTACCGAAGCTTCTGTCTTCCTGAAGTTCATTCGTGACACAGGATGTAACATCCAGAATGCCTTTTCGTATAGGACGTTGCATTCGCTTCCCGTATCTATAACAATTTGCTTGACTTTTGATATTTCCAAGAGTGCCGAAATCACCAAGGGGTCTCTGAAGGCCTTATAGGTTGAGGGAAATGTAATCCTCGTCATATCTCCCCTGTAGGTCTTCGGGAGCGAACGTCCTATCCCCGGTTTGCTTTTTATGATGGTATAAATAGTTTTCTCGAGGCCTTTCTTCTTCTCATCCATGTCATCCTCCTTTTTAGCACTCTGTTGCTGTTTGACGCTTTTCACCAAATGTGACAGCTTCCCTTCGTTAATCGCTTCTTCTATTGCTTTTCGGAGTTGCCAACACGCATTCGTATCATGGCCATGATCTCTATCGAACTCACAGTACTTCTCTGGGTCTTTCCTATTTTTACCGCTCAACCTGGGTGGAGTGGGGAAAGTCTTTGCGATACTTTCGGTGAGCAGTATTTCTTTTGGGCTTTTGTGTAGCTCCGGGAGGTTAATTTTGAGGTACCCTTTGTCATCTTTGAGATACGGGCTATATCTTGATTTTTCTTTTTCGTTGCTCCATTTCCCTTTTCTACTTACCTGGGCCTCCTTCTCTCGTGGGGGACTGGTGTCTCCCTTTGAGGCGGTGTCCCTAGCATCTAGGTATACATGAGCTCTCTTATGAACTGCTTCATATGTCTTCGGAAGGTCTCTGTATTAGGAACTCAACTAGCCCTCTGCTCCGGAGGCCATGTAACAGTCCGGATATCCTTTGTGACTCAGGAAGGTCCATGATATCCTCTGTTTCGGTGGTGAATCGGTCAATAAATGCCCTGCAACCCTCCGTGTCCCTTTGTTTTATTCCATGGGCCGCCACGTGGATCTTCTTGTGTTTCTTTTGCTGGCTGAAACGGGCTCTAAACTTTTCTTTGAGGTCATCGAAACTGGTGATGGATCCTTTCGCTACACTCTTTAGCCATTCCCTGGCGTCTCCTTCGAGTGCATATCTGAACATTCGGCACGCAACTGGCACGTTCCATACCTTCATTTCCGCTGCTCCTTCAAACGCTTCCAAGAAGTCATCTGGGTCGCTCTTTCCCTTGTATGTCCCTAAGTGAGAGGGATATTTCAGGTCCTTCGGGAGAGGATAGTTCTGTATCCAGGCGACGAACGGTGAACTCTCGACGCTTCCCCCGACGATTTGCAATTCCAGCGCGTTTTGGTATACTGGAGCCCCCCAGTTCTGAGGGCCATACGCTCCTGGAATGGGTGTGGACCCAGGGATTAGTGTGGCATACTGCGGTCCTCCGGTACCCGACGGGACCCCCTGAGTTGACGCGGTGTATTGTGAAGCATGATATTGATGAGGCTGCGCTTACCCTCCTGGTTGGGTGCCGTATGTTCCTCCCGCAGGTTGAGTACCATATTGCTGGGAGGAGTATTGCTGTGTTCCGGACCCATACATGTTTCCGTAGCTTTGACCCGTAGGTCCTTGGTAGCCTTGACCTGAAGGTCCGTGATAGTTCTGGCTTGAAGGTCCTTGGTAGCTCTGGCCCGAAGGTCCTTGATAGCCCTGGCCCGAAGGTCCTTGATAGCCCTGGCCCGAAGGTCCTTGATAGCCCTGGCCCGAAGGTCCTTGATAGCCCTGGCCCGAAGGTCCTTGATAGCCCTGGCCCGAAGGTCCTTGATAGCCCTGGCCCGAAGGTCCTTGATAGCCTCCGGACGGAACCATTGATAGCCGGCGAGGAGTACTGTGCGCCGGAGTGGCATTATCAGCATACTGGGTACCTCGTCCGGGGACAGATCCTGCCTGGGGTGTGTCGGACTGCTGACCCCTAGGTCCTGCGGATCCTGGGGGAGCATTAGCCTGAGCACCCGCTCCAGAGGCGGCGTTCTCTGGCCTTGAGGCTTCGGTATCTTCCGGCTGTGTCTGATGCGGAGGTGTTCGGGGCCGGAGGCCTTCACTATTCAGTCCGAAGCCGTAATCGCTTCTGACCCTGGATCTCGGGATCCGCGGGTATCGCCGGAGTCCCTTGGGGGTGTCTCCGCATCATAGTCATCCTCCGTTTCATCATCAAAGTTTAATACCCTGGTGATGCCATCAAGTGCTCCGACCCTTCGGAGATGCCTTATGGTGTGTTGGATGTGACCATAGTTTCGAATAATATAGTCTGGATCAAATAATTGCGGGGCCCTGGATGGGATCCCCGAGTGAACCCACCTTGTCCCCCCGGTGTCTGGGCTGGGCGCTCAGTGTCTTCACCAGTTCGACGATTCGTTTGTTGATCGCCACTGATCGGCGCTTCAGTCGCTGGCCCAGATCTGGGTGGAGAGTTTCCACTGGGCTCGTTCCCGGTCATCTGCTGGGATTTTGCCCGAATCTTGGTGGAACGTCGGCCATTTTTTCTGATTCGATACAAAAAACAGGTTTTAGAGTGGTTATGGGATCTGAGTATGGGGTCCCACGGATGGCGCCAAATGTTTGTGCACCGAACCGAGGTTAGAATAATGTGAGGTAGTGGGTGATTTTGGTTGTTTGTTGGTGATTCCCAAAAGGTAGAGTTGATCTCTTTACGCCAATTGAGTTCTTATGCGATCTATGTGTGATCGTCTATTTAGTTGAAATTGAATGCCCTATGAGGGTCTTACGAATCTCCTTTTATAGGAGAGAACATTCTTGGAGAGCAAGTAGGTCGCTTAGGGTTTCCTAAGTCTTAGGCCAGGGATATAATTTCCCTAATTATCAGTTAGAGATGATAAGATCAAATCCCGATCTTTTAGGAGAGTAATTCTTATCTCTTCTAATCTCTACTGCGGGGCCCTTCGTTACGGACAGTCCTTCGTATCGCAGCGTATTTACTGTACCTTTGACAGGTCCTGCGTACCGCTGGAGGGGTATATCATCACATCCCCATCCATACCACGCTTATGGAGAGATTGGATATTTTTATTATTGTATACAAAATTTACTTTAAAAAATATTTACTCAATTTTATTTTAATATAATATAAACAAAATGATATCACAAAATTAAGATTTTAACTACTTACATAAACTTTATGACGTTGCATATTTTAGAAAAGAAAATTATATTTGTTCGAAATTTGTATCGGTTGGATATAAAAATCGAACTGCTTTTTACTATTTAAAACATTGTCCTTTTTATTGATAAATAAATAAATTATTGTTAACGTTGTTTAAGAAGCTACAAAGATATTGTTATGTGTAGTAACTTGTATATTAATGTGGTAAATATATTACGATAAATCAAGTCATTAACCCTTAACGTAATTAAAAATTAAATAATCTAAGGATAAATTAATGTTTAGTGCAGTACTACACCAAAATCATTACGTGCATTATATCCACGCATATATAAAGTCAATCACTCTGTTAAATTTCTTTTTTTATTTTCATGGAACAACAAAAACAGCGCTAAATTGTATTTCTATTACCTCATTTTTACATAATAACTAGGGTAAAGAATCCGAAGTGTATGTAACTTGTCAACTTTTTCTATTGTATGTATGCATCAAAAATTTTGAACGTTTTATGTAATCTAACTTACTAAATTGAATGAATCATGTAATTACCGGTTGGGTCAAAATTTTAGCCGGTCATTGATGGAGCCACGTCATATATTTTAATTTTTTTTAAAAAAAACATAATATCATCATAATTAAACTTATTTATTAAAGAATCTGGGAAAGTGATGGTGTATGTCACCCTTCGTGACGGAACATGACCTTCGTGACAGAGCCGATCCTGCGTGACGAAGGTCCCCGTTGTAAGCCTTATCTAAATATGGAAGAGATTATCTCAATCTCTTCCTCCTAAATTAAGGAGATTTGATCTTATCACGTCTGGCCATATTAAATATCAAGATTTGGCATATTATTAGGAATATTCCCTAAACCCTAAACTTATTCTCCAAGATTACCATCCCTATATATATGGATGAGTCTAAACCTAAAAACTCATTTTCCTGAAACACACACACAGATCGGACGGCCGGCAGGCGCGAGAGAAGAGAGGAGCAACAACCTACAACAATATACTCACATATCAACAACGTGCTGCGGGACAGTGACTCTCCGTCCAGAAGCCTCTCACAGCCTACAACGACCAGGCAGAAACATCCCTATAAACTCGGGGTTTGATCTTATCATTTAAGTCCAGTAAAGAAGGAAAGAATCCTCCTGGACTCTTATAGCCTAAAACTTAGGGAAACCCTAAAGAGGCTTAACTTTACCTCCAAAATAAATTCTCTCTATAAAAGAGAATCCTAAGACCTCACGAAGGCATCATTATTCATTCATATCATAATAAACTCGATCAAACAGATCAGAGCACATTCTAAACACGATCGAACAGATCGGAAACCCACTCAATAGCACGATCATAATCGGCTAACGCATACATAATTGATTGGCGTAAAGAGGCACGAACTCTACCTTCGGGGAATCGCCAACAAATAACCAAAAACACCCATCATCCCTTTTCTAAACCTAATCTCGGTTTGGTGTACAATCATTTGGCGCCATCCGTGGGACCCTAACTTTCAGATCCCATATCCACTTTCTCAAAATCATTATGATAACGTGCATCGAACCAGATTTATTAAAGATGGGAGATGTACCCAAACAATACATGTCATGTGCCTCCATGTGACTTAGCACAACCTCTAGATCTGAAGATCTCCCCTGTTTGGAGATCCCCTTTTAAATATATATATATATATATATAGATATATATATTATACATATTATATATATAGAATACATATATATATGACCGCTGCGTTACGCAGCCTCTCTGTTTTGAGATCCCCATGTTTTTAGAAGATTTATCTGCCATGTCACGCAGCCATCAGATCTGAAGATCTCTTCCCAGTTTGGAGATCCTTTTCTTAAAGCAATATCTTTGCTGCGACACGCAGCCATCAGATCTGAACATCTCCTTTAAGTTTGGAGATCCCTTTCTTAAAAAATATCTTTGCTGTGACACGTAGCCATCAGATCTAAAGATCTCTTCCCAGTTTGGAGATCCTTTTCTTAAGAACATCTCTGCTGCGACACGCAGCCATCAGATCTGAACATCTCCTTTAAGTTTGGGAATCCCTTTCTTAAATAAAAAAATATCTTTGCGCCGAACCGTATAGCCATCAGATCTAAAGATCTCTTCCCAGTTTGGAGATCCTTTTCTTAAGAAACATCTCTGTTGCGACCCGAAGCCTCCAGATTTGAAGATCATCTCGATGTTAAGGACCTAGTTGTTAAAGGACCTATCACAGTAGCTCGCTACGACACGAAGGCTTCTCCGTAACGACGGCGCTCCGTAGCGAAGGCTATAATCTAGGGATTTGATCCAGATTCAAGTTGTGTTTGGCGTTCCTCATAATTAAACTTCTCAACCAAGCATTAACGACATTGATACTTTTTATGACATTCGGGTCATGGTGACACGCAACGTCAAGCGCCCTCCCCCCCATCCCCCCACTACGCCCAACCACCACCCCACTTTGGTTGCGCCCACGAAACAAGTGGGTCCTTATCTCTAAAGTTCATTCAGCCACCTCGCACACACACGGCCCATCATGTTCCGACTCATATCATTATTACAAGGCCCCATCAATGAGCTATGCTACAGAGGGTAATCGATTGCAAAGCCGTCTCCTACAAAGGTTAGTCGAAATAAGGCCTCAATATTCATCCCAAGGTCCGGCTTTTCCCTACGAAAGAAGAGGTTACATCTGCATAGATAGAATATAAAAACATCACGATCGAGGAGGAATGTCCGCCCCGTTTAATATTGAATATCCTTTCGCTGCCACACACAGCCTTTAGATTGGAAGACCTCTTTAATGCTATATAATAGCCTCAGCCCCGAAGGCCCATCCACAGACCTTCCGAAGCTCGGATCCAAAGGATCCCGCATGCCTTATATAGCCTCAGGTCCGAAGGCCCATCCAAAGACCTTACATAGCCTCGTGTCCGAAGGCCCATTCGCAGACCTTCCGAAGAAGATCTCGCAGATCCTACAAAGCTCGGATCCGAAGGTCAAGAAACAGCTCAGACCCCGCAAAGCTTACGAAGCTCAGATCCCGAAGGTCAATCTGCAGGCCTTCCGTAACTCAAGGTCCTAAAGGTTCCCTAAAACCTTCATAAACCCCTTAAAGATTTTCACCAGCTCAGAGCTCAAAAACCGAATGTATTTCGCAAGAAGAATCCGACTACGTAACTCCGTTTGTCAATCGTACAAAGGAGATCCAGATTTATGGATAACCTCCACCACTAAGAACCGTTATCCAAACTACCCAAAAGGTGAAAACGCTTATACTAGCCTTTCCAAAGAAGGTCCAAATATTCGGGAGAACCGCAAGGATTAATCTTGGCATACTAAGGAAACACCTCAGTTTTAGCCATAAAAAACCACGAGGAAAAGATGCCCAAAGGTGCGAAACTTTCATCACATAATTATACACATACCGCCTATGATACATAGTCTCTAAACAAAGTCGTGTTGCAAAGAGGTGAGTAGATGAACTCCCCTTGGTCCTCTGAGCAAACAAAATAACTCCGAAACGAAGCATCACCGTTCGGACAAGCCTTCGGTACCGAAGTCGTGGTACTAGCAGAATTCCAAATATCGACACATAGAATGCTAAATACTGAAGGAAACTTGGAGGAACTCAGAGTTGACCTGGAATCATCAGAAGAATGAAAAGAAAATGCACCCATTGGAGAAACAATGTTCGAAAAGAAAGCCGAAGGAGGCTACAACAAAAGAATCAATCCTACTTCATTCAAAACCGGCGACTATGTACTTTGGCTAAACAACACCAGCATCACATAATATCAAGGAAAGCCGAGACCTCCATGGGAAGGCCCACACATACTCCAGAACCGCCTTCAGAAACGGAGCACACAAGTTAAAAAACCCGAAGGGGCTCCAGTTGACAAGACCTGGAACAGCTCGAACTTGCGAAAATTCTACTGTTAAGGTTTCTCTCTTTTTCAATAATATATACAGGCCAAGATGCCTTTGAAATATTCAATAAAGCAAAAAGTCCCCACGGGGGACATTGCATTATAAAAGACCAATAGTCTTAAATATTCAATAAAAGACCAATAGTCTCAAACATTCAAGACCAATAGTCTTAAATATTCAATAAGAGGGTCGCTACCTCAGTAAACAAAGAGGGAACAAGCTGACAGGGACGCCTGAACAGACACCCCAATGTACGCGCATACGTACGTAAAGAAAAAAAAACACATTCGACATATAAAAGATTGAATGTATAGGCAAAAAGCCAAAGAAAAAGTATCGGGATTTCTCACGCAACAATGCGGAGGCCCAGGGTCAGGTATAACAGTTATACCATCAATAAATTTACTATGATAGACAGCTAATTTCAAGATAACATACTCTGGAGACCCTTCGAGACGAGTAACGAAGTAGGTTCAGGAGCGCGGACCACAATACTTCACAATCTCAGGACCGCTGGCAAGAGTCTCACAAACATATGACACAACTCTAGTATAAATGAGAAATTACGAGTTTCTAACACTTCGCAACGAAGAGTATGCCGTCCCCAAAGGCTTCGCAACGAAGAGTATGCCAAAGCCAAAAGCTTCGCATCGAAGAGTGCATCAGCACCAAAGACTATGTAACAAAGACCGTGCTTCAAAGCATCATCGAGGGTGGAAAGCAGCTGACCCTCAGAGCCTACGGAATGATGCACAATGATCATGCTACATATATTCATAGCTTATGAAGTCGGCGACAACCACATTTCCATCGTAATAGAAGATCTTAGGAGGAAAGTCTAGCGAATATCTCATTGATTACTGGTACGTAGCCTCTACTTAAAAGAATAAAACCCTAAGTAGCAATCGCCACCCCCTGAAAATCACTATAAAACCTATCCTTCGTAAATACCAGCCAAATTTACGTGCTTGCGAATAGGAATAGAGCGTCGTGAAAGATGAGACGTCTTGGTCCTATTCTGGCACAAACCCTGTAATGTTAAAAAAGGAAATGGCGGGTGGAAGATGTGTGTTGATTTCACTAATATGAACAAAGCATGCCCCAAAGATTTCTATCCCTTGCCGGAGATAGATTGAAAAGTAGAATCCTCGACAGAACACCAGCTGAAATGATTTCTAGGTGCATATTAAGATCAGATGGCCGAGGAAGATGAAGACAATATAGATGTTCACAAGTAAAGGGATCTATTGTTAATGAAAGATGTTGTCCGGGCTAAAGAACGCAGGAGCTGTGTATCGGTGCCTGGTTGACAAAGCATTTGCCACACAGATTGGCAGAAACTTGGAGATTTACATAAACGACATTGTAGGGACGAAGAAAACCTCTTATGAAATATTTGGGAGACCTTCGGAAACCTCCGAACAATCAACCCAATCCGAATAAATGCTCATTCGGAGTAAAGGAAGGAAAATTCCTAGGGTATTATAACAGCAACAAAGGGATACACCCTAATCCCTCAAATGTTGACAAATTAAAACAGGTCTCTCCACCAAAGACAACAAAAGAAGTCCATAGCCTAAATGGGGAAGGTAACTTATTTCGAAGAAAGAAAATAATAATAAAATAAAAAATTTTGAAGACAACGATAGTTCGAGCAGATCAAATGAAAGATACAAGCAGCAATGTGATAGAAAAGCGGCCACAAAAAACCCCTAACCGCCGATATAGCATCTCGAGATATGTAACGGCTGAGAAATTGACTTTTGAGAATTAAGGAATTTACAAACTATACCCTGGGAAATGACGAAGTAGCCAGGAATAGTCCAACGCAATGCTTATTTAGCAAAAATCATCACCTTGGACTGGGGGGCTTGATGGTGTATGTCACCCTTCGTGACGGAACATGACCTTCGTGACAGAGCCGATCCTGCGTGACGAAGGTACCCGCTGTAAGCCTTATCTAAATATGGAAGAGATTATCTCAATCTCTTCCTCCTAAATTAAGGAGATTTGATCTTATCACGTCTGGCCATATTAAATATCAAGATTTGGCATATTATTAGGAATATTCCCTAAACCCTAAACTTATTCTCCAAGATTACCATCCCTATATATATGGATGAGTCTAAACCTAAAAACTCATTCTCCTCCTCTCTAGAAAACACACACACAGATCTGGACGTCCTCTTCTCTCTATAAGAGATGCTCCAGCAACCTACAACAATATACTCACATATCAACAACGTGCTGCGGGACAGTGACTCTCCGTCCCGAAGCCTCTCACAGCCTACAACGACCAGGCAGAAACATCCCTATAAACTCGGGGTTTGATCTTATCATTTAAGTCCAGTGAAGAAGGAAAGAATCCTCCTGGACTCTTATAGCCTAAGACTTAGGGAAACCCTAAAGAGGCTTAACTTTTCCTCCAAGAATATTTCTCCCTATAAAAGGAGATTCGTAAGACCTCACGAAGGCATCATTATTCATTCATATCATAATAAACTCGATCAAACAGATCAGAGCACATTCTAAACACGATCGAACAGATCGGAAACCCATTCAATAGCACGATCATAATCGGCTAACGCATACATAATTGATTGGCGTAAAGAGGCACGAACTCTACCTTCGGGGAATCGCCAACAAACAACCAAAAACACCCATCATTCCCCCTTCTAAACCTAACCTCGGTTTGGTGTACAATCAGAAAGAGGCTCAACTGAAACGATCAACAACAGCTACTAGATTTGATGAAAGATAAATCACTGGACTAGTACTTGAATGGTGAGAAGCTCAACTGAAAGGATCGATGACCAACAGTTGGTTTGTAGATTTCAGTACGTACCAACAGATGGACAAGCTTTCTATCATCATATGCGCATCTGGTACTATCACGAAGACAAGTAATGGCGAAACCCTCATTAAGTCATAATTATATATATAAAAAAACACAGTATCGTTTGTATCTGTATCATATACTCATCAGAGTCTATATCTATCATCATCTTCATGGGAAAAAAACCACCAAAAATCATGATTCATCCATATTTATTTTTCTCATATTCTTTTTCTTGAAACAATTCTTTAATAAATATAACCAACCACAATGCTTATATGCTTATGTAACCTAACAGATATATTTCAGATCAATTTTTCACACACACACAGATATATTTCAGATCTGATCTCCATGGTTTAGATCTTTGAACTCCGTCCAAGTCCCGACGCTGCCGCCGCCGTCCTCCTCCGTGAAGCCACCATCAAATCTGATTGAGCAGTGATTCGTTGTCACCACTGTTGTCTTTCCCGATTTTTTGGATCTAAATAGATTCATTGTCAATGAAAACACTTTTAAGGTTTGTGATACTGATTGAGCAGCGATGAATCAAGGTTGTGATACCTAAAACGGCAGGATTGGTGGTAGTAGTTAAAAGCTACAACGGCGGAGACTATGGTGGTCGGCCACCCATCACCACCGGAAGTTCGATTTGGAGATTGGATTGATAATAATGGTGTTTTGTGTGTTTATTTGAATTAAGAGTTAGATCTGAATGGTTATATATGTTTTGTAAATGTGTAATCACTTGGATACAGTTTGTTAGATTTCATTTTGTGTTTGATTTTTTTCTTGATGATGATGATGATGATGATGATATTGTAACATCCCGGACTTTTTAATTAACGGTTGACTAGAGTCGTTAAGTCAACACAATGTGCTGTTAAGTCTTTGATTGATTTTATGCTTATATGTAGTTAATGTGTTATGCGTGTGGAACTTGAATTTCATGTGTTAATGTGTTTAAGATGATTAAGTGTGATTAAAGTGTTAGTAAGTATTCCCGTTAAGTCGTTTAAGCCCTAAAATGTGAAGATGTAAAGTTGAGGGGCCTAAGTGCAAGATTAGAAAAGTGTGTCCAGCAGATTTAGGGGTAATTAGACCCTAATCCCTTTTCATTATTCAGTTCCAAACACATTCTTCCAACCCTAGGCCGCCCCCTCCCCCCCTTGCTCCATTTTCGAGTGATTTTGATCGTTTCTTGGTGATTTGAAGAGGTTTTGATCCAAAGTTTGCATCCCTTTTGTAATCTCCAGGTATCTAAGGTATAATAACATTGATTTCATATCATTTCAATCCCTTGATTCAATTCATATCTGGTCCAAGTCTTTAGAGGGTTGTTTGATGTCGAAATCATGTTTTTCAATCGATTCGGTAACCTAAAATGTTTGTTATTGTGATGCAAATCAAGTAAGGGTTAATCAATGATTTTATTGCATCATTATGGTCTTAAAATGATGAATTTTGAGGTACAAAAGTCGTTCATAAGGTTTGGGGTCGTTTGGGGTGTGTTTGGCTAAGTTTTGGAGGTTAAACAAAGTGATTTGTGCAGAATCGGGGCCTGCTATGACACAGTCACTAGACTGCAACGCAATGAGTGTGCAAGGACTTTAAGTTGCGACGCAGCAAGACCACTGCGACGCAATTAGCAAGTGAATTTGTAAATGACCATAACTTTTGAACCGTAACTCCGTTTTTGACAAATAAACTATCCCTGGAATCGTGAGAGAGTCTAGTTTCTAATGGTAAAGCTTTTAAAAGATGATTTTGATGTCAAGTTTCCAGAAAGGTTGATTTAGTGAGTGGATGCCGAGTTCCGTCGAGTTATGTAAGCTCTAAAGTATTAAACGAACCTCCGATGCATCAAGTCTTGTCATGGGTCATGTTTATAGACATCCCAATCTTTTTATTTAACGGTTGACTAGAGTCGTTAAGTCAACATAACGTGTCGTTAAGTCCTTGATGGATTTTGTGCTTATATGTAGTTAATGTGTTATGTGTGTAGGACTTGAATGACTAATTGATTGATGAAGTAATGTGGTTAAGATGTAGTTAAATGCCTTTTTGAGGTGTTCAAAGTGTTTTAATGAGTTGTATATAGTCCATAGAGGTGTTTTGGGCAAGAAATATGACTTTATGAAGCTTAGGGACCAATTTTGACATGGTGTGAAAGTCAAAAACGGGTTTAGGGTCTTGGAGGGAGCTATTAGTTCATCATTTGCAGAAATATTACTTTTCTCTCAAGCCCTAGCCACCCCTTTGATCCCCTATCAAAATTCTAAGCCGAAAATCCTTCAAACGTGTGATTTAGGAGTGATTGATCGAGTAGTTTGCATCCCCATTGTGATCTTCAGGTAATAGAGGTATATGATTTTGATTTTATGTCTTTTTGATCATATGAGTCATTAGAAATCAGATCTAGACCATTGGAGGGTCAATTGATGTCGAAATAACGTTTGTTTTAATAATGCAAATCATGTGTGGTTTAATAAAGGAGTTTATTGCATTTTAATGGTCAAAAAATGAAGGATTTTGATGTATGAAAGTCATGTATTTGATTTGGAGTCGTTTGGATCTGGTTTGGGGTGTAATCGATCGAAGTTGTGCAGAATCGGGGCTAGTTGCGGCGCAACCAGTTTCCAGACAAATAAGTTGCGGCGCAACATAGTATGTTGCGGCGCAACTGAAGGCTTGAACTGCGGCGCAACATGTAGGTTGCGGCGCAACTGTAATACAGAGAGATAAGTTGCGGCGCAACGTGGTATGTTGCGGCGCAACAGTGTCAGTTTCGAAATGAGTTTAACTTTTGAACCTCCAATGCATAGTTGTTGTCGTGGGTCTTGTTTGTAGGTGTGGAGGTCCAAGATATGACTTTAATAACGTGAGTATTAGCGTGTCTAATGGTCGTTTACTATATATAGGTAGACGAGGCTATTTGCTTTGCACGGTAACGTAGTTATCTACTTTCGTGCGCTTCTTTGAGGGAAGATACACTACTTTGATACGCTGAGGGTTCAACAAACGATGGTTTCATAATTATAACTTCCCAATTGGTAACTTATGTTGTTTATGGGGATATGGGTTACACGGGAGGTAATATGGGTTATGTAGTTGACCTTTGAGACCTGAAATGCAGTCCCTCATGATATATTGTAGTGCATGTTATGATATGACGTAGGATGTAGTGCTATGTATGAAGTATGATGTAATGTTATGATATGCAGTGACGTGTGATGTTATGAGATGCAGTATATGTTGTTATTGATTGATGTTGTGCATGTTTGTATGGCTTGCTCATCTAGTTCACTAGACTTGTTAAGTTGCCATGACACGTGCACGTTTAAGGGCCCAAAACGTAAAAGCAGTAAACGTAGTAAATGTTTAGGTAATGCAGTCACCTAAACTAAATAATGCAGGATCGAGCTCGTTAAACTTTGATGCAGGAAAGTGTTAAGCTTAACCAGTACTTGCCCTAGCCCGGCTAAGTGCGTTGACGTAGGTTGCTTGGGTGGCTCCTTGCAACATGGTCATTGAGATGCAGTTGAGTAATACGAGGGGTCTGACCCGCCCTCATTTGTCTTGTACATACGGATTACTCGGGGATTGGTTTGCCATTCCTTAACGACGTTTGATGTTCAACTGAATGGTTGTCATCTAGTCGGGTGTAACTTATGTTGCACATTGACGCAGTTAAAATGTAGTAAAGTAAAGTAGTTAAAACGTAGTAAAGCAGTTAATGTAGAAAGCAGTTATGTGGTTATATGTGTGTAACGAAGTAAAGCAGGATAGGCACATTTAGGGTGGTTCATCCTAATATGAAGTATTGTGTGTTTGATGTGTTTGTTGTGCCTTAATGAAGTATTTAAATCCATAATGTTTGAAACGGACAATTGTTTTATAACTTGAGTGTTATCTTACTTAGCTAAGGTAGTTGATGAAGATGAGCGAGGAATGGGTAGATAACTTGATGAAGTCCTTGGCTACCTATAGATGCCGAACTTTTATAGACATTTGTTTATGTTTGTCTTTAATGGAGTTGGATTATTATGTAGTCGGTTGTTTTGTGTTGGGCAAGCCGACGGGTTTCTAATTAAACTTATTTTGATGATGCGATTAGTAACACCATTGAATAATGTAAACCAAACAGATTTTAATTGGTTTGGACTTTTAATGTTTCTTCCGCTTTATTTTGACGCCGTTAGGCGAAATTTTTTGGAAACCCATATTTTTAAATGAAGGGTGTTACATTTTGGTATCCAGGCTTGAGTCATGACCATAAGTAAGTGGGTATTTGTTTAGCTCATTATGTCGTTTAATGATTATATGTAGTCGGGAATACTTACAAAGCTCGATAACTTACGTATCATTTGTTCTGCGCTTCTACGAGGTAAGATACACAACTTTGTCACGCTGAGGGTTCAACAAAAACATAGTTTTCATATAATAACTTCCCCAAATGGTATCTTGTTTGCTTATGGGTATTCGGGATTATACGGGAGGTGATATGGGCTATGTAGATGAATATTGAAGCCTGAAATGCTACCCCAATGATATGAGATGATATGTATTGTTATGAAATGATATGAGATGATATGTATTGTTATGAAATGATATGAGATGATATGTATTGTTATGAAATGATATGAGATGATATGTATTGTTATGAAATGATATGAGATGATATGTATTGTATGATATGATATGAGATGATATGTGTTGTTATGATATGCTATGAAATGATTTTGAGATGTTATGAAATACGATATGTAATAATATATGATAAGAGATAAATGATATACAACGATAAACGATATGAGACGATAGATGATATGCAATGATACGCGATATGAGATGAGAAATGATATGTATATGTGCATGTGTAGATGTGAAATGTGATGATTACATGGCTTGTTCATCTAGTTCACTAGACTTATTAAGTTGCCATGACACGTGCACGTTTAAGGGCCCAAACGTTAAGATGAAACTATATGATGAATGTTTAGGAAATGTGCACACCTAAACTATATGAGATGTGAAATCGAGCTCGTAATTAGATGAAAGTGTTAAGCTTAACCCGTACTTGCCCTTGCCCGGCTAGTGCGTAGATGTGGTTGCTTGGGTGGCTCCTTGCAACATGGTTTTAGACGTGAAGTGTAATTCGGGAGGTTTGACCAGCCCCATTGTCTTGAACATACGGATTACTCCGGGATTGGCTTGCCATTCCTTAACGACATTGATGTACCGCCGAAAGGTTTGTCCATCTAGTCGGGTGTGAGGTTCCCTGTATGGTCCTATGACCGCCTACACACAAACTTACACCTTATATGAGATGCGTGACTTATGTCACAACTACAAAGATGTTTAGATGTTATATGTGAAGATGCAAAAGATGACTAGGCACATTTAGGATGACCCATCCTATATGAAAGATGTTTAATGCAAGATGTGTTATAATAGATGTGATGACTTGTGATGATATGTGCCTTAAAGATGAAATGTGACTTTTCTATAATGTTTAAATGGACAAATGTTTTATTAATGATGTGTTATCTTACTTAGCTAATTCGTTAGCTAACACTTGTTCTTTTAAATGTGTTGTGCCCTCAGGTCCAACATTAGTGAGCAGGTAGATGTGAGAAGTGCGAGGCATGGGTAGATTGCAATGAGGATGGATATAGTTTACCCATAGTGGCTGCTCGCATTAGACATTTGATTTATGTTTAGACATTAATGATTCGTATTTACTATGTTGTCGGTTGTTTAATGTTGGGCAACCGACGGATTTCCATTTGAATTTATTTTGATGACATTGCTAGTAACACCAATTAATAAATGAAGCAAACAGATTCTTTTGGTTTGGTCTTTTAAAGTTTACTTCCGCTTTCTTTAACGCCGTTAGGCGAAAATTTTTGGAAATCCATATTTTAAACGACAGGTGTTACAAGTTGGTATCAGAGAAATGGTTTAAGTGAACCAAGGACTATAGGTTTGCTATAGAAATTGGACTTAAACCGATAGAGATCAAGTTAGGCTTAAGTAGGTATGTTCAGCCTTTGAGATGAAATGCCTTAGGACGGGTTTGGGATGAGTGAGAGTGTAGGATTAAGGCTATGTGATGATTGTTTATTGATATGTGAATGTGTCTTTTAGCCTTTATTCTTCCGTTTCTCGCTTCTCCGTCGCTAATTATTCTATTGCTTCGATAGACGGTCCTCGAGGTGATCTTCTATTCCTCTAACTGAATTTGATAAACTTGTGCTTTATATTATGTGGGAAGTTGTTGAGATGGACAAAGTTGGAGGATTAGGTGAAATGGTATTCTATGAATGTCGAACCCACGAGGTTAGTGACAAGGACCACAATGGAAAATATATATGTTGTATGCGTGATAAAGGTCGCGTGAATGGATTTGGTGAAGAAAAGACGATACACAAATGTGGTAACGAACATGCAAGTGAAAGGATACAATTACAATTATGGTCCGGAACATAATTGCAAGCGTATCACGACGCGAGCGTGTTTGTATGGCCATACTTGTGTTGACCGGTGTAGAAAGTAACGAAGTTGGTAAGATTTCTATGAAGTGTTGTATTATGTTGTTGAGCCCACGGGCTTAAAGGACATGGACTTGAAGTTTGACGAGTAGAGTTGATGCTGGATATTTGAAGGGTGATAAGTAGGTGATGCACAGAAGGGTTACCGGGCACACGGATGAAAGGATATAGTTACAATTCCGGTCGCGAACGTAATTGTAAATGTATCACGACATGTGTGTGTTTGTGAGACTGTGTCTGTGTTGATCCGAATGAAGTGAAGATGAGAATGATGGAATCACTGAATGGTATCATATTTAACCACGCGAAGAGTAGACACGTATAAATGGAATAAAGAATGATGAAGCAGAAGCAAGTAAAGAAGTTAACACTAAGGTTGATTGAACCCTTAACCATGAAGCTCTTCCATTCTATGAACACCATGTTATGATGTGAGGCTACATTCGAGCTGTGAAGTGTTAAAGTTGTGCTTGGGTGTAAGGAAAATGTATAGGTTTCGTTTGAAATTATCTTTCCTGATCATAGATAATATGCGGCGCACAAAGCTCCATGCGGCGCATATTTTGGTCTGTTTTGGATTTACGACTCGTTTAGTTTGGATTTCGCTACGGGACGATATGTGACGATTGGGACGAGCATCTACAGGGGGGAGAATCTTCATTATATTGCATGAATGTAAAGGTGTGTTGATATCCTTATGTGTACAAATCTTATGTATGACTGCTTCTCAAGATAAAGAGTTTTCCCTTATGAAAAGTTAAGAGGTAAGATGATGGAGTTAATTATGGTTTCTTAAAGCACAAGAAGTGAAAGTTTTCAAGAATATTTGATTCCGAATTAATCATGTTTCTCTCCTATGTGATTTACTCATGTAAGACAAAGATTATATTTCTAAAGTCAAGGCCACCCGTAGTTTTGAGACGCTCTAATAATGTTCCGCCACCCGTAGATGTTCTATTAATGTTCCCGGCTTTGTTGCGATCGTGAGGTCGAGCCTTCAAGTGATGTGTGTCTAGTGCTACTTTCATGCAAACGCATCTTCTGTTTTGTTTTCCATTATAGAAGGAAGTTAATGTTTTCGATTGTGGGATGTATTTCTTTCTATAAGATAGATTTACGGTCTTGCAACTTTATGTTGAAGTTGATGATGAAAGTCCTGCTAAAGTTATTTCTATCCTCATTATGACCCTATTGAGTTTCTCGAAATACCTTCATGATAACGAAAGTCCTTGTTGTGTATGAATTTAAGGAATCAAGTCTAAAGTTTTCTCTAGATCGTTCAGTCATTACTTTTAGTGATGAAAATCTTGCCTATTCTAAGTATGACGAAGAACATCATATTTACGTAAAGAGCGTTATTACGATTTTCAACTCGAAGAGGCTTAGTTTTAAATTCGTCAAAAGTGAGTAAAAGATAAGGGAGCAGCCGACGCTTAATGTTGAAGGGAACAAAGTTTTATTTATTAGCTAAGTCCGTGGTGGCGAGGTTATGGTGAGTGCTTGACTACGGAATCAGCTCAAGATAATGTTCTTTGAGACAAAGAATGTAGTAGAACGGGAGCATAGTCAGAAGAGTCGAGATGAACCATCATGAAGCAATACGTTTAAAAGTAAGATTTCGGTATCCGAGAACGAAATGACCAAAGTTGTACTTGAGGAGGCTTATGAACCGTGGTGACATGCTTATTTGGATGCCGCCTGAAATGTGATACGACCTATTATGATACGAGGTGTTGTAAATCTTATATGTTGACGTGTGATAGGGTTAAAAGCCAAGACTAGACACCGAAAGTTTGGTTACAAAATAATTATTTAATGATCCTTTAACGGAAGTGAGGAGTCACGTTATCATGGACTAAGAGACAAGGTTGCGTGGGAAGCTAAAGGTAATGATATGATATGAGCCATTAGTAGACAGGTTGCCCAAGAATGTTTATTTCTTGGTGAACTATTGCACCATTTCATTGGACATGAAAGAAAAGATATATGTTAAAGAAGTGCTCTTAAAGTGGGAAAGCTAATTGTTGAATGTTTCAAATCGAGACGACCGTTATGTAAATAATTTTCAAAGATGTTTTGGCAAAGAATGAAGGGAATGGTGAACTCAAATGATGCCTATCACTCCTAGATTGATGGGAAAGAGAAAGAATGATTTAGAAACTCAGGAAAATCATATGATTGTGCGATGGTGCATCGAGATTTATTGTTGTGTTCATATGCAACCATGGTTATGCCATAGGCGTTGGATGTCACTTCATGATACAACATGTTATTGAAAGGAAAGTTGTGGAGCCAAAGATCATGAAGATAATAGTTCATAAAGTTGGAATCGTTAAAAAGTGTTCTGATTAGCTCAAATTGACTAAAGGTTTTGTGGTGAGCAAAGAAAGCTTATTATGAACAAAGTGGGATATTGCGATGATTGTTCAAAAGGTGTGACTTGTGCTCAAATTAGAGATGAGAACCAAAAGCCATACGAAAAGATACAACGTTTGGATATTCCAAAGTAGAAATGTGATTATATTAATATGGAATAAGTGTCTAAGTTGTCTCGGCATTGAGAGGAAAGTATATGATATGGGTCATCGTGAGCCATTTGACGAAAAGTATTCATTTTCTTGCTATTCGTGGGAGTGTGCGCGTGTTGAAGCTTGCCACTTTGTATAAAGGTGAAGTAAGTGTGGAGTTCCATATCCGTTATTTTTGAACATGATAAGAAGTTTGTCTCAAAATCTTGAAGATGTATTATACGTGCTTGTGTATTTCTTTTGGATGGTGTCCATAGTACTCTCATGGGTGCTATTGAGCATAAGCCTTGATGATGAAACTACCGTGACTCCATTGGAATATGTGAGCATTGATGCTAAGAAAGGATTGTAGATGAACCGGTTGAAATTCTTGGCCGGAAGCAAAAGAAACTCTGTAAGAAGAACATTGACCTTGTGCTTGTGAAATGGAAGCATACTCGTGGAAAAAGCTTAACTTGGGAAACCGTGTCCGTAATGCGGGAGACCTATCCCCACCTTTTTGATGCTGAAGTGATTCCGAGGACGGAATCCTCTTAAGGGGGAGGTAATTGTAACATCCCAAACTTTTTAATTAACGGTTGACTTGAGTCGTTAAGTCAACACTACGTGTCCGTTAAGTCTCTAGGAGATTTAATGTTTATGTGTGATTAATGTGTTTTATGAGTAAGGTTTTAACCTTAATGATTCATGTGTTAATGTGTTTAAGATGATTTAATGTGTTTAAAGTGTTAGTAAGTATTCCCGTTAAGTCGTTTGAGCCTAAAATGTAAAGATGTAAAGTTGAGGGGGCCTAAGTGCAAGATTAGAAAAGTGTGTCCAGCAGATTTAGGGGTAATTAGACCCTAATCCCTTTTCATTATTCAGTTCCAAACACATTCTTCCAGCCCTAGGCCGCCCCCTCCCTTCCCTTGATCAATTCTTGCGTGTTACGATTGTTTCTTGGTGATTTGAAGAGGTTTTGATCCGTAGTTTGCATCCCTTTTGTAATCTTCAGGTATTTGAGGTATTATTACATTGATTTCATGTCATTTCAATCCCTTGATTCAATTCATATCTGGTCCAAGTCTTTAGAGGGGTGTTTGATGTCGAAATCATGCTTTTCAATCGATTCGGTAACCTAAAATGTTTGTTATTGTGATGCAAATCAAGTAGGGGTTAATCAATGATTTCATTGCATCATTATGGTCTTAATATGATGGATTTTGAGGTACAAAAGTCGTTCATATGGTTTGGGGTCGTTTGGGTTATGTTTGGTTAAGTTTTGGAGGTTTAACGATCATTGATGTGCTGAATCGGGGCCAGTTGCGGCGCAGTCACTAGACTGGACAATGAGTGTGCAAGGATTTAGTTGCGACGCAGCAAGACCACTGCGACACAATTAGCGACTGAATTTGTAAATGACCATAACTTTTGAACCGTAACTCCGTTTTTGACAAATAAGCTATCCACGGAATCGTGAGAGAGTCTACTTTCTTATGGTAATGCTTTTAAAAGATGATTCTAATGTAAAATCACCTCAATGGTAGATTTAGTGAGTGAAGGTCGAATTCCGTCGAGTTCTGTGAGCTCTAAAGTATTAATCGAACCTCCGATGCATCAAGCCTTGTCATGGGTCATGTTTATAGGTATCTAGGCTTGAGTCATGACCATAAGTAAGTGGGTACTTGTTAGCTCATTATGTCGTTTAATGATTATAGGTAGTCGGAAATACTTGCAAAGCTCGGTAACTTACGTATCATTTGTTGTGCGCTTCTACGAGGTAAGATACACAACTTTGTCACGCTGAGGGTTCAACAAAAACATAGTTTCATATAATAACTTCCCCAAATGTTATCTTGTTTGCTTATGGGTATTCGGGATTATACGGGAGGTGATATGGGCTATGTAGATGAATATTGAAGCCTGAAATGATACCCCAATGATATGAGATGATATGATGTATGAAATGATATGTATGAATGATATGATATGTATGATATGGTATGAGATGATATGTATTGTTATGATATGCTATGAGATGATATGAATTGTTATGATATGCTATGGGATGATATGCTTTTCAGATGAGATGCCATGAAATGTTTTGAGATGTTATGAAATACGATATGTAATAATATGATATGAGATAAATGATATACAATGATAAACGATATGAGACAATAGATGATATGCAATGATACGCGATATGAGATAAGAAATGATATGTATATGTGCATGAGTAGATGTGAAATGTGATGATTACGTGGCTTGTTCATCTAGTTCACTAGACTTTATAAGTTGCCATGACACGTGCACGTTTAAGGGCCCAAACGTTAAGATGAATATATGATGAATGTTTAGGTAATGTGCACCTAAACTATATGAGATGTGAAATCGAGCTCGTAATTTAGATGAAAGTGTTAAGCTTAACCCGTACTTGCCCTTGCCCGGCTAGTGCGTAGATGTGGTTGCTTGGGTGGCTCCTTGCAACATGGTTTTAGATGTGAAGAGTAATTCGGGAGGTTTGACCAGCCCCATTTGTCTTGAACATACGGATTACTCCGAGATTGGCTTGTCATTCCTTAACGACATTGATGTACCGCCGAAAGGTTTGTCCATCTAGTCGGGTGTGAGGTTCCCTGTATGGTCCTATGACCGCCTACACACAAACTTACACCTTATATGAGATGTGTGACTTATGTCACAACTACAAAGATGTTTAGATGTTATATGTGAAGATGCAAAAGATGACTAGACACATTTAGGATGACCCATCCTATATGAAAGATGTTTAATGCAAGATGTGATATGATAGATGTGATGACTTGTGATATGTGCCTTAAAGACAAAATGTGACTTTTCATAATGTTTAAATGGACAAATGATTTATTAACCATGTGTGTTATCTTACTTAGCTAATTCGTTAGCTAACACTTGCTCTTTTAAAATGTGTTGTGCCCTCAGGTCCAACATTAGTGAGAAGGTAGATGTGAGAAGTGTGAGGCATGGGTAGATTGCAATGAGGATGGCTATAGTTTACCCATAGTGGCTGCTCGCATTAGACATTTGATTTATGTTTAGACATTAATGATTCGTATTTACTATGTTGTCGGTTGTTTAATGTTGGGCAACCGACGGATTTCCATTTGAACTTATTTTGATGACATTGCTAGTAACACCAATTAATAAATGAACCAAACAGATTCTTTTGGTTTGGTCTTTTAAAGTTTACTTCCGCTTTCTTTGACGCCATTAGGCGAAATTTTTTGGAAATCCATATTTTTAAACGACAGGTGTTACAAGTGGTATCAGAGCAACCCTTGTGATTGTCAAGAGTGTATGGCGCACTTGCATAACTCAACGAGGACGTTGAGTTGTGTTGAGGGGGTGTGAAAGCATACATCGCTGACATACAAGGGGGATCCTGGCTATAAGTGACATCATTGGCCTTACATAACACAACGCGTTTTGGGCGTATTAGCTGTGGATGAGAGGAGAACTCCACAGTTAAGCGTGCTCGGGCGGCAGCAATGCCAAATGGGTGACCCTTCTGGGAAGTTTGCCCGAGCAACCAAAAACAAAGCCGTGATCCTGCGGGCAAAACGGACAATATTGTGTTGTGGTAAGGCGGGGTGTTACAATATTAAGGTTGAACATTCTGGGCAGAAAATAGCAAAATTAATTACTCCTACATTTTTGTATCATTTGTATCATAAAATAGCAAATGTAACCGGCTAAGTATCAAGCAGGTCACCGGTTACACGATTCATTCAATTTAACGACATACTTCCATAAAACGTTCAAAATTTTTGATGCATGCATACAATAGAAAAAGTTGAAAAGTTACATACACTCCGGGATTCTTTACCCTAATAACTAAGGTACATTATTTTACATATAGAAGATACATAAAGGTCATATACTTGCACTGCAAATAATGAAATGATAATTGTAACTTAACTATAGATGGTCACAACGTCTCTACAATAACCTCGTACAATGAGTATCCTAGGAACATTTTCCACCAACAAATCCATATACTCCTTGTACAAATAGGATGGGTGGTTCATCGGCGGTGGTGGAAGACTCACAAGCACAACCGCTGCCATTCTTGAGTGATTAATGATCGTTGAATTCAGCTTAAGAGTCGTGTACAAAAAACTTATCAACCTGATGTTCAATTACAACCACATTCTTCCCATCAGCCACCAACGAAGTCTTTGTCAAGTAATTCTTGATCCGCCTCTGAGCCGCACTAAAAGCCTCCAATGATTCATCTTGAGAGTTGGATCCACCGAGACTATGGTCCTATGACTTCATTGAAATGACTATTACTTCTGCTTGCATTCGAAGATCATATAGAAACTTCTTTACATCCTTCTTGAGTTCTTCTGCATCAGAATCCTCTTCAGCATCACAAAACACCTGAATCTTGCAGCTATCAAATATATCCTTTTTTAAGAGATCGAAGTTGAGATAGAAGCAGCATTAAACCACCATCTCTCACAATCCAATACAGATCAATTGTCCCATATTGTCGTTGATACTCATTCAGCCATTCATCCAGCCCTTTAACTATAACAACTGCTTTGTTAGCAACGATACAATCATTTATCATTGACACAAAAGTAGTTGGGATCTCAGTTAAGTTCTCTTTACGCCATATCTCAGGATACCGAATCACAACTATATTTGGCTTTAAATTACCAAGTCCCATTGTTTGAACTATCCCCCGGAATCCGGCTGACATGGTAGGGGCGACTATTATCTCTGCCACACTTTCACAACGTCTATAGTCGGTGTAAGCAGCAAGTTACTTGCGCGCACTCTTGGCATCTTCAGCACAATCATGGTAGTCTCCATCTAAGATGGACACAAATATAGACATTCCCCTGCCTTTTTTCTTCATGCAGTTGGCAAAATCTGCAAGCTTTGGATGGCAGGGTACATTTTCTGGTAGCTTTCCCCACGGTCGACAGAAGATAAGGGGTATAGGGTACCAGTTCTTTGGATGAACACTCTTTGCTGTGCAACCATTAAAAACAAACTTTTTACTACAATTAGTGATTGTTGATGCATGTATCAAAAATCTGACAATTGGCGTTGAACTCACCTCCTAAAGACCTAAGGCTGCGAAGGGCTAGTTGAAAATACGCACTCTTGAAACCATCTCCCCAGTCACCAACTTTTCCCTTGAGGCTCACATAATAGTATATTAGGCTAACCAGAGATAGGGACACTATGGTGAATGACCAAGAAATCAAAAACATGATTACTGCAACCAGATCCAAGTTATTTATACATCAAATTTAATGTGTTACAAATGGATAAAAGAGCAAGTGTCAAAGTCGAAGCATACAAATACAAAGACATGCTCCAAAGAGAGAGGAGCTCCAATGATGAAACTTCCATCGAGGACGCCAGCTCGGCGCATCTAGGAGCCCCTGTTAAGCTTTGTAGAGCCGCACCCAAAGTTGAATGAATAATACCTATGTATATGATTGTTGAAGACAGGCCAAGCAATTGTAGCAGCCAGTAATATGTAAACAAACTTCAGTTATTCCCATCTTTTTTAATCAAATATTGACATGATGAGAGAATGAACTGATTTAAGTACATTAAAAAAAATCACCTGTCAGTATGTAGTCTATCTCTGGTAGCAACAGATCCAAAAAGGAATACATATATTATGTACATGAAAGTAGTTGTTAGTGTAGCAGCTAGCGTCCCATTAGGAATGAACGTATGTCCAGAAATGATTTAAGCCTACGGGGTCACACGTCTCGACACAAATGTATTTAATATTAATTAGTATATTGAATGTATTTAATTAATATGATCACGATTTCAATTAACGAGTGGTCGTTAAAAACTAACGGTTACTAGCTAACGGCGTTAGTTAATGAAGGCTTAATTTGTAATTAGGAGATTCTAGAAGTTTCCTAATTATTAAATAGGGGGCCGGTTTTG
Organism: Erigeron breviscapus; assembly: GCA_034093135.1. Taxonomy (NCBI): domain Eukaryota; kingdom Viridiplantae; phylum Streptophyta; class Magnoliopsida; order Asterales; family Asteraceae; genus Erigeron; species Erigeron breviscapus. The sequence continues at coordinate 122,430,107 of CM067170.1, read as the reverse complement.
TTAATGAGTTTTTAATTCATTAACTTAACTTGTTTTTCTATAATCCTAATCTATATCAAATACTAATCCTAATTTGTGTCAAACACGAAAAGGGTTTAGAGTGATTATAAAAAGGGAAAAACAAAGCTCCCCCCTAACTTCTTCCTCCTCCTCTCCTTCCTCTTGGTTTCGGCCGAGCTTCCCAAAGACAAAGAGTTTCGAGTTTTGGTTGGTTCGATTATTAGGGAGAATAACAAACGTTGTTCGGTTCGTGATCAAGTACTAGCATACGTACATCCGCGTGTCGTGTGTGCGAACGTAGAGGGATTTATTTCAAATCCTTATAAAGTTTCTTACTTTATTTTTCTTCAATCAAAGGTACATGTATTCTACTCTTGGTTAATTAATTAATTACATAGATTAATTTTCCGCTGCGTGCTTTGTGATTTAATTTGATAATTGTTATATAACCCAACAGTGGTATCACGAGCCTACTATGTGATTATTAATTACCAAAAAGATCAAAATTTGAGGGGGTTGTTAGTTTTATTTTTTAGAATGTTTATTTTTAATGTAATGTTTATGATTATTTTATTAATTAATTTGATTAATTGTAATAAAATAATGAAAAAAAAATTATTTTTTTATATATGTTTCGAAATCAGATCTAAATAAAATTTTTTTTTTTTTTAAAACCCTAATTCCAAGTTTTGATCTTTAAGCATTATTATGTGATAATTGCATGCGTTTATGATGTACCTTTTAATTATTTAATTGTTAAAAAGAAGTAAAAATCATGAATTTCATGCAAATTATTCTGACTATTACTTAGATATATTGATATGAAATCTTGATCATTAGGGTTAATTATGCTAGATAATTGAATAATTAATTGTGTGACAATGTGATTATGTTTTGTGAAAGTTTCTGTTTGACACCAGTTCACTAAAAAAATCATAACTAATTAACCGTAAGGAGTTGGAAGCTGAAATCTTTACAGTAGATGCTTGACTCATAGGGCTACAACTTTTATGTTTTGTGCTAAGCCCAGTTCGGCCTTCTTCAGGGCCAGATTTGGTCGTGAAGCTGCTGGATTTTCCAGATCAGCATCCTGTTTTATGGTAGATAAATTTGTTATAGATATTTTGGCTTACGCAATCAAGGAAACTTGATGTATGTGGTCTCTTTCCATATGAAAGAGGAGCCAATCTTATACCATAGTGACCAAAATTAGGTTGAATTACCTTAATTGTTAAGTTGTGAGTTTAGTAAGTTTAATTTTGCTTTTTTTTATGAAAATTGTGTGCAAAATTGTTTTTGGAAAAATAAACTTGACTAAATATATCGAAATAAGATTTTGTTTATAAAATTGGTGCTCTAAAATCAAAAGATACACCGGCTCACCCATTTGAACAAACTCTAAGAGAGGTATAAGTCGGAGTGCGCTAGCCTCCTAAAAGGGCGGGTTTTTAAATCGCGTTTATCGCATACCTTTGCCCTTGCGCTTCTTTGTGCGTTCGAATGGAGCTACCGAGCTCTTTTGTATTTAAAGGCAATAAAATGAGTTTTATAAACATATTATGTTTAGAAGATATGCATGAATCTTCAAACATAACTTTTTGATCACACATCAAATTGATTGACCCAATAAACTTAAGTCATTGCCACCCAACTCGTAAAGGACACTTGTGGCTGTTGTTTTACTCACTGGTACACAGTGGTGAAATGGCAGTTGCATGGCAAATCCCACTCACTGGTACACAGGGGTGGACAAATTTGCGCGTTCTTGGTTGGACGACTTAAAGCGAGTTAAGCGGTGAGACCTTGACCCGTGGCAAAAGATGGGACAAAACATGACTACAAATCACTTGATGAATCAAGTGTCATTTGTAGGTCTCATTCTTACTAGGAATTGCACATGTAATGCAATTACTGCTCGTCACTTACCTTTTGAGTGCAATCATTTCTAGCAGATCAACTGATGAAATGATTGTATGTCAATTGGATCCTAGCCTTAATGAAATTAATTGTTTATTTGATAAACATTGGGTAATTGATTTCTTAAGGATTTATTATCGAAAATACTGATTTTTGAACTTAATCTGTTTTGTAGATGGCAATGAATCCTTCCACAAACACCAATGCTTTTCGGCAAATGTTTGAAAGAGAAAAGCTTAATGGATCAAATTTCAATGACTGGTATCGTCAACTGAGAATTGTTCTAAGAGTTGAGGAACGCATGGATGTCATTGAAAGGCAATGGCCAACCGAACCAAGTGCTGAATCAACAGCAGCTGAAAAAGCTGAATATAGGATTCAGTACACTAGATTCAATGAAGTTTGTTGTTTGATGCTTGCGAGCATGTCTCCCGAGCTTCAAAAACAATTCGAGCTCTACACTCCATATGATATGATCACAGAACTTAAATCCTTGTATGAAAAACAAGCTGGAGTGGAACTGTTCGACTTAGTCGTGGAACTCCATGACATGAAACTCGAATCTGGAAAATCGGTTAGCAGTCATGTGCTCAAGATGAAGAGCATTTTTGACAAATTGGATCGATGGAGTACGCTTATCATAAAGAGGTAAAAGTTGGCATGATTCTCAAATCCCTTACGAAGGAATATGAGGGTTTTGTGCAAAACTATACCATGCACTCTATGAAAAAGAGCGTCACTGAACTTCATGCTATGCTCATTGAATATGAGAAGACGATTCCAAAGAAGGCCAATGACCCAAATGTTCTTATGATAAAGGGGGGTCGGATCCAGAAAGCTAAGAAATCGCACCAAGCTAAAGGCAAGTTTGATGGTAAGGGAAAGGGTAAGCAAGCTGCTAATCCCCCCAAACCAAAGAAAACCCCTCCGGCTAAGAAAGAGCATCCGGCTAAAGACCAGACCTGTTATCATTGTAATGAAGTCGGGCACTGGAAGAGGAACTGTCCCAAGTATCTTGCCGAGTTGAATGTGAAGAAGAAGCAAGCTAGCGTGCTAGTACTTCAGGTATCTTCACTATTGAATTATTTTCCTTTTACTAAGCGTAAATCATGGGTTTATGACACTGGCTGTGGAACTCATATCTGTAATGAATTACAGGCACTTAGGAAAAGGAGGAAGCTGAAGCCCGGAGCTTTGCAGCTGTTCGTGGGCAATGGTCTACCAGCACCTGTTGAAGCTATTGGAGAATATCATTTAGTTCTTCCTTCCGGTTTAATTATTGTTTTAGACAATTGTCATTATGCACCTTCTATTACTAGAGGTGTAGTTTCAGTTTCTTTGTTGAAAGACAACGGATTCATTAATGTTTTTAATGATAATGGTATTTCAGTTTCTAAAAATAATGTTCATTATTTTGATGCTATTGCTTGTGATGGTATTTATGAAATTGATATGCGTGGTTGTGATTCAAATAATTCAATGTATAATGTTAGCAAAAGAGCCAAGACTAACTTGGACTCTACTTATCTGTGGCACTGTCGTCTTGGACAAATTGGCAAAAATCGCATTGAAAGACTTCAACGTGAAGGGATTTTACAATTAAATGATGAATCATTTGATAAATGCGAGTCATGTGTTTCCGGCAAAATGACAAGAAAACCTTTTCTGAATAAACCAGAGAGGGCTAAAGATCTTCTTGGACTCATTCATACCGATGTTTGTGGCCCATTTAGACATGTGTCAAGGAAAGGTGCTAGCTACTTCATTACTTTTACGAATTATTTCAGTCGTTATGGTTACGTTTACTTGCTTAAACATAAACATGAAGTCTTTGAAACATTCAAAGAGTTTAAAAATGAAGTAGAAAATCAACTCGGCAAAACCATCAAGATTCTTCGTTCGGATCGAGGTGGTGAATACTTAAGCCAAGAGTTTAAGGATTATCTGAAAGCATGTGGAATTGTCCAACAGCTTACTCCTCCATACACTCCTCAACATAATGGAGTGTCTGAAAGGAGAAATCGAACCTTGCTAGACATGGTGAGATCTATGATGACCCTTACGACTCTCCCATTTTCGTTTTGGGATTATGCTCTAGAGACTGCTGTACGCATTCTCAATATGGTTCCAACCAAGAAGGACAAGACACCATATGAATTATGGCATGGAAATGTTCCTAATCTGTCTTACTTAAGAGTCTGGGGATGTGAGGCACTTGTGAAGCGCGATACGCCTGACAAACTTGAACCCAGAACTACTAAGTGCATCTTTGTCGGATACCCTAAGGAAACGATGGGTTACGACTTCTATGATCCTGTAAAAAACACTGTTCGCGTTGCTCGATATGCTAAATTCTTTGAAAAGAAATTAGTTCCAGAGAACAGTGGGAGGATTGTAGAACTTGATGAGATTCAAGAGGAAGATGTGTCACCTTCTGAAGCTCCTAGCAATCATCAACTTGGGGGGGAAAATGTTCAAAGTGATGAACCTCAAGTCGATGATGATGAAGCGATTCCACTTCGTAGGTCAAAGGACCACGTACTACTGACAGATTATGTCTGATGGTAGAAGAAAACGTTTTAGGAGATCTCGATGAGCCTCCGAATTTCAAAGCAGCATTATCAGATCCGGAATCTGACAAAATGGCTTGAAGCTACGAAGGTGGAAATGAAATCCATGAAAGACAATCAAGTCTGGAGCTTGGTTGATCTTCCACCAAATGCTCAAACTGTTGGGTGTAAGTGGATCTTCAAGAAGAAGACGGACATGGATGGAAATGTACACACCTATAAAGCTCGTCTCGTAGCGAAAGGTTATACTCAACGTTTCGGTGTTGACTATGATGAGACCTTTTCTCCAGTTGCGGACATTAGAGCTATTAGGATTCTCTTAGCCATAGCTGCGTACTATGACTTTGAGATATGGCAAATGGATGTTAAGACTGCCTTCTTAAATGGTTACTTGGATGAAGAAGTCTATATGGATCAACCTGAAGGTTTTATTGATCCGAAACATCCCAACAAAGTATGCAAGCTTCAAAGGTCCATTTATGGACTAAAGCAAGCATCAAGAAGTTGGAACAAGCGGTTTGATGAAGAAATCAAAAAGTTTGGTTTCGTTCAAAATCCCGATGAGCCATGTGTATATCGCAAAGCTAGTGGGAGTAATGTTACTTTCCTTGTCTTGTATGTTGATGACATATTGATCATAGGAAAACACATTCCGATGTTGCAAGATGTTAAATCCCATCTTGGAAAGTGTTTTGCCATGAAAGATTTAGGAGAAGCGGCATTTATTCTTGGAATCAAGATCTACCGAGATAGATCAAAGCGATTAATTGGACTAAGTCAAAGTGCTTATATTGATAAGGTCTTGAAGCGATTCAAGATGGAGAATTCTAAGCGTGGGTTTACACCTATGCAAGAAGGACTTAGTTTATCTGTCAAACAGGGTGCTACTACCCCTAATGAGGTGGAGCGTATGCGAAGAGTCCCTTATGCTTCGGCTGTGGGATCTATTATGTATGCGGTTAGATGCACTAGACCTAACATTTCGTTCGCGCAAAATATCATTAACCGATATCAACAGAATCCAGGTTAGGATCACTGGACTGCTGTGAAGAATATTCTTAAGTATCTGCGAGCTACTAAAGACTTATTTTGGTGTATGGAGGAAATCCAGACTTAGAGCTCAAAGTGACCGGATACTGTGATGCTGGATTTCAAACTGATAAAGATGACACGAAGTCTCAGTCAGGATTCGTCTTCGTTCTTAACGAAGGTGCTGTGGATTGGAAAAGCAAGAAGCAAACCACAGTTGCCATGTCTGCAACAGAGTCTGAGTACATTGCCGCCTCAGAAGCCGCAATGGAAGCAGTCTGGATAAGGAAGTTCATTAGCGGGCTTGACGTGATCCCCTCAAGTGACTTACCCACTGATATGTACTGTGATAATACTGGTGCATTAATCATTGCCAACGAACCCGGAGTTCAGAAAGGTGCCAGACATTATGCTAGACGATATCACTATGTTCGTGAGCAGATCGAACTAGGTGAAATCAAATTACTCAAAGTTCACACAGATTTTAACTTAGCTGATCCTTTCACAAAAGCTTTGTCTAGGCCCAAGCTTGAAAGGCATGCCGAGGGCATAGGACTTAAATTAGCTAGTTATTTCATGTAAATCTGTTGTTTCGGTATTTGGATAAGGGATGTTAAACAATTTATATTTTTCATAATGAAATAAAGTATTTGATATGTTTGATTTCATTTAATATTAATTGTATCCTATATTTGCATGTTTAATCCTTGAATATTTTATTAAATATTATAAATTGTCCATTGTCGATTAATTATATGGGAATATAATTAAACTAAGACAAATCTGAGCGATTGGTTATATTCTTGGAATATATAATGGATGGTCCCACCAAACTCACATGATATCCATAGTTGATGCATATCGGACTACCCCACTAACGAATTATTACTTTATGGATCGGCGTCATTAAGTAAAAATTCGTAAATGGTTACTTTATTGATCCTTTGACTTGAGATACAAGCAGGTCAGCATGTATGGATTGCACTTACTTGATATAGTTCTAACTCTCCTGAATAAGGGAGTACATAAAGGGCTATTTTCAGAAAGTGTATTAAAGTATGATGACTGACACGTGTAGTCAATACAGGATTTGTTCCTCCAACTGATAGTTGGAGAATGATACCACTGGGCCCTCATTAGGACTAATTAAGATGTTTGCATGGCCGTGCCCAAATAAATCCAGATGGTTCTCGATTATATTTGGTAATCATTAATTAGTTGTGGAATGAGAAACAAATCGTTAAATCATGAAATGACATTGATCCATATTCATGTTTAACACGGTATCTGAACAAAGGGATAATAAATGCCTTAACCATTTAAATATACTTTAAGAAACTATACTTAAATATTTTCGGGAGCATTGGCGTGTTGCTAGACACTAACCAATGTTATTACCTTCATTTGTTACGAGCTCAAGTGGGAGCTGTTAGTATATGATCACGTAAAAATGAACGTATGTCCAGAAATGATTTAAGCCTACGGGGTCACACGTCTCGACACAAATGTATTTAATATTAATTAATATATTGAATGTATTTAATTAATATGATCACGATTTCAATTAACGAGTGGTCGTTAAAACTAGACGGTTAATAGTAACGGTGTTAGTTAAGGAGGACTTAATTGTAATTTGGTAATTAAATTAAGTATTCTAGATTATTCTATTAGGGGGCCGGTTTTGTTAAATGGGTTTTAACTCATTAACTTAACTTGTTTTTCTATAATCCTAATCTATATCAAATACTAATCCTAATTTGTGTCAAACACGAAAAGGGTTTAGAGTGATTATAAAAAGGGAAAAACAAAAAGCTCCCCCCTAACTTCTTCCTCCCTCTTCTCTTGGCTTCGGCCGATCTCACCAAAAACAAAGAGTTTCGGGTTTTGGTTAGTTCGATTATTAGGGATAATAACAAAGGTTGTTCGGTTCGTGATCAAGTACTAGCATACGCTTGTCGCCTGTGTGCGAACGTAGAGGATTTATTTCAAATCCTTATAAAGTTTCTTACTTTATTTTTCTTCAATCAAAGGTACATGTATTCTACTCTTGGTTAATTAATTAATTACATAGATTAATTTTCCGCTGCGTGCTTTGTGATTTAATTTGATAATTGTATATATATCATGAAAGTAGTTGTTAGTGTAGCAGCTAGCGTCCCATTAGGAATAGACCGCTGGGTGTCTTTTAATGAAGCAGAGCGATTAGAACCAGCCATGATGCCCGTTACAGCAGGGAAAAATAGTCCTACCAATGCACTGTTGATGAGAGGGAAAAAAAAACTTCAGGATGAGAGGCAAAAAAAGTTCAACATAACTCCATTACTGTAGAGGTCCCATAAAGAATGGACCACAAATCAAATATATGAATATGAATCAGTGCTTCAAAAACTTACTTGAAGTTCCAGTATCTATCTCCATCTAGATCAGGTATTCCAGCATCATTTGTTCTCTGATAATTAGAACTCCAGTTATCACTAAAAGATTTTGAACTCAACCCAGTGACTCCATCAACTTCAACCATTTTGAGAAAAAAAAAGAAGAGAAAAGACTATGTTTAGTTATAAATCTAAAAGAAAATGGGAATAAAGATTTGCAACAAAACCACACCTTGATCATCCTTCCTTGCTAGGAGTATCCCGAAAAAGAAAACAACAA
>CM067170.1:122387807-122420936 GCA_034093135.1 Erigeron breviscapus | reverse complement strand
TGATGCTTCGGCTGTGGGATCTATTATGTATGCGGTAAGATGCACTAGACCTGACATTGCGTTTGCGCAAAATATCGTTAGCCGATATCAACAGAATCCGGGTAAGGATCACTGGATTATCTTGAGAAGAAATCCTTGCCTCCATCGAATCCATCGGCTGCATCAAAGAACCAGAATCATGAACCACCCCGATCGTTCCTCCACACTCAAAAACATGATCAGAAATTGATCCTGGTGGTATACTAACAGCAGCAGCAGCGGCTCCCTCAAACGCCGGATTTTCGAATAACGAAATAGAACCAGAATCATTCCGATCAGGTTCCTTCTGCCCCGGATCAACAGTCGAAGCAGAAGACTCCACATTGGCATTACAAATGACAGGATCATTGTGAATCAAAGCAATAGAAGAAGATCTGAGATTATAGCTGGAATTGAATTCGTTTTTCTTCTTTTTTCCCTTCTTTTTTCGTGAATTAGTCATCTTATGTTACATGGATTTGAAGAGCCAATGAGAACACAAAACCCTAACCCTAATGGAATCAATTCGTGAATTAAACAATCATGTAGCGCAATAATTATATCAATTCGTAAATGAGAATTGAAAACAAATAAGAATTACAGGCGGCGGCTATAAAGAAACTCCCCACCGACCCAATTGTAATTCTACCTTGTGCTATATGATTTCCGTGAATATGAATTGAAATCAGCGGCTATAATTACCCACCGACCCACAATCTCACAAAACCCAAGTACTCAATCAGATTAGGAGGAAGAAGGATCGACGAGAGAGATCAAGAAGAACGAACCGCGGCCCATGGAGAGAAAAGGAATTTTAGGTTTCCTCCTCCCTTTCATTTATAAAAAAATAATGTAATTAATGTAAAATGCTATTCCAATTAGAAATATTATCATAGTATACAACGTACATGTGCCCTTTAAGGATATATTTTTTTTTTTTTCCCTTTTAGAAAAAACCCTTTTTTTTTATAGAATATTAAATAACTGAGATAACATGCATTAAATAACAAGTTAGAATTGTGAAATTTTAATTAGATGGGGATTGTAAAATAATTAAAGAAAAAGGTGTAAAACATAAATTTAAAGGACTTATATGTAGTTAATATATAATTATGCTGATGTGAATAGCCTAATTAAACTTTATTTTTAGATAATTGTAAAAAAAGATATTCTCAAGTAAGATAAGATTAAAGTAAATTGGTATAACTTATTACTAAGGACATAACTTTGTATGTATATACATATTTAGTACCTAAAATATTGTATATTTATAATTTTAGCATTAACTTGTTATTAGAATCACATATATATATATCTATATAATATAATATATTGTTATACTTTTACATATATACGAGATGGGTACCCGCTTCCTAAATCGACGAGGTCGTGATCCGTTACAGGGGGTGATTGTAACATCCTAAATATTTTAAGCCAATGAAAATTAACCTTATTAATAGTTTTGACATTAAAATAGTTTCCTAGTAGTTTTTTTTTAAATATGGGGTTAATTTAGTTGGAACTATAGCGGATAACGGGTATTTTATCCCTAAAAGTAATAAGGGGCGTGGCATCATATGGGGATGCCAGCCAACCTCCTGCTCTTTTCTTTCCTTTCACTAGTCAACTTATTCTTTTTCTTCTTCATCATCAAATCCTCCTCACAATCTCATTTTAACAATTTCTTACCTTCAATTCAATCATGCAATCTTTCAAGTGAATAATAATAACAATAACAATAATCTTCAAGCTTTAATAATCTATTTGGAGAATTGAGAATGATGGTGGTGTGATGGGGGACGAAATTAGGGTCAAGAATCAAGATGAAAGAGTGCAATTAGGGCTTGCATGGATGATTTTAACATAAACACATCATCAATTAAAGGTATATCATCTCTATTTATTAATCTTGAAGTTAGGGTTCTTGAAATGAATGAATTTGGGGATTTGATTAATTAGTAATTAATTTGATTAATTGAAGTTAGGGTTCTTGAAATTTAACCAAATTAGGGGTTCTAGTTGTCTAGCATGAAAATGTTGATGATTGTTAGTGAAAACGAAAATGTGACAGTTCTGATTTCTGATTGCAACGTGTAAAACACCCCCATGTCAGAGTTTTCACTTGTTGAGTCCTAAAAAGAAAATGTAGGTTATTTTGTTAAGCAAATTTTGCCACTGGAATGGGTTGAAAATACGAAGTAGAACTCCAGTTATGAATTTTTGAATTCAGTAGCGTCATGCTGATCTTTCAGCAAAAATGATTCTGTGTCAGTTTAAAACGAGTAAAACTCACGTATATGAGTCAAATCTTGTGTTGGTCACTGAAGATAAAATGTGCTAAAATGTGTTAAGAAGAAGTGGCCACTGGAATGAGGTCAAAATATTGTAGAACTCAAGTTATGGTCATTTGAAGTCAGTAAGGTCAAAGCTGTTTAACAGCAGCAGTTTTGGTTTTAAAACGACCAGAAGTCACCTTTGAAGGACAATTCACATATTGGTCACTAAAGATAAAAGGTAGGTATATGTGTCATGTAAACTTGACCACTGGAATCATGTTAAAAGAGTAAGTAGAACTCAAGTTACGATTATTTGAAGTCGGTAAGGTCAAATCTGTTTTGTGCGTAAGGACAGCAACTGTTTGTGTTTTTAAAACGATCAGAAGTCACTCTTGAGGGATAATTAACATGTTGGTCTCTAAAGATGAAATGTACCTAAGTGTGTTAAATAAATTTGGCCACTGGAATCACCTAAAAAGATTGAGTAGAACTCAAGTTATGCTTGTTTGAAGTCACCTTGGTCGAATAATGAAAAGGATACTTTTTGTATAAAAATGAGTTTGGCCTTATGATAATGATGTAAGAGGCGAATATGTTGTAAATCAAACTAAGAACAATGTGAGACTATAAAAGATGGGTTTGGTTCTAAGATGCAATTGAATGTGGCTAAGTGACCTTGTGTGTTTGATGACATTATATGTATTTGTGAATTATTGCCAGGTTGAAGCATAACTATTGTGTAATTGCGGTTTTGATGGTTTTGATTTGTGGTCGCGAAGGAGGTGAGTATTCTTGCATACTTTTATATATGCCTTGGGTCAATTACCATACGATGTTGGATTCCGTGTGTGGTAATTGATTTGGCGTTAAAGCCCGTGTGGGGCATTGTGATTATGGGCCTAAGAACCCTTATATGAGGCCTAAGAACCTCTTGATGTGATTAATGGGGCCTAAGAATCCCTTGTGTATGAGGCCTAAGAACCTCTGAGGCCTAAGAACCTCTTGTGAATGGGGCCTAAGAACCCCGAGATTATTGATATCGATTGTGTGATATAGCTTATATGGATCCATGTATAGCGTTAAAGTGCAAAGGTGAGCATGTAGGTATGGCACGACGGTGTCATGGGTTACATGTAATAGTCCTTTGCGTTGCCCTCCTTCGTAGTATAAACGTATGCAAGATTATTCACTAAGCTTTGCTTACTTTTTAGTTGTTTACCCTTTTTATAGGTTGTCCCGGATGCGGAAGAAAGTTAAGTAATGTAAAGATTGAAGTTAAAGATGCTTAATGGTTATGGGTTGCTTTGGTTAAATGTGGATAATGGTATTGGCAATAGGACCCATAGTGACCCCTTTGAACTATCGGCTCTTTGTACTCTTGTTTGTCCTTTTGGAAAATTATTATGATGTCTAGTGTTAGACTCGAGTTTTTGGGTATTTTAAATGGGTCGTTTTGTAGTTGTAATGTATGATTTTGTTTAAATGTGTTTTGGAGAACTCATAATCCGTAACAGGTTTGGATGATGATTTTACAAATGGGTCATGCCGAAATTTCCAATTTTGAATGTCGTCTTTTGTAATGTGTCAACTTGGGTAAAATGACCCGTTTCGTTGTAAATGCTACAATTGATCAAATAAAAGCTTTCGGAATTTTAAATCACGTGTCTTTAACTCATTTTAAAGTTTGGTAAAGGGATTTAAGGTTTGAATATGACTGGTAAAAGATTGTGCAAGATTGAAGTTTGGATTATGATTTTCAAAAGTTTTAGACCTGCAGGAAAACTGCAGGCTGAGATCAGAAATATCCCACTGCGGCGCAGTGGGAGTGTTTCCACCCCACTGCGGCGCAGTGGGAGGTGTACACCTCCACTGCGGCGCAGTGGGGGCTATAAAAAAAAAAAAAAAAAAAAATTTTTTTTTCTTATTTCCTAAAATGAGTTTGGGTTCTTACAAGTGGTATCATAGCCGTGGTTTAAGGGATTTAGGTATTTTATTATTACACGGATACCTAGACTTAAACCATAGACGTGACTTGGCCTTATGTGTATAGTTCGGTTTCTAGTGACATACGGAAGTATTTAGCGAAGTTCACTTGAGGGGTTATAATAAGTAATTATAATAATGACTGCAGCGTTATTATGATCACATACTATAATAGCTCAAGTTAAGTCCGTTAAATATGGAAGTATGTTAGTGTGAAGACATAGGTTGGAGACCTTATTTGGCAATGTGAATTGTTTTATGATTTTACTCGTTGATATCTAAGTATGATAGAATATGAGCTTTGCATGCTAACTGGTTTATTGAATGGTAAGAATTGAAAATTTGAGATTGGTTTATGAGTTAATATATTGCTTAATGATAGTAAAGAAGAAGGTATGATAAATACATAGTAAACGTGAAATGCATGCTAATGTGTATTTGCTTGTTTATATGCGAATGCGATAGAGCAAAAGTTTCGCTTAATAATCGGCAATGAGGCCATAAAAGTGGAATTTGATCTATAAGTTTAAAAGATGGTTGTCACTTATAAGGAGGAAGTATGTTGAATAGTTGATGAATGTTGAATGTATGCGAATGAAGTGTGACATTATTTTGTGTAAGACCATTGGGTAGTGAGACCCATGGCATCGTTATTATTTTGTGTAAGACCATTGGGTAGTGAGACCCATGGCATCGTTATTATTTTGTGTAAGACCATTGGGTAGTGAGACCCATGGCATCGTCATTATTGGTGTAAGACCATTGGGTAGTGAGACCCGTGGCATCATTATTGGGATAAAAGATCATATAAAGTTTGGTGATGAGAATCAGTTGTGTATTGATATGATTTAAGTGATGGATTAATGAAAAGAATGCTTATGATATGAGTAATATAAAATGTTAGGATTGGAGATTCCTATGATAATTATGATTGTGTTAGTGATATGTTGAAAAATCATACGAGATATGGCAATGAGAACTATTTGTATAGTAATATGTTTAAAATGGTAGTTTAATGTGATAGTATAAAGTCATGGGAAATGTGATGTCTTGTCTTGAAGATGGTTAGTTAAGTGTATGTTAAAAGACCATACGGAGTATGGAGAATGTGTTTTGATTTTGATTAACATGCTTTTATTGAATGAGTATACGATTACTTGAGGCTTGATGATAGACACTAGGATGAAATTTGCGTAGTGAGAACCTGAGGATGCTATAGTTATAAGGGACTAATACTTGATAAGTATGGTAGTTATAAAAGTTAAAACCTAATCTAAAATCTTTGAACCGATTTGTTCTCTTTTCCTTCGGGAGCGTGTGGTATAATGTTTGAGAACAGCTAGGCTAAGCGCGAATGATTCCTAATTTCGCGAGAGGAGAAGGCGATCTAGTTGAATATTCCTATTACAAAGAAAACAATTGACTTCGGCGGAGGAAATGAAACGGTCGATTTCTGTTGATATCTTGCTCATACGTTTTGATAATCCTTGTATGGTAGTCAAGTCTCTTATATTAAAATCATCGACGCCGAATGGAAACCACGGTCTATGGAGAATCTTCTTGTTATTCGTGATTTTCCCAATTTCTTTCACGTAAATTATATTCGTTCTAGCCGTTTCAAGTGATTTCCTTTGTTTCCAAGAGGTACGATTTTCTAATTTAACGAAATGAAAGAAAGTAGGAGGCGTGCGCGTTTAGTCACTTGTGAGCTCAATAAAGTAACAATCGGAGACGAGTACCCGTGGTCAAGATCTGATATCCTATTCGATCAAGTAGAAGCAATTTCTTATCACTTTAAGACGAATTTTCATTTCAGTTTCCATCAACTTATAGCACGCAATGGAGATGTTCCCGAAAATGTTATCTATACTTGTGTGGGCACTTTGAAATTCGTAGTATACCCTTCGATTGTATTAAAGGTTTTCCAACCCCCGTGAGTCTTTTGAACCACACTTGTCGTTTGTTGTGAAATAAATCCGTATTGTTTTCATTGACAACGTTTTGTTTATCTTAAAGTCAATCCGGCCAGAAAAGTTCTTTTACGTGAAGTCTTGGAGATACGACGAAAGTGAAAGTTCCATGTCAATTCGTTAAATGATCAGTCTGATTAGGAGGAGTGCAATCATCTCGATCGTGTGATCACCAAGAGAGAGAACGTGGTTGACCCGGATTGGATTGGTGTTGTGACGAAATGGAGACAACTCGCAAGATCAATATAGATTAGAAGTTTCGTAGTTGACAGGTGATAAATGTCACTTTACTTTCGGCACTTGAAGATAGTCTCACCGTTGACTGAATTAATTAGAAAGAATGTGAAGTGAGCCTAGAGAAAGGAATGAGAAGTTGAACGAACTACTAAAAGAAATCAAGAATAATCGTTCCTTTCACGTTTTAGAATCCATCGGAGTTGTTCCTACTTTAAAATTTTTGTGTTTTACCTCTATACCGTCAAGTATACCATTTGTTTTTGATCATATGAGTCTTAAAGTATTTTCTTTTCGTGACAACTGTCAAGTAAGTTGATTAACTCTTTCGAAAGATTATGTCTACGAAGTTTGGTGTCGCCCGATGAGATTGTTGCAACGAGAACCTAAGCAAACGAGGAGTCAGATTTCACGAAATATGTTCTAAAGAATTTTGCGGATTCAAAGAATCCTCTCCTTAACGAAACCAAAGCGAATTTGCTCCATGAAACCTATAAAACCTGAATACTTCTTTAGACAGGTACAACAAAGGTGTGTCAAGATTTAAAGAAAGGTTGTTAGTGACCCGAAATGAAGCAGAATGTTATGAAATATGTTAAGAGTTGCCACACTTTTGCATAAGCGAAATCCTAGCACCAAAAGTCTTATGGGAAATGTCAATCTTTGGAAACCTTCAAGTTAAATGGGAGCACATCATGATGGACACGGTTACGAAATCTCTCAAGACCTCCGAAGACCAATATGATTTTATCTGGTTGTTGCTTAACATTTGATGAAGAACGCGCAAACCCTACCAATTCGAATACTCATAAGTCAGGAATTGTAGTCAACATTTGTGTTGAGAAAGTTGTAGCGAGGCATGGAGTTTCCGTCTTCAATGTTTCTGGCAGAAATGCACGTTTTGCTTCATGCATTTGAAGTAAATGTCAAGAAGAAATGGACAAGTTGATCTTTTGATTTCTGGAGAGAAGTGGAGTAACTAGAGCTGTATGACATGAGTATGAACATGATATCGACTGAGAGAGTCGAAGCGATAAGATAACAACTTAAAGAGGGTCGTGATCAACAAGAATCTTATGCGGATAAAGGAGAGAGACTTATCAAGTGAATTAAAATAAGACAGCGTCGAGGAGCCTATTGTCTTTGTGAAGAAACGTTTAAGAAGAAGGTAAATCAAGACTATATGGTAGAGCATAACGCTATGAAAGCATGAAAGGATGACGACGTGTTAACGTAAAGTTTGAGAGTCGTTGCTAGATGTGGCTTAGATCACGAGGTCGTGATCCGTTACAAGTGGGGGAGAGTTGTAACATCCTAAATATTTTAAGCCAATGAAAATTAACCTTATTAATAGTTTTGACATTAAAATAGTTTCCTAGTAGTTTTTTTTAAATATGGGGTTAATTTAGTTGGAACTATAGCGGATAGCGGGTATTTTATCCCTAAAAAGTAATAAGGGGCGTGGCATCATATGGGGATGCCAGCCAACCTCCTGCTCTTTTCTTTCCTTTCACTAGTCAACTTATTCCTTTTTCTTCTTCATCATCAAATCCTCCTCACAATCTCATTTTAACAATTTCTTACCTTCAATTCAATCATGCAATCTTTCAAGTGAATAATAATAACAATAACAATAATCTTCAAGCTTTAATAATCTATTTGGAGAATTGAGAATGATGGTGGTGTGATGGGGGACGAAATTAGGGTCAAGAATCAAGATGAAAGAGTGCAATTAGGGCTTGCATGGATGATTTTAACATAAACACATCATCAATTAAAGGTATATCATCTCTATTTATTAATCTTGAAGTTAGGGTTCTTGAAATGAATGAATTTGGGGATTTGATTAATTAGTAATTATTTTGATTAATTGAAGTTAGGGTTCTTGAAATTTAACCAAATTAGGGGTTCTAGTTGTCTAGCATGAAAATGTTGATGATTGTTAGTGAAAACGAAAATGTGACAGTTCTGATTTCTGATCTTGTCGTGGGAAAAACTTTGCTTTATCAGATTATTCACTTGTTGAGTCCTAAAAAGAAAATGTAGGTTATTGTGTTAAGCAAATTTTGCCACTGGAATGGGTTGAAAATAAGAAGTAGAACTCCAGTTATGAATTTTTGAATTCAGTAGCGTCATGCTGATCTTTCAGCAAAAATGATTCTGTGTCAGTTTTAAAACGAGTAAAACTCACGTATATGAGTCAAATCTTGTGTTTGTCACTGAAGATAAAATGTGATAAAATGTGTTAAGAAGAAGTGGCCACTGGAATGAGGTCAAAATATTGTGTAGAACTCAAGTTATGGTCATTTGAAGTCAGTAAGGTCAAAGCTGTTTAACAGCAGCAGTTTTGGTTTTTAAATCGACCAGAAGCCACCTTTGAAGGACAATTCACATATTGGTCACTAAAGATAAAAGGTAGGTATATGTGTCATGTAAACTTGACCACTGGAATCATGTTAAAAGAGTAAGTAGAACTCAAGTTACGATTATTTGAAGTCGGTAAGGTCAAATCTGTTTTGTGCGTAAGGACAGCAACTGTTTGTGTTTTTAAAACAATCAGAAGTCACTCTTGAGGGATAATTAACATGTTGGTCTCTAAAGATGAAATGTACCTAAGTGTGTTAAGTAAATTTGGCCACTGGAATCATGTTAAAAGAGTAAGTAGAACTCAAGTTATGCTTGTTTGAAGTCACCTTGGTCGAATAATGAAAAGGATACTTTTCGTATAAAAATGAGTTTGGCCTAATGATAATGATGTAAGAGGCGAATATGTTGTAAATCAAACTAAGAACAATGTGAGACTATAAAAGATGGTTTGGTTCTAAGATGCAATTGAATGTGGCTAAGTGACCTTGTGTGTGTTTGATGACATTATATGTATTTGTGAATTATTGCCAGGTTGAAGCATAACTATTGTGTAATTGCGGTTTTGATGGTTTTTGATTTGTGGTCGCGAAGGAGGTGAGTATTCTTGCATACTTTTATATGCCTTGGGTCAATTACCATACGATGGTGGATTCCGTGTGTGGTAATTGATTTGGCGTTAAAGCCCGTGCGGGGCATTGTGATTATGGGCCTAAGAACCCTGAGGCCTAAGAACCTCTTGATGTGATTTACGGGGCCTAAGAAACCCTTGTGTATGAGGCCTAAGAACCTCTGAGGCCTAAGAACCTCTTGTGAATGGGGCCTAAGAACCCCGAGATTATTGATATCGATTGTGTTGATATAGCTTATATGGATCCATGTATAGCGTTAAAGTGCAAAGGTGAGCATGTAGGTATGGCACGACGGTGTCATGGGTTACATGTAATAGTCCTTTGTGCGTTGCCCTCCTTCGTATGTATAAACGTATGCAAGATTATTCACTAAGCTTTGCTTACTTTTTAGTTGTTTACCCTTTTTATAGGTGGTCCCGGATGCGGAAGAGAGTTAAGTAATGTAAAGATTGAAGTTAAAGATGCTTAATGGTTATGGGTTGCTTTGGTTAAATGCGGATAATGGTATTGGCAATAGGACCCATAGTGACCCCTTTGAACTATCGGCTCTTTGTACTCTTGTTTGTCCTTTTGGAAAATTATTATGATGTCTAGTGTTAGACTCGAGTTTTTGGGTATTTTAAATGGGTCGTTTTGTAGTCGTAATGTATTGATTTTGTTTAAATGTGTTTTGGAGAACTCATAATCCGTAACAGGTTTGGATGATGATTTTACAAATGGGTCATGCCGAAATTTCCAATTTTGAATGTCGTCTTTTGTAATGTGTCAACTTGGGTAAAATGACCCGTTTCGTTGTAAATGCTACAATTGATCAAATAAAAGCTTTCGGAATTTTAAATCACGTGTCTTTAACTCATTTTAAAGTTTGGTAAAGGGATTTAAGGTTTGAATATGACTGGTAAAAGATTGTGCAAGATTGAAGTTTGGATTATGATTTTCAAAAGTTTTAGACCTGCAGGAAAACTGCAGGCTGAGATCAGAAATATCCCACTGCGGCGCAGTGGGAGTGTTTCCACCCCACTGCGGCGCAGTGGGAAGTTTGGTCGTCTGCTTCCGTAACTTCCCACTGCGGCGCAGTGGGAGGTGTACACCTCCACTGCGGCGCAGTGGGGGCTTATAAAAAAAAAAAAAAAATCTCTTATTTTCCTAAAATGAGTTCGGGTTCTTTCAATGCTAGTGGCGGTGGTGGTAACGATGTGGTTATTAATCTAAAAGTAATTGACGTAAATGGTAGTGTAGTTATTTTATGGTTAAGAGATGTATCTTTTGTAAATAACTTTATTAAGAATATTATAGAGATATTAGGTGGAAATATTTAAATTAATTAATAAAGGAGATAGATAGTTTGGATAAATATGGGTGTAAAATATTTTAGGGATATATTGGGTAGATTTAGTGTGTGAGTTAGGAATGTGTTGAAAATTAAGGGTATTTTGGGTATTTTAAAGGTAGAGAGTTGAAAAGGGGGAGGGTAGTTTGTTTATTAATATAGTATAGATATAGATAGTAGGGAAAAATAACTCGATAGACTCAACCTTTCATTTTTGTCATTTTAGTCACCCATCTTTTATTTTTATTAAAATAGGATGTAACCTTTCATTTTTTTACCACTATAAGCACTCACTTTTTATTTTTGTTAAAATAGGATGCAACTTTTCACTTTTTTAACATTTAGTTACCCAACTTTTATTTTTATTAAAATGATAACTAATATTTACCCATTGTCTATTCTCTTTGACATAAAATCAATACCTATTTTAATTTTAGCTTTAACCATTAGATTCATAAAAATAATGTAGATGCAGATTTATGTGACAGTAGCAACGTAGATTTGATTAACGTTTTTGTTCTTAGGAATATATGTGTAATCGTTTAAATAATAAGTCATTAGGACTTACGTTTGTGTTTAATGATTACGTTTGAACTTCAATATAAGATCGTCATATGTTTATTGTTGTGTTTGTGTGTTATATATTGTTTTGCAGGTACAAGAATGTAGAGCCAAGGTTTATAAGTGTCATAGAATACTTAAACGATGGCTAAACGTTATGTACTAAGCAAAATAAGCATCCAAGATACGCACTTCATGCTGACGTCATCAGTACGTTGTGGTGTCCTCGTGCTGACGTCAGCACGAAGGCAAGCCGTATGATGGATCTGGGCTTAATCACTTCGTGTGAAGCCCAAGCCCACACGAACACAAACCCTAGTAGTATAAATACATGTAATTTTAAGTGTTTCGCAACGAATTAAGAACTTAGAAGTCGAATTGTTGCTCGTGTGACCTCCTACACGAACTAGCACTTCGTGTGTGACCTTAGGTTGATTAATTACTGATTAATTGACGAAAGGCAATAGCAATCTAGTTATCTCAAGAGGATTCCGCACTCTTGACATAACGAATCACATCTTATTTACGATCTATTCAACGGTAGGGACTTACAAGTGGTATCAGAGCCCTAAGGTTGATTACCAGAAGGTGTAAGATCGTGTGATTAGCTATTGATTGAAAAATCAATTCGAATTTTGGGTTTTTTTTATCAAATTCGTTATCGTCTTCGCGCGACCTCGTGCTTACGTCAGCACGAGGTGATCTTCGTGTTCAGATTCGTGACAAGTGTCCTTCGTGTGTCACTTCGTGTCACGTGCTCTTCGTGTGACTTCGTGCCACGTCTGCACGAACTCAGTGTATTCGTGTGACTTACTTCGTGCCACGTACACGAACTCAGTCTTCGTGTTACTTCGTGCCACGTCTGCACGAATTGAATTGCTACAGTAACTTTTTTTGTTAAATTTTCGTTTTACGAAACTTAAAAATGTCTACTGTACCTGCTGCCGGAAACTCTCCTAATGCCACACTTATCAATCAACTTATCATGCATGATCATGAGGTTGGTCGTGGAAACACACCTCCAAAGCTTTTCCGTATGGAGAATTATTGGATGTGGAAAAGACGATTTGAAGATTATGTTCGTCTGAATGATATTGATATGTGGGTGGTGATAACTCAAGGTTTTGATTGGCCAACTTATGAGAAAAATGGCGTAATTGGTAGATATACTTATACTGATATGCCAGATGATGAAAAGAAGAAGTACGTGGTGGAAGGAAAGGCTCTTTCAACTCTTACTATGGCCTTACCACAAGAAAGTGTACATTTGTTCAAAAAGTACACTACTTCAAAGGATTTGTGGGACGCTTTAGGAAAGTACTGTGAGGGCGATGCTACTTTGAAGAGAAATCGTATTAAACTTCTTAAACGTCAGTATGAAGCCTTTAATGGACTGAAAGGAGAATCTCTTGATGAGATAATTGCTCGATTCAGTCATCTGACAACTGAGTTATCGTATTTTGAGGTTGTCTATCCTCAGACTGAGTTAGTAGATAAGTTTTTGGATTCACTACCAAAAATATGGACTGAATATGTTCATCACCTTCAAGATGACAAGGAATACAGTTCATGGGATTTTGAAACAGTAGTTTCCAAACTTAAGAATAGAGAAATGAAGAGAAGAATCAAGGATACTCATGCGGATTTTACTCAAGATCCATCTTTATATCATGCTTCTTCAGTTCATTTGGCAAGTACTAGCTCAGGATCCAATGCATTTCTAAGTGGTGTTGAAGCTACACCAATAGTTGATGCAGATGGAATTGCAGGTTATGTTGCTTATGACAATTCCACAACTAATGTTAAGAGCAATACTCAGTCATATCATTCCATGCCAATGAGTATGAGCTCTGCAGAGGGAAGAATGAATCTCTACTCAGCCTTCTGTTCGGCTCATGAAGCTTATATTGGTGGAAAGGTTACTGATCCTGCATTAATTGATGATGATTACAATCAGATAGATCCTGATGATTTAGAAGAAATGGATCTACAATGGCAGCTTGCAATGTTAACTATTAAAGTCAGAAGATTTTCTCAGAGAACTGGAAGATTTTTGGGTAATGGCACAAAAGGTTTTGACAAATCCAAGGTGAAATGTTATAATTGCGATGGATTTGGTCACTTTGCAAGAGAGTGTCAACGTCCAAAGAGGACTGATAATACCGTTGCTAGTAGACAGAACTACAATCAAGGCGGTATTACTCCACCCAATTACCAGAAAACTCAAGCAATGATTACTTTTCCTGCTACTCCTCAATAGCAAGGTTCTCCTCAGCTTCTGGAGTCCAAGGCTGTTGTTGTTCAAAATCCAGATGGTACTTATCAGTGGGATACACAATCTGAAGATACTTCAAATCATGCATTTTTAGTTGAGATTTATGATGACTATGCGCATGTTGCGAACGAAGTTGCTGAAACAATTGATTATGCTGTATACACTAGTGAAGAGAGAGCATCTGAGATAGTTAAGCAGAATATGAAGAAGGTTGCTGAGATAGTGAGATCTGAGAGTGAACCTATGACAGCTGTTAAAGCTACTGAAGGAAATACTGAGTCATCTAAATCAGTTGATGACGTTGCTGAGAAGAGCATTGAAGATCAGATGAAAGAATTTGTGATACCTGAAGGTATGACAACTGAAGATTTTGTTGCATACATGGCAGACTGCAAGGCTGCAGATCAGAAGGTATCATGTTCTTTGCTTTCAATTGTCAATGTTTGTAAAATGGTGTCTGAAATGAAACTTGAGGTGTCTAATCTAAGTGAAATTGTAGCTAACTTAAACACTCAAAATGATATTCTTAAGAAGGAAAGTAAATTGTCTAAAGATTCTGATTTATTTCTACAAAAAGATCACCAAAAAGAGATAGAGACTGAATTAGATTTTGATCCTGATGAAGTTGTATACTATACTCTGAAAGACTGTGATACAGTATTCTTTGACAGAGAAGTATCTATAACTAGGATTCAACCTAAATCTAAAATTGATAAAGTTTGGTGTGTAGAAAATAAAGAAGAATGGTTAGAAGAACAAATTCCATATAAGAATAGACATTTTGCTCCACGAAAGCCTGTAAAGACCATGAAAGAAGCAATTCAAACACTAGATGCAATTGCTGAAATGAAGGCTTATGGAATACCAGTCCCTGAAATAGCATATGATCACCCTAAAAGAAAACAGGATAAATTATGTTATACTTGTCATGATAAGGGTCATATAGCTAGTAAGTGTCCACTTAAGATGTCCAAGGATCCTAAGAATGAATCTTCAGTCAAGTCTAAGGACACGTTTGGATCTCATAAGATTAATGGGAAAGGTAGATTAGTTGATCAAGTTAGCTCTAGCCAGTTTATGAGTGCATATAAAAGGAAATATTATGAGGATTACGCTAAGCGGCATCCAAATGATATAAATGCACAGAACTATGTCAAATTTCTTAGATCCATATCTTATGGTTGTTCTAATAGTTCTAGTCAGGTCAATGAACATAGAAAACCATCTCAAAAGTTGAGGAATTTATCACCTCAATCTAGGAGTATCTCACCTAGAAAAGATCGATCTATGACCCCCAAACGACAGGGACATTCACAAAATGATACAAATTGTATTCATGAAGGTGGAAGTCCGAGTCGATCTCATACACCTCAAAGGAGTAATTCACCTAGGAATAAGCAAGTTCAACAGAATCGATCACCTCCTCGTAGAAATGGAAATGCTTCCAAGTTCTATGATCGATTAGAAGCTACTCCTAGGTTTGGTCCACATTCACCTAAGAATTCTCCTCCTAAGGCTCGTTTCATTTCGCCATCTAAAAGAAAATCGATGACACCATCTACATCCAAGGCTCCAACTGAGAGCGATGGATATTGGACCGAATTAATTTTGAGAGATGAATTCGACAAACCTAAACCTCAAAAGGTTTGGGTACCCCTCAGAAATTAACATTAATTTGTGTTCATTGTGCAGGGAGAACCAAGGAAGCCTATCAGTTTTTGGTATGTTGACAGTGGATGCTCTCGGCACATGACAGGGGACAAGAAATTGTTGTCCAACTATGTAGATATTAATGGTTCTTATGTTAGTTTCGCTGGTCCCAAGGGCGGTAATATCTCAGGCCAAGGTGATGTTGTCAATGGGAAAATTACATTGGAGAAAGTCAATTATGTGGAACAACTATCTCATAATCTCATGAGTGTTTCTCAGATTTGTGACAAGGGGAATCATGTCCATTTTACTGAGAAGGAAGCACTTATTTTGAAACCGGGGTATGTTATTCCTGAAGACTGGATCTTATTAAAAGCTCCTAGGAAGAAAGACATCTATGGCCTTATGTTAGGTGTTGATGATTCGAAGGAGCCAATTTGCTTATTAACAAAAGCAAATGAATCTGAATCTTTGTTATGGCATAGAAGAATGGGACATATTCATTTCCGAAAGATGAATGATATTGTCAAACATGGTTTGGTTGAAGGTGTTCCATTGAAAAGGTTTGAGATGGAAGATAAATGTGTACCTTGTCTGAAAGGTAAGTAGCAGAAGTCTTCACATAAACCAAAGAGTGAAAATTCTATTGCCAACCCATTTGAGCTACTTCACATGGACTTGTTTGGTCCTGTGAATGTAAGAAGTATAGGTGGGATGTACTATTGTTTGGTGGTTACTGATGATTACTCGAGATTCTCATGGGTATTATTTCTTCAAACGAAAGATGAAACTCCACAGATTTTGATAAATTTCTTTGTCGAAACTGAAAATATTTATGGAGTGCGTGTTAAGAGAATTAGGAGTGATAACAGAACTGAATTCAAAAATAAAATGTTGGAAGTCTTTTGTATGTCCAAGGGAATCCAACATCAATTCAGTGCACCGTATGAACCACAACAAAATGGAGTTGCTGAAAGGAAGAATAGGACTCTAATCGAAACAGCCAGAACAATGCTTGCTGATTCAGGGCTTCCTACCATGTTTTAGGCAGAAGCAGTAAATACAGCATGTCATATTCTAAATCGGGTTTTGGTAGTTAAGCGTCATAATAAGACATGTTATGAGCTTCTACATAAGAAGAAACCAAATTTACAGAATGTCGAACCATTTGGTGTTCCGTGTACCTTCTTGAAATATCTTCCTCAGTCAAAGTTTGATCCAAAGGTTGAAGAGGGATTTTTCATGGGTTATAAACCGGGTACTTCAATTCGAAGGGTTTACAATCAACAGACAGGCAAAGTTGACTTAGGTACTAATGTCAAGATTGTTAGTCATAAACCTGCTATTCATTCTGGAACTGGCAAGAATTTTGATTATGATAGTGTGTTTAGTTTGTTACACGGTCCTGCTTCTTATTCAGGTCCTGACAAAGTTGATGAAGTGATCATTTTAAGAGATCATATGGATTATACTCCTACATCTCCTCCTATTCAAAATGTTGATACTACTCCAACCAAAGTTCAGTCTACTACTGTTGTTGGTGAAAGTAGTAAGAACAATGATAAGACATCAGATTTAGATGTTATGAACCTGAGAACACTACTCCAACTACTCCTTTAAGGGTTCCATTGCCAGATGATGATCCTATTTCTGAAGAATCGGAAGATGATTTTAGTTCTCCAGAATTTCAAATTCGTTCGAATTTAGGAGATAATCTAAATGTTGATTCGGTTCCTCAATATTGAATAAATAAGGCTCATCCTGTAGAAAATATTCTTGGTGATGCTTCAGAGCCTGTTCGAACTAGAAATCAGTTAAATAAGGAGATGACTAGTTTATTTTGTGAAGTAAAGGATTCAGGACTAATAACTGAGTGTTTGTATTCCTATTTCATTTCACAAGAAGAACCTAAGAATGTTAAGGCTGCACTTCAAGATCCTTTTTGGGTTGAGGCTATGCAAGAAGAATTAGCTCAATTTGAGAAACTTGGAGTATGGGAGTTAGTAGATGTGCCTAGAGGTAAAGAACCGATTGGAACTCGTTGGGTATTCAAATGCAAGCGAGATGACAAAGGGATCGTTACAAGGAATAAGGCACGTTTAGTTGTTCAGGGATTTGCACAACGAGAAGGATATGACTATAACGAAACTTTTGCGCCAGTTTCCCGGATTGAAGCTATAAGGTTATTTTTAGCCTATGCAAGCTTTAAAGGTATAAAGGTGTATCAGTTAGACGTTAAGAGTGCCTTCTTGTATGGTGAAGTTAAAGAGGAAGTATATGTTTTTCAACCACCGGGGTTTGAAGATCCTAATTATCCAAGACGAGCATATCGACTTGATAAGGCTCTTTATGGATTGCATCAAGCACCCAGAGTGTGGTATGAAAAATTGTCGACACATTTGTTGACAAATGGTTTTACAAGAGGATCGATAGACAGCACATTGTTTATCAAATGGTGGAAGCAAGATTATTTGATTGTACAAGTTTACGTTGATGATATCATTTTTGGTTCATCTAATGTAAAGATGTGCAAAGAATTTGAAATGAGCATGAAAAAGCAGTTTGAAATGAGTGCTATGGGGGAATTACAATTCTTCCTTGGACTGCAGGTTGATCAGAGGAAAGATGGATTTTTCATTCACCAGTCTAAGTATGTTGATGACATCTTGGAGAGGTTTCAAATGTTAGAATCCAAGACATATGGTACTC
The DNA here is from genome assembly GCA_034093135.1 of Erigeron breviscapus. Classification (NCBI taxonomy): domain Eukaryota; kingdom Viridiplantae; phylum Streptophyta; class Magnoliopsida; order Asterales; family Asteraceae; genus Erigeron; species Erigeron breviscapus. The sequence goes on along the minus strand of CM067170.1, from coordinate 122,402,934 downwards.
CTATTCAGTTAAATCATGGTTTAGGGGTTCTTGATCCTAAAGATATGCCTGTTGATGCAACTTATTATCGTGCTATCATTGGCTCATTGATGTATCTGACAGCTTCACGACCGGATATTATGTTCGCTGTTTGTCTTTGCGCTAGATTCCAAGCTAGTCCGAAAGAGTCACATTTAGCTGCAGCAAAGCGTATCCTACGTTACTTGAAAGGAAACTAAGGGCTTGGTCTATGGTATCCTATGGGAGGATCGTTTGAGTTTGTTGCATATACTGATTCGGACTTTGGCGGTTGTAACAACGACAGGAAGTCTACAACTGGAGGATGTCAGTTCTTAGGAGGGAGACTTGTATCGTGGCAGTGTAAGAAGCAGACATCGGTTGCTCAGTCTTCATGTGAGGCAGAGTATATGGCTGCTGGTAGCTGTTGTTCCCAGGTATTGTGGATTCAGCAACAACTACGTGACTACGGTATGGATTTTCTTGATACTCCTATTAGAATAGACAATAAGTCAGCTATAGATATTACTAATAACCCTGTCATGCATAAAGTTACCAAGCATATTGATATTAGACATCATTTCTTGCGTGACTGTGCCCAAAAGAAATTAATTCATTTGGAAAAGGTTATAACTGATGATAATCTAGCTGATTTGTATACTAAAGCATTTGATAAGACTCACTTTGAAAAGCTGATTCTTCTCAATGGTATGAAGAATGCTGATTCATATTAGATCTCTCAAAGAACTATTTTTGTATATTTTATTTTATTTTATTTGTGTCTAGTTAAGTCTGTAAATAGCTAGAGTCATAAAAATACAAAAAGAGTGTCTAGTTTAAGTTTGTATATAATTAGTGTCATAAAAATATAAAAAGTTGAAAAATGAGAAAAACAAAATAAATAATAAGATAGAGATTTAAGTTGATGCATTCAGATGATTAGAAGTGAGGATAACTTTAGCTTTTAAGCCTGCTTAATCGTAATATAACTGCTCAGTTCAGTGATTACAATTTAGGATGTATCGGTAGACACAAAGTACCAAGGTTTCCTTCAATCTGAACTTAAATTATACAATGTTCTTATGGGAAACGTATTCAGATATATGGCTGAGAATGCTTGTTCTTAAAATAGATAAGTCCTTTAAATCTTATGAAAGATCTTGCATTGTAATTATGTATATTTGGTCTTTATATAGAAGGTCTCGGGTACATATATGTGTATGTATTGCTTTTTCGGATGTATATTTGTGACAAGATATACAAATATCTAATAAATCTGTTGAAAATATGAAGCTAATGTGGCCTTTGAGATTCGAACAAGTAAGTCCTCGGGGTGTCTTTGTATACCTAGCCTACCTAAAGCTTCCAACTTGGGATAGGTTGTCAGAAAGTTCGCTACACGGGTCTCATCGAAAGTCACGGGTTTTCATAAGTGCTTAAAAATATTGTCACAAATATGCAAGTACTTGGCATTATGCAATGTTGAGTATATTTCCGTACGTGAGTCAAGTTAAGTCGCTTTGCGTGTGAGGAATCACCGACCTGTCACCGCTGACTTGATTCTTAAAGACTTTCTCACTTTACTCACCAGATGTCTTAATTTTAGTGCTTGTGTCGATTGTGAGAGTGTATCTGAATATGGGTCACATAAGTTCGCAAACTAAAATTGTGGCATGAGTAACTTACTAGGTTACATGGTGACTGTCCTTGGCTCAAGTAATACGAAAGTGCCACAACCCAAAGGAAACTGGAAGTACCGAGTGTTTAAGAGGACAAACATACCGGTAATCGTGGTTGAGTCATTGTTCATAACTAATAATAAGAGAATTATTTCTCACCCACAGGCTTATGTAATTGCTAATCTGATCTAATCAGCAGAAACTTAGAATTTCTTGTACATAAATAAAGTAGTTTAGATTTTATTTTATTTTATTTTTTATTTTATTTTATTTTACTTTTTACTTTATTTTAGTGTCAGTTTGTAGTGTCAAACTAGTTCTTATTGCACGAGAGATTTAATAAGCATTTGACGATTCCATAAGAAGTTATATGATCCTTTGTGGATTATATGAGTCTTGTTGCTTACAGTATATATGTTTACAAGATAGATTTTCTAATATAAACATAAGTTGTTTAATGATTAGAAAATGCTTTTGTTTTTGAATATTGAAAAGTCAAAATATTTTTGAGATTTCAATTGTTTTTGGTTGATAAGTATGCTTGACAAAGATGTGACTTGCCTTAGATCTTATTTTGATCGCTAGGTTAAGATTTTGATTGTTTTTGCATGCTTATACTATATTGTTGTTTTTGATGCATTGATGAAGTTTGTTAAGTGTGCAGGTTACAGATATCAAATTTCATTTCCATTACGAAAGTGCGGTTTTGGACCGATTAAATCGTGATTTCTTTGATTACTAAAGTGTGGAATGCATCATGTAATATAATTTCTGGGAAAACACATTTACGTGAAACATTGGTATTCATGTAAATCATTTTAGATTTGTATTATCAAGATCACAACCTAAGACTTATGTGATAGGTTGGTGATATGATACATAATTTGTAAGGCATTATACATTGAATGTATTTCGATGTAAGTTTGCTTTTGTTAAAGTTAAACATCAATGGAAAAATGATTGATTTTATGTCAAGATTATAATGTAAGATTAAGTTTATACATTATTTTGGTGACATGAGTTAGTACGGATGATGTTTGGTTAGATTACATATTCGAGCAGATACAAGTTTCAGGTAACGAGTATCTACAGGTTTATGTTTTCTGGAAATTTTGTAATTTTTCCTTGTTAAAGGTTCTGGAAAAATTGACGAAATTTGAAGTGTGCAGCTCGTTCGTGTTTAATATTTAAGCTCGTGCGTGCTGACGTCATCAGGCCTCGCACTGACGTCAGCATAAAGCCCACGAAGTGTGTCTTCGGCCCGGCCCATACAACCCACGAACTTAATATAAATAGGGTTTTTATTTTTACTTAATTACAATTATTCGAAAATTAACCCTATAATTTCACCACACGAACTTCCCTCTTCGCGCGCACTGTTCATCCGACCCCTTAATCGATCTTTTCATTATCTTTTTGTGTTAATTATCCAGAATTGTTGGTATAATCCTAATCTTGGATAGTTTATTGATGTTTTGACTTTGAAATTCATTGAATTTAAGTCGTTATAATGCCCAATTTTTGAAATTCTCTTCGCGTGAACAGTAATTTGGACGAATTGAATATTGAATCTTTAATTTCTGATGATTTAAACTGAAATTGGACTTAAAATTGGATTAAGTGATGTTATTACACCTTCAATCTAACTAAAGTTCACATTAACATGTATTGAATCAAGATTAATTGAGATTTTTTATGTCACGGTCACTATTCACACGAAGAACACGATGCACACGAAGTGGCTCGTGTTCATGAATTTGATTTTGAAATCGTGTTTCTGGGCATGAGATTCATGAAAACAAGTCCAAGTTGATACATAACATTGATTTTAATCGATTTTGTATCGAATGGAGATGTTTTTTCTGGATTTTTGATGATCAGCTCGTGCTGACGTCACACGAAGAGGAATCTCCTCGTGCTGACGTCACCACAAAGCAGGTCAGAAATTTTTTAATTTTCTTTTTGTTTTCTTTTTGATTTGTGCAGGTATGGCGAGACAAGGTGCTGCTGCTCGTGTTTTTGTTAAGGAGCATAATGCTGCTATTGATATTAGCATTACTCAGCAAGGATGCACAGCGGAATTTCACGGTGTCTTACAGTATCTGGCAAGATCACGTATTCATTTTGCATTGACCGAGAATCCTCCATTGGTCATAAGTCTTCTTACTCAGTTCTGGAACTCTACCAGATTAGTGCAAGTTGGTGATCATACTATGATTCGCACTACGGTTCAAGGACGTAACATTGAGTTTACTGCTGGAGACTTAAGGACTATTTTGGACTTAGGAAGCGTCGAAATGGAACAAGGTCCTACAGAGTTTGAAGAAAGCTTTGTTGACGGTGTTATTAGATGTATGGGGTATGTGAACGAGATCAAGCATCCATATCCTAAGAATCGCATTAGAGGCAAATGGAGATTGCTTGCCTACTACTTGTTGAGATCTATAAGTCATCGGAGTGCAGGTCATGATCAGATGAATATACAGACTGCTTCACAGTTGGCTGCACTTGTATTGAACAAGCCATATAGCTTTTCTCAGTACATTTATGACAGTTTTGTTAGGCAGTTGAGAGCTTTTGGAAACGAAAAGAAATTCTTTTTATTTCCAAGGTTTGTTATGATAATCATTCGGCATAGAGCAGCTGATTTACCTTTTGATGGTCCTACGTTTAATTTGGGTCGTCTTACACATAGAGTGTTTGATGATATGATGAAACATTTAAGGGGTAATGGTGTTCCGGCTGATGTTGATAATCCACCACTGTTCGGGCACTTGATTAATCCTGATTATGTAGCTCCAAGAGAAGGTTGGGAAGATGAAGACCCTGTTGCTGCTGATGCTGATGATGCTCAAGATCAAGTTGATCCTCAGGAAAGCAAGCTAATCAGTTTGAGGGATTGAATGAAGTTCCTTTATTTACTGATGTTCCGGAAGATGATTCGGAGATGGATGCTCTAGAGGAGGATATTGATGATCCGACAAATCTTGTGATGCCGACTACTGGGGTTTCTAATTCTACCTCTGCTCCAGTAGATGTTGTTGGTCCTTCTGAACCACATATTGTTGCTGTTAATGCTGATGAGGGTTCAGAAACTGAAGATACAGATAGGCCACTGAAGAGAAGAAGAAGACAAGGGAAAGGGATTGACGCTGTTGAGAAGATTCAAGCCCTTCAGCGACCTCAGTCAGAGATTGATAAGGAGTTTGCTGAGTATCATTCTGCTATGGAGATGTCTCATACACCCGGATCAGTTGATACACCATCAGTTGCTGCCTTAAGAGCTTCTGTTACTGAAGTTCCAGTTTCGGTGTCTACTACTTCTGTTGGTACTTCTGTTGGAGAGAAAAGGCCGAGAACCAAGTTCAAAATTCGGTTAGATGGTTCTCATGCTAGAGTTGTCACTGAGGCTACGACTGTTACGACTACTAGAGCTCCAGAGTCGTCAGTTTGTCAGGAGCCAGAGCCGATAGTTCCTGCTCCTAGGCCTCGTTCTACTCCTATTCAGGCATTAGTTCCTGTTGCTACAGCTATGGATCGTCTGTTGTTGCCTTTGCAAAGACCGCAGATGCCTCCATCGGGAACTTTTCATGCTCGTATGCCTTCATTTGAGACTACGATGCCACCGCCTGCTTCTACATCGCACATTGCTTCTACTTCAGATTCAGCTTTGCCAGTACAAGTTCAGCTGAGTCGTATTGTTTCGGAGAAGAAGTTGTTAGAGATGCGAGTCACAGCGTTGGAGAAACAGTTGAACCTCCAAGCTGCAAAACATCAGGAAGAGATGGACATTATGACAGCACTTGTTCATTCTCTTGGTGATAAAATTGACCGATTCTTGTCTCAAGGGGGAGATAAAGATGGTTGTAAGGATGATGAGCTAGCAAAGAAGCAAAGAGATGATGATGATCAAGATGATCAAGATCCAACTCAAGATCCAAATCGAAGTCAACCAAAAGATGGTGAGACAGAGAATCAAGGTCAAGGTCAAGATACTGATGCTGATGCTGTGATTAATTCAGAGACTGCAGATATTCAGGGGGAGTCGCCAAGACAAAGAGAGTCAGAGATTGCTGGTACATCTGGTGCTAGTACATCTGGGACTCAGAAAGGAAAAGCTGTGATGGCTGCTGCTCCAGATGCAGATCCTGATGATCCAGACAACTCGTCAGATGATGAAGATTCCAATTCAGATAAGCTTCAAATAGGTGCATTGGACGATATTGATCGTGTTGATGATGACTTAGATAGTATCATTGATGAAGATCTGGAAGAAGGAGAATTTGTTTCTGAAGCTGATAGACAAAGGTTGATGGAAGAACCTTATGATTTCAATCGTGTCTTTAATGAAGATAGAGACGTTCCGGTTGAACCAATAGCTGAAGAGGAACATTTCAGACTTAATCCGATCAGAGAAAGTCCAGATGATCCAAGAAATGCTGCAAAGTTAAGATTCAAAGTGTTTGCAAAGATAGTGCATGAAGAACATGAATATATTGTTGATCTAGGCTGGAAGATAAATGCTACGCGAGAGTTTAATATTAGAAATTTATTATACCTCCGGCGGAGCAAGACCCTCAGTTTTGTATAAATAGATGGGTTCCAGTTTATAGAGGACGTACTGGTATGCCAATGGGTGGATTTAATAAGCCGTCGATGTTTTGGGAGTTCATCTCAGACAAGGACGCACCTACTTATTTCTCAGTGATACAGAGTTGGTTCTATGATCATAGAATTAAGCTATTTGTTATCAAGAGAAAAGAAGGTTGCCAGTATATGTCAATCAGTGCAAGACATTTCCAAAGTCTTAGTGAATCTGATTTGATAGATTTAGGAAGGAGATGGTTCGTTAATCTTCAGAAGAATGGAAATGCTGATTATTATTGGCAGAGATTCCAAAGAGAAAGAATTTGGCATTTTAGTGAAAGAGGTTTGAAACCTGAAGATAGGTTGATTAAACCTAGGCCAATGAAGAAGATTACAAAACCAGATGGCACAGTTCATTTTGTTCAAAGAAAGATTGAATGTGTTAAAGAAGTTCCTGCTATCAAATGGGATCAAGATTAGCTGACAAACATGACTTATTGGCAGATAGATATCAAGTCAGGCGAAGCACAGATGTTTATTGATGACTCAAAGGAACAGATGTTGCTGCGCATGTATGATCCAATGCAAGTTGTCAATTTGTCAAGAGGTGATCAAAGAAGATTGATTGAGACACCTTGTTCAGCAGTTAGATTTTGGAGAACAGAAGTTAGACGCTATCAGAATATTCTTGGTTTTTGTTTGGTCGAAAGAAGATTCATGCAAATAGCATAAGACTTTTGTTTGATGGTCGAGTTTGAAGTTCAAGATTAAAGACTTGTTAAAGAAATCTAGTCGCTAATGTCAAGGGGGAGTCTGTAGATGCAGATTTGTGTGACAGTAGCAACGTAGATTTGATTAACGTTTTTGTTCTTAGGAATATCTGTGTAATCGTTTAAATAATAAGTCATTAGGACTTACGTTTGTGTTTAATGATTACGTTTGAACTTCAATATAAGATCGTCATATGTTTATTGTTGTGTTTGTGTGTTATATATTGTTTTGCAGGTACAAGAATGTAGAGTCAAGGTTTATAAGTGTCATAGAATACTTAAACGATGGCTAAACGTTATGTACTAAGCAAAATAAGCATCCAAGATACGCACTTCGTGCTGACGTCATCAGTACGTTGTGGTGTCCTCGTGCTGACGTCAGCACGAAGGCAAGCCGTATGATGGATCTGGGCTTAATCACTTCGTGTGAAGCCCAAGCCCACACGAACACAAACCCTAGTAGTATAAATACATGTAATTTTAAGCGTTTCGCAACGAATTAAGAACTTAGAAGTCGAATTGTTGCTCGTGTGATCTCCTACACGAACTAGCACTTCGTGTGTGACCTTAGGTTGATTAATTACTGATTAATTGACGAAAGGCAGTAGCAATCTAGTTATCTCAAGAGGATTCCGCACTCTTGACATAACGAATCACATCTTATTTACGATCCATTCAACGGTAGGGACTTACAAAATAATCGTATAAAAAATAATTGCATAACATAAGATACATATATGATATCAAAGTAATACTCATCATAAATCATTTATTCATTAATTAAAGTTAAAAAAATATTATATAAACAACAACAACAATGACTTTATATACAAAGATATTTAAAAGGTTTTCGATTCCTTTAGTTACAAAGAAGTTTTAGGTTAAAAATAGAAACGGTAAATGGGTATGGATGGATTTAATAAGGTGTTGATGTGTCATCTTAAGTTTTGATGACAAAAATAATTGTTTTAAGTGACATGACAAGCTACGTGAAAGCTAAGATGGACTCTTTATAGGTTACCTAATTACATGTTGGTGTTCAAGTATACTTTAATACCATTTTTCAACAATTTTTTACAATGTGAGTAATTAATGTAAAAACTTATCCAAAGGTTACATCCCATTTTAACAAAATAAAAGTTGAGTGACTAAAGTGGTAAAAAAGTGAAAAGTTGCATCTCATTCTAACAAAAATAAAAGGTGGGTGACCAAAGTGGCAAAAAAATGAAAGGTTGAGTCTATACGGGTGAAATTTAAGATATCTGGGGGTGTTTTGTCAAACAAGTTTTGGCCAAAATTTTTTTATGGAATAGGGTAAACCGGTATTGGGAATACCGGTTTCAAAAAAGTGGGTCGAACCCGGTATTCCCACTACCGGGTTCAAAAAAGGCATCTTGACACCGGTATTGGCATCCCCGGTTTGGCAGGGAATCTGACACTTTTTCAGAAACGTGACATGCTACAGTGAGATAGAGGAGAGAGGGAAGAAGAAGACAGGGAATCTGACCGTTGGGGCTTATAAAAAAAAGTACCTGGCCGGAAAGATGACAGGGAAGAAGACGCCGGTGAAGGTGAAGAAGAAAGAGGGCAGTAGAGAATGGAGCAATTAACTATGTTCTAAACAATGCAAAATACTCTGATCAAACATGGAACCACGCTTTTGAAATTTTTATGATCTCTTTTATTCAAATAAATGTATCTAATAGTTATTATCACTTTTATTCCGACTACTTTTTCTACTACATGCTGTCGGATATGAATGTATTATTCAGAAATATAAAACTACTAATATAAAACTAATATATATAAATTTTGTCCAGATGGTGGTTGTTTTTGTACCTGGGAAGCATTGCATTGTCACATCAATTAATAAAATATATAGTATATAGTATATGTACCTTTCCACTATTACTTGAAACCGGGGATGGCAAACCCAGTTTCCCCTACCTGTCATAATCGTCTTGTACTAGTCAAAAAGTGTCACTGCAACATGTCACATCGCCTGCAAACCGGGGTTGCTACTACCGGGTTCGAGATTCGAAAAATGAACCCGGTAGTGGGAATACCGGGTTCGACCCATTTTTTTGAAACCGGTATTCCCAATACCGGTTTACCTTGTTTCATAAATTTTTTTTTGCCAAAACTTGTTTGACAAAACACCCGCCAAATGCGTCGTTTCAAAAAAAAAATTCTATAACAACTGTTATATGGTTAGATATATAACATCCATAGAATAATTTTAACATTTTTTGTGCCCCTTTGAAAATTGTGCCCCGGCCGGAGGTTTCTTTTTACGCTTATGAGTTAGGTTTCAAGATTTATTTTTCAAATTTCATTTTGTTTATAGATATTTTAACTATGCATTTTAAAAAATAGTAATGTGAGTGGATTCATGATAAAAAACGTAAGTGGTGGCACAATGGTGCAAAATTCCCTCTTTGTTTGCCTTCCGCCTCAGAGATCTACTCGACTTTCATGAGTTATCTAATATGTCAAAGAAAAAGAGGAAATTCATTCATGCCATCTTTCTGGTTACTATTTGGTGTCTTTGGAGAGCTCGCAATAACGCGGTGTTTAATGAATCCCTTCCGTCGGTGTCAAAGGTCATTGAGGAGATTAAATCGTTGGGCTTCTTATGGGTCAAGCACCGATCCAAAGATGCAAATTTAACTTGGTCACGGTGGAAGAATTTCGATTTAATGTAGTTACTTTAGTGTTTATGTTTTTTCTCTTTGCTTTTGTCGTGGAGTTTTGTATATTGGTGTTCATGTATAGTTTCTGGCTTTCACTGTTAAGGATTTGGCTGGTGAAGTGAAACAACAGCTTGCTAGAGCGATACAAGCGAGAAAAACAAGTACCCCAAAGAAATCTGTTAAATGGGATGCTGAATTAAGTTTTGTTGATGATCATGATTTTGTGATCAGAAATAGTCTTAGCTTGACTAATTTAGAGTTGAATAAAGTTTATAATTTGAGACTTAATGTAAGTTCCTGCTTTCATATGCATTTTGTTTTGTTCTTTGAATTTGTCAAGGCTGTTGTGATTCAAGTAATAATACTTACCAGATGATCCTGTGGAACCTGTAAAGGCATTAAACATAGTTGCCATTGATTTCGGGTTCCCAAAACAAGGTGATTGAGTAATAATGGGATGTGTAATTCGGCTGTAAGTTTATGCACGAATTTAGAGGAGAGGCTCACAATTTAGGAGAGAATTGTGAGAAGAGATTAACCTTATCTTAGGGTTAATGACTCTATTTATAATGAGAGTATTTACACATTCAACCCCTTTGGTGTTTAATGTGTGCACCGTTAGTCCTCTTAGTTACAATCACTTAATGGGAAACCCTATAGTATGTCTAATACGCCCATCATATATTTACTAGACATAGGGATTTCAGTTATCGTTCAAATTGTCATTGGGTCTACAGCCCAGTGGCATTGGAGTCTCTTGATGAAGGCTTTGGATCCTGGGAGACCAGGGTTCGAATCCTGAAAGAGCAGGGTTTACCCCAATTTAAATGTCGTGCCTTCGGGCGGTTTAATTGGGGGTTTTCCCCCCACGTGGTCATGGTGCAGCGGTTCTGAGGTGTCCAGTTAAGACAACTGTACACCTTCTTACATCCTTTTTACAAAAAAAGCTTTTATAAATATACCATTGGGGATGCTTCACGGCATCCTGAAAAATGAAAAGGAAAAGACCAATAGTAGGAAGATGCTTGTTTATCCAAGCTGTGAGCCTGTGACATAGAGGAGTGTACGCGGTCAAAGACATTGTCTATGACACGTCCCGTCTGCATCAATACGGGTTACATTTTAGAATATCAATTATTACCATATAGAATTAGCTCCCACTATGACGAGGGTTAGTGTAACGAGTGCACTCATAAAAGTAATGCTCAACGCAATATACAACTTCAGATACATTACAAACACATCCGGTTGAAAGGATTGTGCGGAATAGTTTGAGAGTTTGCTCTATGTCGGTCGTTGAAATGTTATTTCAAAGTTCGTTATTGTTGTGTCCATCTGATTCCTAGATTCTTTTTGATGGATTTCTTATTCGTCATAATTGTAGTAAAGCCCAACCCAAAGCTAGCTTGACAAAGAAAGGATCAAAATTTCATCAAGGTAAATCCCTCCCAAATGCTTGATAGAACACGGCCTGCTTGTTAATCTAAGCGGTGACAGAGGGTGTACCGGTGACAAAAGTTATCTTTTATATGCTCCGTATGTGTAATCACTAATCACGGTTAGACTTTCAGGTATCTTTTTGATTACCCTATCATTTCCCAAGGTGAAATAGCGATGGAAGTCAAATTCTCGGAATCTTCAAACAACAATGCAATGAAGAGGTAATCGAAGGTATCATCGTGCCACCAGGGTACCACCCATCATATCCCCACTAGGCAATAATGCCAATACACCAATTCAGGAGGAAACTCAATAAATATGAGAACCCCCTATGTGGGTTTTGAACCCATGACCTTATGGTCACAAGCCCTTATGCCACCACCAAGATGCTGCTAGGCTATTATTTAGATTTTAGTTTTAGTCTTTAGTACAATTAGTTTACAAAGTTAATTTTGTATTGCATTTGGATTTAGCGATTCTGGTAATGTACTCATTATCAACAATAGTAAAATGTTTCTGCATCGAATACATGTTTTTTGGTAGGGGTGTAATTCGGTGTTCTGTAACATATATATTTGGTTCATTTGTTCATTTATGTTTTAATTTCAAATGCTGTTATGTTTGTTACTGTGTAAATGATTTTAGGTTGAACAGTCCTAATGACAGTATAATGTTGACTACAAGTCTGAAAGATATTTATTTTGTAGACCTTTTTATACATATTAGAACAGATACGTGCAAGGCTTCACCATTATACGATGAGGTTTCCCTAATGTCACATACCGACTGAATGATCGAATTTTTTTTATTACCATTACCTTACCAATACACTCAATTAGCATAGGATTATTGGCAAACGGATGTCATAATCTTATTCTTATTTAAAGGTGGTCCAATAACAAGAAACAAGGTCGTCGTTTTTGCATTCAATATGGTCGTTTAATACTATTCACTGTGGCAGTATTGTAGTTCTTGTGTTTCTGCCGTTCCAAAAAAAAGTATTGTAGTTCTTGTGATTTTATGGTCATTTTAACTTTAGCTTATAGCCTAGTGGCATCTTGGTGGTGGGATAAGGCCTTGTGACCATAAGGTCATGGGTTCAAAACCCACATAGGGGAATTTTTTTTTTTTCCAGTAGGTACCCACTGCGCCGCAGTGGGTCTGACACACTCCCACTGCGCCGCAGTGGGATCTTTCTGACCTGCGAGACAAAAGTCCCCCACTGCGCCGCAGTGGGGTTGAGACCCTCCCACTGCGCCGCAGTGGGATCCCACTGGTCTCAGAACTGCTCAAAATTCAGCAACTCCAAAAATGTTTGACACTTAGAACAAACTTCAAATCTTGCATAGTCATGACCAACATTTCAAAACATAACCAGAATTTGTAACAAGTACAAAAACACACTTTCAAACATAATTACCACTTCATCTCGTCCAAGGTTACATAAACACCATTAATGGGTCATTTACCCGTTTTGACACCATTTCATCCAAAATGCAACTATGCAATTTCTAAAAGACTTTACACTTGTTCATTTACAGAATTTCAACAAAATATGACTTTTTAAACCAAAATGTACCAAGAGCCATGAGAGAAGGGATTTCTAAGCCTCTAACCAAAAGATCGTCATTCATCCATGAATGACCTAAATACCTTCAAGTCTTGCACAAACTTTACTTCAAAAACTTCAAGCTTATCAACAACTAGTTCCTTCTCCCGGAACTACCTAAAAAATTAAACAACTAAAATATAAGCAAAGGCTTAGTGAATATACTTGCATACATTTACGAATACGAAGGAGGGCAAAGTACAAGGACTTTTACATGTAACCTATGACACCGTCATGCCACATTTACATGCTCACCTTGCACACTAAACAACATATATGGATCCATATAAGCTAACCAATGAGACTATCGGGATTCTTAGGCCCCGGAGGTTCTTAGGCCTCATAAACACTATGCCCCACATGGGCCTATGCCGAATCAATTACCACACATGGACAAACAACTTCAACATGGTGGTCTTTCCACACATGGATAAACAACTTCAACATGATGTGGTCAATTGACCCAACGTAAACATAAAGGTATGCAAATATACTCACCTCCTCAGCAACAAGAACAACAAAGCTAAAACGATAATGCACAAACAAGCTTCAACCTATGATCATAACATAAAAGTGCATAAGCTTATATTCACAACATGACTAGCTCAACCTAGCCATTCTCAATCACTAGCCTTCCTAAACCCAAAACCCAACCCATTTGTCATTGAGTCTCTTTTACTTCCACAATACACTAGGTAGTTCAACCTACCATTTTCATCAACATTTCAATTACTAGTAAAAACTCATCTTTTCTCATAAACTAAGATTATCGCATGAGCTTATCAATTTCATAATCAAACTCAATACATAACTCAATGACAAACTAGGTTATCTAAGGAATTGGGGAAAATTCATCATAATTTATATTCTAGCAAAAACCCCCAATTTGGTTCACTCCAAGAACCCTAATTTCATAACAATAAAAATAAGGAAATAGAAATCAATACCTCAACAATGGAAGATAATAGCTTAGGGTTTTCAATTCACAATTTCTCCCTCTTTTTCTCTTAAATTTTCGGCCACCAACACCACAACCCACAAACCCTAACTTTTTAATTTCTTAAATGAAGATTATTTGATGGTGATGATTATTATGGATGATCTTAACCTTGAATTTGAAGGATTTTAGTTTTGATTTTGGAAAGAACAATAGGAATTGCATGAAAAAAATGATGGGGGAGAAAAGAAATAGAGTGGAAGCATGACTCATAAGGAAAAAGAGTTGGCTGGCACATCCTAGAGATGCCACGACCCAGCTCTCCAAAAGTGGGTATTTTACCCGCTATCCGCCAAAGTTCCAACTAAATTAACCCCAAAACCAAAAATAAAATACTAGGAAATTAATTTAATGTCAAAACTATAAAAAGGGGTTAATTTCTTTTACCTTAAAACTTTGGGGTGTTACAACTCTCCCCCACTTGGAACGGATCACGACCTCGTGATCCAAGCCATATGCAAAGACGGATAGTAAACTAGAACATCATGCTCGGACTCCCACGTACAATCGGACATCTTACCATGCTTCCACAAAATCTTATAAGTCCTCACCGTCTTATTTTGTACTCTTCTAAGTTCTTCTTCAACTATGGCAATCGGCTCTTCAATGTAGTTCAACTTGTTATCAATCTCAATTTCATTTAATGGCACATAAGAAGACTCATCGGCAAGGCATTTTCTAAGATGAGACACATGGAAAGTTGGATGAATTCCCGAAAGTTCATCCGGTAACTCTAAACGGTAGGCAACCTTGCCGACCTTGGCCAATATTTTAAACGGGCCAATGAAACGAGGACTTAACTTTCCACGCTTCCGAAAGCGTAGAACACCTTTCCATGGGGAGACTTTCAACAAAACACGATCACCCACATGAACTCAATCGGTCTCCTCCTTTTATCCGCATAAGACTTTTGCCGATCTTGAGCCGCTTTTAATCTTTCTTTGATCACATCGATCTTCTCAATGGTTTTCAACTACTTCCGTGCCTCCTATTTCGCGTTGGCCTACTTCTCCCCAACAAATTGGGGATCGACACTTTCTCCCATAAAGCATTTCATATGGTGGCATTTGAATACTAGAATGGTAGCTATTGTTGTATGAGAATTCTACCAAAGGCAAGTGAAGATCCCAAGTGCCTCCAAAATCGATTATACATGCCCGAAGCATGTCTTCAAGCGTTTGAATGGTTCTCTCACTTTGACCATCCGTTTGAGGGTGATAAGCGGTGCTAAGCTTGAGCTTGGTGCCCATATCATCATGAAATTTTCGCCAAAAGTGAGAAGTGAAACGAGTGTCTCTATCCGAAACAATGGAGATGGGAACTCCATGTCTTGCCACTACTTCTTTTACATAGGT
>CM067170.1:122374834-122386807 GCA_034093135.1 Erigeron breviscapus | reverse complement strand
ATGACAAAAGGGATGCAAAACACTTGACAAAACACACTCGAATCACACGTTGGAAGGCTTTTCGGCTTGCAATTGGATGGAGGAATGCTATGGGAAGGCTTAGGGCTTGTTTAGAGAGTGTTATGGCTGCAAAATATGATCTAATGACAACCCCTAATTCCTTAATCCCGTTTATGACTTTGCCTCCATGTCAAAACTAGCCCCTAAGCTTCCTAATGCTTCATTATTGATCACAAACTACTTTATTGACCATATACATCATTAATCCTTCATTAAATGTCACTACATGGACATTAACCTTCATATTACACACATTTATACTACATTAACATTTAGGCTTTCAAGCCTCACACATAACACACATTAACTACACATATGCATAAAATCTAAAATAGACTTAACGACACACACGATGTTGACTTAACGACATTAGTCAACTAGTAAATAAAAAGTTTGGGATGTTACAATTACCTCCCCCTTAAGAGGATTCCGTCCCCGGAATCTCATCAGTAAGGAACAACTCCGGATACTTCTCCTTCATTACTGCTTCAGTTTCCCACGTTAAACTTTCTCCATGGTTATGCTTCCACTTTATCAACACAAGGTCAATCACTTTTTGGCGTAACTTCTTTTGCTTCCTTCCAAGTATCGCTACCAGTTCATATACTATTCTCTTCATTGGGTCAATACTCACGTCTTCAATGGGAATCACACTTGACTCATCGGCTAAGCATTTCCTCAAGTAGGATACATGAAAGGTGTTGTGAATTCCATCCAATTCTGGGGGTATTTCCAACTGATATGCTACATCTTTAATGCGGAAGTGGTGGCGGCGTGTGGACTTACTCCGAGACCGGAGAGATTGTTGTGTGGCTAAAGTTTTTTTGATCGGAGCAGAAATGACGATGGCGGTGGTTGAGGTTTCATAGTCTGTGTGTGTGTATATAAGACTTTGATTTGTTCACTTTTTGAGCAAGTGTATCAGAACGGTGATAATGTAAGTTTCTATGTTGATATTTTCTTATTGGAGTGAATTTTTTGTATGTGGAGATTTGTTATTACTACCAGTTTCTTCGATGAAGATTCACTTTTCAGGCGAACTTTCCGGCCACCATTATTTGTAATTGTGGAGCATATGTTACATTTAATAAAATGGGTCTCGTAAATCTTTATGGGATCTTAACTCTTTTTTTTATTTGAGAGGAAATATCAGATCTAAACACATTTGTGTTACTGGGATTTGTGAACTTGAAAAATGAGTGTGTATTTATTTATGTTTATGATTTTGAGTTGAGATGATAATGATCTATAGATTAATATAGAATATATATATATATATATAGACACATATCTATAATATATATATATAGATATATATATATATAATATATATATATTATATATATATATATATATTATATATATATTTTTAATTAATATTATACTATTAGTGATACAATGTGTACTTTTGCATGATTATCCTCCTATTCTACTAAAGAAGGATTCCATGTGACATAATCAAAGCTTAATTGTCAAACTCTTACACTAATCCGTACATATTTGTGACGTAGATGATGATGATTTTAGTGTGTATTTGATGGTATTTAGTGTGTGTTTATATAAAAAAAAGTATATATAATTGATTTAATATAAATGGGCGGGCTTTTGATTTGAGCGGCCATTTTGAAATTGAAATTTGGATTCAATATAGTCTTTTCTCTCTCCCTCTCTCTCATTCTCAGAACATAAATCTATTTTCATATCACTCTCTCCATTCCTTCGTTTCCTCTCTCCATTCTTCAATTTCTCTTCGATTAAATTTTTATGTTTGATAGATTTGATGAAAGGTATGTTCCGATTGGAGAAGAAGAAGAATAACAAAAGGGATTTCTTGGTAAGTTTTAGGTTTTTTAACATTCAATATGTTTTTTTTATAATCTTTTAGATCAGGACAATATTGAAGATGGCTCATGTTTTGAAGATGATTAATATAAGTTCTGTTTGGGATGTATTTTTTTCTATATGCATTTATATATATATATAGGGTAGGGTTAACGTGAGAACCACAAATATGGAGAGAACCGTGAGAACCACTAGTTTTCCTCCCTTTTCTTCTTTTTTGTGTGGTTTTTTATTTTTTTAATTTTTATTTTTCATTTTTTGAAACTTTTTTTTGTTTTTTATTTTCTTTTAACAAAAACCCATTCCAAAAAAAAAATAAAATTTTTTTTTTGTAAAAAATCATATGGGTTACGCGTTAAGAAAACGTATGTATACGGTACGGGCCAGAGGCCCTTATCCGTTCTAAACTGACCGTCAAGGGACGCATATGGGAATCGTATGGATTTGATGGGCGGCGATCCAAGAGATGGTGACGGTTGTATACGGTACGGGCGTAGCCCTTAACTCTAAGCCCTTAGAGATTGTTTTTTAGTGGTTCTCACGGTTCTCACCATATATGTTGGTTCTCACTTGATCCCTTCACGTATGTAATATATAAATTTGAGGTAAGAATTTTGTTTAGTATTTTTTTCTATATGTATTTATATATATATATAACAATCTGATGTAAGAATTTTGTTTAGTATATAATCTTGAATTCCAAAATAGAGAATTTGTTTCTTGTGTTATTTGTACACCATCATCATGAAATTAAGAAAAATCAAATGGGTTATAATAAACTACCTATTTTATGGCAGAAAAATGGAAACGGGGAGATAAAGTTGAAGTGAAGTTGCCTGTGAATTTGATTAGAAATGCATAGAGTATTGATCCAAAGGCCTTTCAGTTTACCCATTGGTTTTGCCAAATTCGCTGGTTGATGTTATGGGAATGAGATTAGCAATCAGACATCATGTTGTAGTGCTATGGGAAGGTATGTATCTCACTTGCAAAAGCAGAGCTTTTTAACTTTTGTATATCATTAATTACATAAAAACCCATTTATATGTTGTCGTAACATGGTGATGATTGCTGGTGTGTTTGTATGCCTTGGTTTCAGTTTTATAGTACATTATTGGCTTGGTTGGGTCATGTTTTTATAGTACACATTGTTCTTTGTTTTGGTGTTGATACTTAGCCACTGTTTAAAATTTGTTTTGGCGTTTTGATAGGTGGTGATGTTGTGAACAATGTGCCACACTTGAGATTTAGTTGTGTGTGTGGTTTTTAATGTATCATTTAGCATGTAGGCTGTAAATTATGTGTGTATATTTTTCTTAATGTATCAATAGTTATATATTCCAGGTTGCTTCTCCAAAAGTAGTTGTGGAGGAAGCTTGCCTTGCTATCAAAAGTGGTTTTTCTAATTTATTGAGTTTTGTTTTAGTTTTATAGTTCCTTTGTGTGTTTTTATTTTCATTCGGTATCTTTTGGTTGCAGGTATTTGGCATACTTTGGAATCTTGGTTATTGATATGCCCATTAATGACTTTTTTTAGTTCAAAAGGATGGACTTGAGCTATTTGAACCCGAATGGTATAAAACTGATCATGGGAACTATTTTTGATCAGGAGACTGTTTTTATTGATTCTATTGACAAGGTATTCATACATCAGTTATTTGGCTTAATTCTTATCATACATATTTTTCGTTAAAGTTGTCATTTCTATTCGTCTGTTTTCTCATTGCATCTTAGAAGATCTGTGGTTTAATGACAACTAGCTAGCATCATTAGATGGCATTGCTGCAGTTCACAGCTCATCAGTACCTTGAAGCTCAAATGTGTAAGCACAATTCATGGGTATAAAACATTTTATATAGAAAAATAAACTATATACCAAGAAAAATAATTTAGAGTTTTATAAACTCTCAACCGATGGTTTTTGTGTATGGTGAACTTGCAGGTTGTAGGTCGTGGTTGCTCAATCCCTGTGGGGCGTGACACTATGTCGATATAAGGCAGGGGGGGGGGGGGGGGGTGGTTTCTCCCTGTGGGGCGTGACACTTCGATATAAGGCAACATGATAAACATGCAAGGTACTACTTCTTAATTGATTTTATCATACTTTAATCATATAACTCAGTTGGTTTGATGAAAATCTTATTAGAATATATAGATTTTATGACTTTTATTGCCTATTTTGTAAGTGGGTAGTATGGAGTATTATTTATTGCACATAATATAGAAACAACTTGCTTGAATATTCTCACACAGTTTATCTACAAGATATGGGCTTTGTTTAGTTTTATATTTAAGTTTGTAGCTTTGTTTGGTTTGTAACACCCGCCATTTTGACCGGTCAACACTAGCAAACTCGTAAAACAGAAATTAGTTAAATTAAAGTAAATAAACTTGTGTAATGAAAAGGTAAGCATGTGAATAGTTATTAGAAACGTAATTTTAAAATATGTTTGATTGTGTCGACAAGATATTTGGATGAGTCTCGGATTAAAAGTTTTAACTAAACGAATCATTGCTCGGGAGAGGCCGAAGATAATTGCGAGAGTGCTAGTGGGGAACAAAACCCTCCCTCCCTCCTTTCTTCCCCTCATTTCTCACACTCTCTTCTCTCTCTACTCCCTCTTTCTCTCTTCCTTCTCTCTATAATCCAAGAACACCCTCATCCTCACCTTCTCCCTCTTTTCTTCTTTAAATTCGGATCTAAGGCTAAGAGTAACTTCAAAAATGTAAGAAATTAGTTAAACAATAATCCTTCCCCTTCAAAACTTCAAGATTTTTGGTTTGAGAAAGTGTTCTTCATCCTCAAGAGCTCCAAAAACGGATTTCGAGCTTCGGGACGAATTGGTAAGTGATCTTTAGCTCAAAATGTTCCCTTTAACTAGTAGAATACTTCCTTGTTATAGATCTAAGCGATTTGTGCTCGATTCGAGTGTAAAATGGTTGTTTTTGCTTAAAAACGGGTTTTGGATTAGATCTTGAGATTTAGGAAGTGGGTTTGTTTAAGAGTTGATTTTTACACTTGTTTATACTTGAAATATGTTGTGTTAAAGTTAGAAGCTTTGATTTTGACGTTTGGTGGGTCGATTTGAGGTCTAAAACGCGTATTTTCTGCATTCTGAAGCTTATCGCGCCGCGAGGCTTGCATGTCGCGCCGCGAGTTTTGCATAAACTTGGGAAATCCCGTTCAGGTCAAAATATCGCGCCGCGATACCAAAATATCGCGCCGCGAGGTCAATATATCGCGCCGTGAAGTCAAAATCTCGCGCCGCGATTTACTGCAGGAAAGTCATTTTTCAAACGTCAATAACTTTTAAACCGTAAGTCCGTTTTTGACGATTCAAGCGGCCACGGATGCGTAAATGAGTATACTTTCTAATGGTATAGGCCACTGAGTCCAAAACATAATTTGATCATACCAAAAGTTTTGATTAAGCAACAGTGGTCATGTCCTGACTAGTCATTGTGAAACAAAACGTAATGATTCCACCTCGGTTGGATCAAAGACTTATAAAATGGACATAATAAAGCTTTTATGGTAATATTAGGTCAATGTTGATAGGACCTCACCTCTTGATATGCTTTAGGATTAATGTGATACGTGTATGATATGTTTCAGCTATCGAGGACGTCGATACTACTTCCTATCACCTTTGGCTTGTCATTGCTTGTCACAGGTGAGTTTCGTATCTCCCTACTCACTTGAGATCCGGGCTGAAAAGTGTAAACCTGGTGTGTTTACTTGCATTTGTTGATTGATTGATTGATTGATTGATTGATTGATTGTTTTAGTTGTTGGATTGGTGTGATGGTTCCTTTCGTGAGATCGGTTAAATTGGTTTGAGTATTGAATTGTTGAGATGATTATCACGTTTGATTGACTTAGTTTATATTAGTTAAGTATCTAGTAATATTAGGATAGATGTACATACATGAAAGTCGGTTATGCCTTCTTCGGGTTTTAGATGTGGTGGGAAGGCTGCGGGTGACCCTATATATAAGCATCTGAAACTCGAAGGAAGTAGAATCCTCTGAAGTATATGTACGTATAGTTGGTTTAAATTGTGGTTGGTGGCTTATGGTTGTCGAATGTTGATTAGTGGGTTAAGATTGACGATTATTGATTATTAGTTTATGGTTCATCATATGTTGATTGACTTGGTTTATGTTTTGGTTAAGTATTAATGGCTGATGTTGATGAATGGTGATTATCGGTTTATGATTGACGATTATTGATTGATGGCTCAGGTTTGGCGAATATTGATTATTGATCCATATTCATCGTATATCGATTGTTGGTTACGAATTATGCATTTACATTTGGTTGTAAGCATTGCATACATTATTGTTGGACCCTCGGCAGGGGATTGCCGGCATCCTGGTGCATAGATGTATGCACCCATTTTGGATGTAGACCTGACCCCGAGTATATAGACATATATATCTCGATGATTTTGAGATACAGCCTTGTCCATTGCGATGGCAGAAGGGTATCGTTGCATACGTGATTGAAGGTCACGCTTAGGATAAGCATGTTTGCTTATTCATACATTTGGCACTTGCATTGATACGCATATCATTTGTGCATTCTCATTACACATTTTCTTGTCTGGTGTAATCTTGTTGTTGGGCGATGTTGTGTTATGTAGAGGCTCACTGTAAGTCATGTCTAGCCTCTATTCTTATATGTCGATTATTGATGTTGGTTCTTTACGAACCATTACTACGAACTCACCAACCTTGTGTTGACTATGCTTAGTACACTTTTCAGGTATCCAAGTTATTCCAAGGCATGGAGTTTGACTGATTTGTTTAGCTTGCTGTTGAACCCGGACTTGGACTATATGGATCAAGGATCCATCTGCCTTCTTTGCATTGTACTTAGAACCGTTAGCCATCTTTTGATGTTCAGTTGTAATCTTTGATGATGACTTGTTCTTTATGTATTTTGATTCTTGCTTATCGTTCTGTATGGATTCACTGAATCCTTTATTTGCATTTAGTTCATGTCCTACATTAATTCCACCTTGTGCTATATGATTTCCGTGATATTCTGAGCCTTGGCTTGGGGTGTTACAGAATGGTGGCCCATGCGTGGTCGTAGAGAATTAGGCGGTTTGACCTAGACTACGGCTTAAGTTAAAACTCTTCATATAGCATGCATGGTTAGGAAATTTGTGTGCAACGTGAATTATGTGAACCCTAGAAAGTGTATATTGTGAGTTCGTAGTTAAAACCACTTATGTGATGACTTGAGTTTAATGTGATAAATGTGGATTGAGTACAATGTGGTTAATGTGTTCATTGATTGAAGTTGATTGTCGTTGATATGGATTTCTACTATTGATTGGTGCTAGTTTGATGATTTAGAGCAAAATGAAGTTATGTTATTAACTTAGTATAATATTGTGGCAACCCTAAAAGAACCCGATCAACTCTTTTATGGTCACCCAATATTATAACAAGTTAATAACATCATGGATTGTGCATGCATGGCTTAGAGTATAATAAGGAACCGATATGCTTAATGGAAGTTGATTAGGTGGAGGGTTAGCCGTTGGTACACCCTGTATACATACCCGGTCGATAACTAGAGAGCATATCAAATTCGGATTATACTTTAAACCACTCGTGTTAGTTGACTTGTTTTAGTTGCTTGTAATGAGACGTGTTGAATACGAGTATTTGGTTTTGATGATGGTTAACTGTTGTGAACTTGGCACGAGAACATGATAGATAACAATTACTTGAGAACTTTGACATGCTGTCCTTAGTGTAGTGATATGAAACACGTATGGTATGTTGGTATGATAACATGATATATGACAGTTAATTGAGAATATTTATGTGTTGGCCTTAGTAAAAGACATTGAACATGTGTAGTGTGTCGGTGTTAAAACACTAACTAATAATGCGGCTAACATGAGAGAAACTGTGAAGCTAACCCCCGGGTCATAAACTCTAGGGCTATTGCTATGGTTGGAAATTTGATGATGGAATGACATGTTGTTTCGTATGATTGAGTAACATGTATGTTATGCATGTGTGATGTGTATGTATGTATGTCCCGTAGTGGTCATGTTGATGTTTTAAATATTTTAGGTGCAATTTGAATCGTTTAGTTGCTGAGGAATTTAGTGTTGATTTGTCTAGACATCCATGATTTGGACTAAGGTTGACATTATGGTGAACAATGCGGATGTTTTGTTCAATAGTATGTGAACTTGAACATACATGAGACCTTGTTAAACTTAGTTGTATGCAGGATATAAGATAGTTAGTGATGCATGCGTAAAATTTATTAGTTGACGGAGAATTATATGAATGGATTTAACACACTAGTTGTATTGCATGAGTATGAGAAACTATGTTGTTAAACATGATTTTATGCATGATGGAATGGAAATAGATGATGCATGTGTAGGTGTGTTAATCAACGAACGCTTTCATGAAAGGATTAGTGCACTAGTTTGATAGTTTGGCATGTATAAATTATGTTGTGAGGCTAAATTGTATACATGAGATAAGCGAATACGGTGATGCATGTATAAATATGAAATCGATGGATAATTAGATAAATAAAAACGGTAGACATGTTATATAGATTGAGTATGCCCAAAACTTTATTTCTTAATCTAGTTATAAAAACGAATCGATAATGATTGATAAATCATGCATAGTTGTATTTAACGTATGAGAAACCGTAAGTATGACTTGGTTTGTGGGATTAGTTGATAGAACATACAAGAAACTTACCTTCTAACTTGATTATGCGGATGAATTGTTAGAATATGCGGTAAAACAAATATGGTTGTCATGATATTCTAATGATTGAATATGCTTAAACTTTGTTGCCTAACTAATTTGAGTGAAATAAATCGTTAGGACTTGGTAATACATGCGTGAAGATTTTGGTAAGCTAAATTCGTCCTATAATCTTCATTTCATGTTTATTTACATATTACTAGTTGATTTCAAGTGAATTCGGGTCACAAATCGGGTAAAAATGCGAATTAGGGTTTTGTGGATCAAATTAGGTTAAAAATGATTTTTGGCGATTAATTGATGATTTGAAATGGATTTGTGAAGTGGGTTGTGTTTATTTATGTTCAATTACGCTTAACTATGTTTGAAAATGATTTACAAACCTTGCTTGGTCGAATTGGAAGTCAAATTTGTGTTTTGGGTTGTCAAAAAAAAAAAAATCGTGTTTGATGCTGGTTTGGCTGCTGATCTGCTGCAGTCGCGCCGCGAGTCACCACCATCGCGCCGCGAGTTTTGGTGGTCGAGCAAGAAATTCGTTCAGGTCTTTTTCTCGCGCCGCGACTTTAGTCCCTCGCGCCGCGATGATTTGTCCATCTCGCGCCGCGATCCAAGAAACTCGCGCCGCGAGTTTGTGTAGTTTTCGCGCCAGATTTTTGAACGTGCATAACTTTTGATCCGCAAGTCCGATCGAGTCATATGACCTATCGTTGGAATCGTGTGAGAGTATATTTTCTCATGGTATAGCCCTTTTGGCCTACTATATAGAATACATGACTTAGTTGGTAACATATAAATTGTAAGTATAGTTGTATTATGATCTTGAGGACCTCGTGGTATTATACTCCTCTAATATTAAACCTTAGGACAGTGCTTGAATTAACTAAGGTGACATGACAATAATCGAACGGTAATGAAAGCGACCATTGTGTAAATAACGAGGGCGGCATCGAGACTTAAACGATTTACGTTGAGCATCTATGCAACTATAAACTTTACTATGCGTGGGAAGGAATGACCTGGGCTAGACTAACCATAAATTTGAACAAATAAATTGAAATCTAAAAGTCTACCCAACACGTAAAATTGCGCAAAACACGAACGTCGCAGGAATGGAATTGAAGTGTAAACGATATTGAGTGGTACATATACACGAATCCGATTGGTGAAAGTTGATCTAATTGAACGCCTAGCTTAACGCGGAACCGAGAGTTCATAAGCATGAGAACTAGGTGCCAAGGGAGTGCCATAGTGCGAATCACACGTAGGATGTACGAAGCTCGAGTTCTTATAGTGTGCAATTCTCAAATTTTCTCGAACTTAAACGGATTGTTAGATCGTTGTCTATCGCACGAATGAGGTGCCGTCAGGATTGGATGTCGTGAACACAAACCCTCCCATTGTCAGACAGATGGCCAGAAGTGGGAGCAAACACGTAATTTCAACGAATGAGCCGCCGATCAACGGGTGAAACACGTCACGAGTGCGCTGACTATAAGTCAAATCGCCATAATAAGTGTTACCTGTTTATAAATAATTGCACTTAATGTTAACCGTGATGTATATAATAATAATAAATTACTGGAAGTTGGCAATAAACTCGTTTGAAAAAAAAAAAAAAAAAAAAAAAAAAAAAAAAAAAGATGATGTAATTATAACCCGGAGATTGATGAATCATGACAAAAGATTTAACACTTGGTATGAAGGATACGTACGCCGTCACCCTATTTTAAATAACCTAATGAGTTATAAACTGAAAACTTATTACGTAATACGGCTCCTATAATCCCTAGTGAATACTAACAAGAGAAGACATAAACATTTGAGTCATACAAGATTGGATTAATAAAGTAAGTTCGGATTGAAGGAGAATTCTTTTAACTGGGGAATTCCCCAAGGAGTCAAAGTAAGATCTTGGTCTGAGGAGGTTCTCTACTAACTGGGGAATCAACCATGGCGTGCGTGAGGAGAAATGATTTGGAGTGAACGACATGTGAGTGGAATCTTAGACTCCACGTGATAGAAAACGGGAGCACATATTACAATGATTAGGCGATCTTTGGACGTTGCATGTAGTACTTGCTGTATTCCTTAATTGTTCTGATGGAAATTTGGGATGAGTTTCCGTTTTGGTTCTTGATACCTCCGTAGGATTGGTGTCCCGTGGCGACTTGTGAGTTGGTGATCAATGTGGTTGTAATCCTGGGAATTGACGAGTTGGGATACATCGAAGGAAGTTAAACCTTGTCGAGAGCGAGAATCGTTGTAATTTCGAGGACGAAATTCTTTTAACTGGGGAATAATGTAACACCCGCCATTTTGACCGGTCAACACTAGCAAACTCGTAAAACAGAAATTAGTTAAATTAAAGTAAATAAACTTGTGTAATGAAAAGGTAAGCATGTGAATAGTTATTAGAAACGTAATTTTAAAATATGTTTGATTGTGTCGACAAGATATTTGGATGAGTCTCGGATTAAAAGTTTTAACTAAACGAATCATTGCTCGGGAGAGGCCGAAGATAATTGCGAGAGTGCTAGTGGGGAACAAAACCCTCCCTCCCTCCTTTCTTCCCCTCATTTCTCACACTCTCTTCTCTCTCTACTCCCTCTTTCTCTCTTCCTTCTCTCTATAATCCAAGAACACCCTCATCCTCACCTTCTCCCTCTTTTCTTCTTTAAATTCGGATCTAAGGCTAAGAGTAACTTCAAAAATGTAAGAAATTAGTTAAACAATAATCCTTCCCCTTCAAAACTTCAAGATTTTTGGTTTGAGAAAGTGTTCTTCATCCTCAAGAGCTCCAAAAACGGATTTCGAGCTTCGGGACGAATTGGTAAGTGATCTTTAGCTCAAAATGTTCCCTTTAACTAGTAGAATACTTCCTTGTTATAGATCTAAGCGATTTGTGCTCGATTCGAGTGTAAAATGGTTGTTTTTGCTTAAAAACGGGTTTTGGATTAGATCTTGAGATTTAGGAAGTGGGTTTTGTTTAAGAGTTGATTTTTACACTTGTTTATACTTGAAATATGTTGTGTTAAAGTTAGAAGCTTTGATTTTGACGTTTGGTGGGTCGATTTGAGGTCTAAAACGCGTATTTTCTGCATTCTGAAGCTTATCGCGCCGCGAGGCTTGCATGTCGCGCCGCGAGTTTTGCATAAACTTGGGAAATCCCGTTCAGGTCAAAATATCGCGCCGCGATACCAAAATATCGCGCCGCGAGGTCAATATATCGCGCCGTGAAGTCAAAATCTCGCGCCGCGATTTACTGCAGGAAAGTCATTTTTCAAACGTCAATAACTTTTAAACCGTAAG
>CM067170.1:122364834-122372334 GCA_034093135.1 Erigeron breviscapus | reverse complement strand
TTCTTTACGAACCATTACTACGAACTCACCAACCTTGTGTTGACTATGCTTAGTACACTTTTCAGGTATCCAAGTTATTCCAAGGCATGGAGTTTGACTGATTTGTTAGCTTGCTGTTGAACCCGGACTTGGACTATATGGATCAAGGATCCATCTGCCTTCTTTGCATTGTACTTAGAACCGTTAGCCATCTTTTGATGTTCAGTTGTAATCTTTGATGATGACTTGTTCTTTATGTATTTTGATTCTTGCTTATCGTTCTGTATGGATTCACTGAATCCTTTATTTGCATTTAGTTCATGTCCTACATTAATTCCACCTTGTGCTATATGATTTCCGTGATATTCTGAGCCTTGGCTTGGGGTGTTACATTTATATTTACTTTAAAAAATGATTACTTACATAGGCTTAGATTGAAAGCAACATGAAGCAAAGGACATAGTCACATAGAGGAGCAAAAATTGAAGCTTTTTATGTATTCATCTTTTTGAGATACTTTGTTTGTTCGTTAGGCAGACGACATAAACTGATCCAAAAGCTGGTCATGTGACACCCTTACATGTTACATCTCTAAACCATGGATCTTGATATAAGATACACATATACATATGGGATATCATAACCAGTAAGTTAGTTTGACCTTGAATTTTAAAAGTCAAACATATCTCAAATTTTGAAGACAACTTTGATTACGAATGTCTATCGCTCTTTAATCAGTTTACTGTCGTGTCTTCTCTTTTAGTTTTATTATTTAAGTTTGTAGCTTTGTTTGGTTTTTATATTTACTTTTAAGGATTACTTACATAGGCTTAGATTGAAAGCAACATGAAGCAAACGACATAGTCACATAGAGGAGCAAAAGTTGAAGCTTTTTATGTATTCACCATATTGAGATACTTTGTTTGTTCGTTAGGCAGACGACATAAACTGATCCAAAAGCTGGTCATGTGACACCCTTACATGTTACATCTCTAAACCATGGATCTTGATATAAGATACACATATACATATGGGATATCATAACCAGTAAGTTAGTTTGACCTTGAATTTTAAAAGTCAAACATATCTCAAATTTTGAAGACAACTTTGATTACGAATGTCTATCGCTCTTTAATCAGTTTACTGTCGTGTCTTCTCTTTTAATTTTATTATTTAAGTTTGTAGCTTTGTTTGGTTTTTATATTTACTTTAAAAAATGATTACTTACATAGGCTTAGATTGAAAGCAACATGAAGCAAAGGACATAGTCACATAGAGGAGCAAAAGTTGAAGCTTTTTATGTATTCACCATATTGAGATACTTTGTTTGTTCGTTAGGCAGACGACATAAACTGATCCAAAAGCTGGTCATGTGACACCCTTACATGTTACATCTCTAAACCATGGATCTTGATATAAGATACACATATACATATGGGATATCATAACCAGTAAGTTAGTTTGACCTTGAATTTTAAAAGTCAAACATATCTCAAATTTTGAAGACAACTTTGATTACGAATGTCTATCGCTCTTTAATCAGTTTACTGTCGTGTCTTCTCTTTTATATGGTTTTATTAATTGTTACTAATTGTGTTTATGGGTATGCTTCATGGGTGTAGTATGCTAGAACAAAGAATTTGCATTTGTGAAATGTTTTGTATAGTTATGAAATTAAGTTGAATTAGAGTTTGGGTATATAAGATCTTTGGAATATATACATGGTTTGTCTCATTTTGGGTAACAAAATTTACAGACTATTGCTCTGATGGTGTAACATAGGGGAAGTAATGAAATTAACTCTAAAAATTGCAAACTTCTGAACTTGAACTCATACAATTATCAACTTAAAATCCAAGATATATTTGAATTTAAAAAATGTCTTGTCTAAATTATAAAATAAAAAGGCTTTTAGCACAATATTAATCTAAAGAAAAAACCCATCATAGTAGCACATATCACTATGTATTTCTCAACCAATATTAATGATTTTTTATGACATAATATATCCATCCCAATATATTGCGTGAGTATCATGTCGGTTTTAAAAGTTGTAAACTTTCACATGCGGTAAGAAGATTCGAACTTGTGACCATGACTTTTACCAACACTTTTTTGGAGGAGTTGGTAAAAAAAATGTTAAATTTGAAGATTCATGTTGATAAAAAAATTAAACTTAAATTCATACACTTATCAATTTAAAACCCAAAATATATTTGAAATTAAATAACTATGAACCAAATCCGTATTTTTAACAAAAATAAAATATAAATTGTAAATTGAAATAAAACTTAACATATAACAAACCATAAATAAAAAGTAATATACGATTGTTTAAACTAATACGAAAAATTAAATAAAAATTAACCAACTAAGAATGATGAAAAGGAAATATACCTAAAAATGCAAGTTTAAACCATTTAAACTTTGAAAACATAACAACGCAAAAAAACCAAATAAAATTAAAAATCAATCAAAACCAATATAAATTTGTTATAAATTTAAAAATATAATAATAATAAATTTTGAAAAAGAAAAAAGGAAGGAAGAACGTGAGTCAATATTACTAAATTGGAACAACTATAGAATTAGTTTGTTTATTAAAAGATTGATTTATTTTAATTAATTAATTATAAAATTTATTAATGTAGTAAAAATCTAAATAAGGAATATGAATTCATCAAAGCAATCTAATGGTTATAATTTAGTTTTGCTTTTCATCCAACGAGCATAGTGTCTGCGTGTTGCGGCGGCTAGAAGGTGAGGACAATATAAAAGGGAGGCGGTGGTGGAGATCGAGGGAGGCGGTGGAGAAGGAGGGCGGCGGCGGAGGGTGATAGAAGGTCGATGAGAGTGTGTTATGATTAGAGAGAATGAGGAAAAGGAGGGTATATAAGGGTTTTATGTTTAAGTAGGGGTATTTTGAGAAGAAAAAATATGCTTAATCTCTTAATCCAATTCTCTTTATAAGGGATTATAGATATAGATGGTTATGGTTTTTTCAAAAAAGAATTTAGGGGACTCTTTTATAGTTATTGGAAGATGTGATAATATTAATATCACTTACATTTGTTAAAATATTTTTGCATTTCCCTGTATCCATTTATCAAATATTTTGTCTAAAAATATCTTTAGCTCAATGGTTGAAAAGTCATCCCCCTTGCATGAGGTATTGTGTTCAAACCTAGGAGAGGACATAGGAATTAAGTCCATTTATGAGGGCTTGGCTTGGGTATACCCAGTTCAAGTCTGAGGGGGCAGAGTTTACCCCTATTAATCGTCGTGCCTTCGGGCGGATTAGTAGGGGGTTTTCCCCCCATCGGGTATTTGAAATAGACATTTCTACTTCGAGGGAGCTCTCTAGCGCGGACCCGGTTAAGACAACGTATGCTAGACCTCCCGCTGTCGAATCACGACACGAAGTTTTCAGCGAAATTCACCTTTCAAAAAAAAATAAATATAGCTGCAAGAATTTTTGCTTTTAAATCTATACTTGTTTTAATTTTCTGACGGGATTTTTAACCTTTTTAAATAGAATTGCGACAGATTTTTCGAGTGATATCTCCGTATATTTTGACCTGTCGGAAAATTTGTCAGTGATAAGTTTCCCAAAGAGTTTTCCCTACATCAAGGTTTTGTTGGGAGTCCGTTTGCAAACTCGTTTACCAACAGATTTCTGGCAAATTTTTGGTCGAAAGATTTCATTTTTCTAGTAGTGATTTTTACTAATTATCGAATATTAGTTAATCTTGCATACTCTCGTTTGAGTTTCTAAATCCACCACTGGCCACCGCCGCCGCCGCCTCCGCTGCCCATCGCCGACGCCAGTGCTCACATAGTGACATAGTGTTGCAAATGTTGGACTAACACAAAACGTTCTAGTCGATCCATGGTTTAAAATGTTTCAAAAATTGTACTAAAATAAGTAGCTATTTTACCAACTATAGCGATCGATTAGCTTAATGAGTAAAAAATAGAATGATTTTCGTATCATACCATTTATTACTTAACTTGTAATTATTTAATTTTAATCTTATATAATAACACAAAAAGGAGAATATACTGGAAATATTTGATGATTTATTACATCCCTATATAATTAATAACGTGTTATCATTTTATGATATCGTAAATTGACAAATATAGATAAAAAAAATATTGAATATGTATTAATTAATATCATGATGCAAAATATGTCAAGTTAATTTGTGTCATGCTAAAGTGATTTATTGTACAAATAAACAATTCTTCATTGAGAATTATGGCATTTATAATCAAAATTAAGATATAAATCTTGGAATAAGACCCAAGAATTCTTGAAACCTATCCAACCTCCAATAATTCATCTTTACAGATGTAGTAAGTGAGACACGAATATTGGTGAAACATCCCAATGTCAAAGAACTTACTCATAAGTCACCAACCTTGATTAAATCATCACGTCAATCAACGCCTCATATTCTAAAGGTGTTTTTACATATTTTTAACAATATTCTAATAGATTGATATCTGTCTTATTTATTGATTTAATATTTATAATGATTATTACCATATGAAGATAAATACAAGTGAAGCCCATTATATGTTGTAGAATCAATATATATTTTATAAAACCGAATTCATGTAATCAAATCTAAGAGTTAATTTTAAAAGTTAAAGGTGTAATACAAAGTGGACACTTTTAATTCCATGGAATATATCTTAACATGTAAAAAAAATTATTAGAGCTATGATTTGGTGAAATTTGAAATTTACTTGCTAAGAATTTAGCCTTAAATTATATGTTAATATAATAAAACAATTATATATATATATATGGAGTTAGGATTTTACATTAGATATGCCAGTCATATATATATATATATATATATATTATAGAATATGCTATAAATTAATTTTATCAATAAATTAATCATTTTTTTGGTATTTTCATAAGTCATAAATTATTTTATCAATAAATTAATATTTATTTTGGTATTTTCATAAGTCATAAATTATTTTATCAATAAATTAATATTTATTTTGGTATTTTCATAAGTCATAAATTATTTTATCAATAAATTAATATTTATTTTGGTATTTTCATAAGTCATAAATTATTTTATCAATAAATTAATATTTATTTTGGTATTTTCATAAGTCATAAATTATTTTATCAATAAATTAATATTTATTTTGGTATTTTCATAAGTCATAAATTATTTTATCAATAAATTAATATTTATTTTGGTATTTTCATAAGTCATAAATTATTTTATCAATAAATTAATATTTATTTTGGTATTTTCATAAGTCATAAATTATTTTATCAATAAATTAATATTTATTTTGGTATTTTCATAAGTCATAAATTATTTTATCAATAAATTAATATTTATTTTGGTATTTTCATAAGTCATAAATTATTTTATCAATAAATTAATATTTATTTTGGTATTTTCATAAGTCATAAATTATTTTATCAATAAATTAATATTTATTTTGGTATTTTCATAAGTCATAAATTATTTTATCAATAAATTAATATTTATTTTGGTATTTTCATAAGTCATAAATTATTTTATCAATAAATTAATATTTATTTTGGTATTTTCATAAGTCATAAATTATTTTATCAATAAATTAATATTTATTTTGGTATTTTCATAAGTCATAAATTATTTTATCAATAAATTAATATTTATTTTGGTATTTTCATAAGTCATAAATTATTTTATCAATAAATTAATATTTATTTTGGTATTTTCATAAGTCATAAATTATTTTATCAATAAATTAATATTTATTTTGGTATTTTCATAAGTCATAAATTATTTTATCAATAAATTAATATTTATTTTGGTATTTTCATAAGTCATAAATTATTTTATCAATAAATTAATATTTATTTTGGTATTTTCATAAGTCATAAATTATTTTATCAATAAATTAATATTTATTTTGGTATTTTCATAAGTCATAAATTATTTTATCAATAAATTAATATTTATTTTGGTATTTTCATAAGTCATAAATTATTTTATCAATAAATTAATATTTATTTTGGTATTTTCATAAGTCATAAATTAGTTTTATCAATAAATTAGAATAAAAAAATTTTTGAAGAAGCATCATACGTAGTATATAATATTAATTATATATTTGATAAAATTAGATATATATATATATATATATATATATATATATATATATATATATATATATATATATATATATATATATATATATATATATATATATATATATATATATATATATATATATATATATATATATATATATATATATATATATATATATATATATATATATATATATATATATATATATATATATATATATATATATATATATATATATATATATATATATATATATATATATATATATATATATATATATATATATATATATATATATATATATATATATATATATATATATATATATATATATATATATATATATATATATATATATATATATATATATATATATATATATATATATATATATATATATATATATATATATATATATATATATATATATATATATATATATATATATATATATATATATATATATATATATATATATATATATATATATATATATATATATATATATATATATATATATATATATATATATATATATATATATATATATATATATATATATATATATATATATATATATATATATATATATATATATATATATATATATATATATATATATATATATATATATATATATATATATATATATATATATATATATATATATATATATATATATATATATATATATATATATATATATATATATATATATATATATATATATATATATATATATATATATATATATATATATATATATATATATATATATATATATATATATATATATATATATATATATATATATATATATATATATATATATATATATATATATATATATATATATATATATATATATATATATATATATATATATATATATATATATATATATATATATATATATATATATATATATATATATATATATATATATATATATATATTTATATTGATATATATATATATATGTATATTATTATATTAAATACATATTATATATATTTGATAATTATAAAATAGAAGGACTAATGTTGTGTTTTTTTAATAAATTTGGTAATAATACAATTATTTTGATCTAAGGTTGTAATTCAAAAGTTTGAACTCATCTAACGGTGTTTGTTCTGCGTAAAAAAATTTAGGACCCTGTTACAAATTCTGACACCTTTTTATTAAAAGTATCGTGACAATTATACAATGACACTATATTAAAAATGGAGTATAACTATTTGATAATAATAATTACTATTTCATGAAAAGTACTAAAAGTAAGCTAGTTCCTAATTTAAGTAGGGAACGGCTATTTACACACATCAACTGTTTGAAGGGTACACTACCGAAACGTCCCGTTTCATGTAATACATTGCGTTTTATGTCATGTTTTACTATA
>CM067170.1:122340659-122363834 GCA_034093135.1 Erigeron breviscapus | reverse complement strand
TTTAGGTTGCTTAATCTTAAATTTAGACAAGAATAACAACACTTTCGCCCCAACCTTAAACTCCTTCCTACGAATCCTCTTATCATGCCAAACCTTGGTCCTCTCCTTGTATAGCCTCGAATTCTCATAAGCACCTAGCCTAAGCTCATCAAGCTCGTGAAGTTGCAACATCCTAAGTTCACTTGCCTCCATCAAATCCAAATTCAAGTTCCTTAAAGCCCAATACGCCTTATGCTCTATCTCAATAGGAAGATGGCAAGTTTTGCCATAGAGCAACCGGTATGGCGTGGTGCCAATCGGCGTCTTATAAGCCGTCCTAAACGCCCACAAGGCGTCATCTAACTTCTTTGACCACACCTTGGGGTTATCCCCAACAGTTTTCTCAAGAATTCTCTTCAAGGCCCTATTCGTGTTTTCCACTTGACCACTGGTCTGTGGATGGTATGAGGTAGAAAAGTAGTGGACAACACCGTACCTCTTCAACACTTTGGCTAACTGATGGTTTGCAAAATGGGTACCACGGTCACTAATCAGAGCTCTAGGGCAACCAAAACGACAGAACAACTGTTTCAAGAAATCAATGACTACACGCGCGTCGTTCTTGGGCAAAGCCTTGGCTTCGACCCATTTAGACACGTAGTCAACGGCGACAAGAATGTACTGAAACTTATTAGACGGTGGGAAAGGTCCCATAAAGTCTATACCCCAGATATCAAACACTTCACATACCTGAATGCTCTGTTGAGGCATCTCATCCCGTTTAGTGATGTTCCCTTGTCGCTGGCAGATGTCACAAGTCTCAACCAAAGTTTGGGCCTCCTTGAAAATTGTTGGCCAATAGAAACCTGCATCAAAAACTTTCTTACCCGTGACTGAAGGACCATAATGACCCCCAGTTGGCCCGTAGTGACACGCATCCAAAATCTCTCTAGTCTCAGCTCCAGCAACACATCTCCTAACCATACCATCTGCACAAACACGAAACAAGTATGGATTGTCCCAAAAATAATACTTAACATCCGATATGAGCTTCTTCTTCTGCTGGTACGTGAAATCATTAGGTATCTCACCTGCAACCAAATAATTAGCTATATCTGCAAACCAAGGAGCTTCATCAGAGTTAGAGATAAACATTAAAGACTCATCGGGAAGTGATCATTGATCTCCCCATCACGAAGTTCCTCCCGGTGAGGATCTTCCAAACGACTCAAATGGTCGGTAGCCAAATTTTCAGCCCCTTTCTTATCCTTTATCTCAATGTCAAATTCTTGCAACAAAAGAATCCAACGGATAAGCCTAGGTTTAGCATCCTGTTTCGAGAACAGGTACTTAAGGGCTGAATGGTCAGTGAAAACTATGGTCTTACTCAAAACAAGATATGATCTACAACTTATCAAATGCAAAGACCACTGCAAGCAACTCCTTTTCTGTAGTGGTGTAATTTTGCTGGGCGGGGTTCAAAGTCTTACTAGCAAAGTAAATGGGTTTGAAATGTTTCTCAACCCTTTGCCCTAGCACAGCTCCAACAGCATAGTCACTTGCATCACACATCAACTCGAAAGGCAATTCCCAATCTGGAGCTACCATGATAGGAGAATCAGTCAACTTCTCCTTCAATACCTGAAAAGCACTCAAACAAGCATCATCAAAAACAAAAGGAACATCCTTCTCCAACAAGTGGGTCATAGGACGAGTAATCTTAGAGAAATCCTTAATAAATCGACGATAAAAACCTGCATGTCCAAGAAAACTCCTTACCCCTTTCACATTGGAAGGCGGGGGTAATTTGGCAATTACATCTATCTTAGCCCGATCAACCTCAATCCCGGCCTTGGACACTTTATGCCCTAGCACAATACCCTCAGTCACCATAAAATGACACTTTTCCCAATTCAAAACAAGGTGTGCCCTCTCACACCGTTCCAACATCCTATCCAAATTACTCAAACAAGAATGAAAAGAATCCCCAAAAACTGAAAAATCATCCATGAAAACTTCCATGGAAGTTTCAAGCATGTCTGGAAAATAGCAATCATGCACCTTTGAAAGGTGCCAGGGGCATTACACAAACCAAACGGCATTCGCCGATAAGCAAAAGTGCCAAATGGACAAGTAAAAGTGGTTTTCTCTTGGTCCTTGGGATCAATGGGTATTTGAAAGTACCCGGAAAACCCATCCAAGAAACAAAAATATTCATTCCCTGCAAGACGTTCCAACATTTGATCAATAAAAGGAAGGGGAAAGTGATCCTTACGGGTGACATCATTAAGCTTACGGTAGTCTATACAAACCCGCCAACCCGTAATAGTCCTAGTGGCCAAAAGCTCCTTATTATCATTTTCAATGACTGTCATGCCCCCCTTTTTGGGCACACAGTGGACAGGACTTACCCATGAACTATCAACAATAGGAAAAATGATTCCTGCATCAAGAAGCTTAATTACCTCTTTCTTAACTACCTCCTTCATATTAGGATTCAGCCGCCTTTGTCTCTGGACAACGGGCTTAACATCATCAAGAAAATGAATTTTATGCTGGCAGAAATTAGGACTAATACCTGGGATATCTGTGGTCTTCCAAGCAAAAGCCCGCTTATGGGCTTTAAGAACAGACATGAGACGGTCTTTCTCGTCACTCGAGAGTGAGGACGAGATAACCACTGGAAGAGAATACTCACCTGACAGATATGCATACTCTAGATGGGTTGGAAGCGGCTTGAGCTCCAAGTTAGTAGGTGGTACATCAACAGAGTTAGGTACCCTTGAACTCCCGTCAGCAACTACCTCCTCAAAAGTCTCGTCCAAGCTCAGTGCCATGACCTCTGCAAATAAAGCTTCATCAGTAATTTCTCCAGATCCTAAATTAGCGATCTCTTCCTCTCTAATATCTGTCTCCATGAATTCCTGAAATTCTTGATCTAATGCATCATCAATGACATCAATCCTGAAATAAGTCTCATCATTAGAATATGAATGCTTGATAGACTTTTCAACATTAAACACAATCCTATCAGTTCCTACGCCTAAGGAAATCTCCTTATCCTTCACACGGATAACGGCATCCGTGGTATTCAGGAATGGGCGTCCAAGAATAAGAGGGACCTTCGTATCTTCCTCCATCTCGAGGATAACGAAGTCAACTAGAAAAACAATATGGCCAACTCTGACGCTAATGTTTTCAGCAATCCCGATGGGATACTGAAATGAATGGTCAGCAAGTCTTATACTCATGCGAGTAGGGCGAAGGACTCCCAAGGACAACTTGGCATAAACCGAGTAAGGCATCAAATTGATGCTAGCCCCTAAATCAGCTAAGGCTTTACAAATAAGAGTTCTAATAGAGCAAGTGATAAGGAAACTCCCTGGATCTTCAAGCTTTGGTGGAATGCGGTTCTGCAAGATAGCAGAACACTCGGCATTAAGAAAAGTAGCCTTTGCCTCATCAAATTTCCCTTTGTCTGTCACAAGCTCCTTAATGAACTTGGCATAATTGGGCATTCCCTGAATAAGATCAACTAAAGGAACATTAATATGAACATTTTTGATCATGTCCACAAACTTGTTATATTGCTCCTTCAGCCTTGCTTTCCTGAACCTCTGTGGAAATGGTATCTTTGGCTTGTATGGTTTAACCTCTGGAACCACAGCCGGTTTTGGTGGAGTGACCGGAGTCTTCACGGTCGGATCTTCCTCCATCTCAAGCTCTTCATCAACACTATCATCATCGCTCCCTTTATCCTGCACATCTGAAACAACAACCTTAGGTATAGGAGGTGGGTCATAAGACTTACCAGTACGAGTGGTAATGGCATTAGCTTGCTCATTACGGGCTGGAGGTGGAGTGTATTTCTGTCCCGAATTAAACTGAGGCCTAGGATTCTGCTGTGTGTTGCTAGGAAGAGCCCTCGTGGGCCTAGCAAGAGCTGCCATCCTACTTTCGAGATCCTTGAAGTTAGCACCCTGATTTTTCATGTTGATTTCCACCTTCCCGTTTATCTGATCCATCCTCTCACTCAAGGCCTTAGTATCCTCCCTGATCCTTTGAATGCTAGTGTTTGTTTCAACTTGATTACTTGCCAGTTGCTTCATCATCTCTCTCAACTCGGCATTGGGATCAGTAGTAGAAGAAGAAGAACCTGACCCTTGAGCCTGCTGAGTAGGCTGATTCTGAAAATTGTCTCTTGGCCACCTGTTACCTGAAAAACGAGAATTATTAGCCTGATAAGAAGAATTATAGGAAGGATTACCTGAAGGCCGGTTTTGGTAACCGGTGTTGCGATGGAAGTTCCCTTGGGGCTGATTCTGGACATAGTTCACATCCTCGGGGCTCTTATTAGGACACTCATCAGAATAGTGCAATTCTCCGCAAAAATCACACCCGTCAGCTAGAACCTTAACATCCTTCTCAAGTGCACTAAACCTAGTCTCTTGAGCAGTAAAGCTCCTATCCATGCGCTCAGATAGCGCCTTAATCTCTCCAATAACCGCCGAATCGTTACTAGATTCAGCCTTAGCAACTCTCCCTTGGTTAGTGCCCTTTTTCATCTTCCTTTCATTCTTCAAAAATCGTTCATCATCCACCGTGGAGTTATCCTTTGCCATGTCTTCCAAAATCTGATATCCTTCGTTGGGTGTGTAAGTCCCAACTCAATAGATGGTACTACCTGAAGACACCTCTATGTCGATGGTGGAGTTACTTTGCAATATAAGCGCTGAACTGGAGACGACCTGTTACAGGAGTATATACCAAGTTCTAGATAGATTACTTATTTAAGTGACAATAAGTAAAGAACAATGCAATAATATAATATACTTGTAAAGTAAATTGGTGAGACAATATGTAATTTTCAAGTGTAATTTATTTATTAACTTTAAATAAATTACAAGGTTGTTGCGGAACCAAGATAATACAAAGTAT
This sequence comes from Erigeron breviscapus, assembly GCA_034093135.1. Lineage (NCBI taxonomy): Eukaryota > Viridiplantae > Streptophyta > Magnoliopsida > Asterales > Asteraceae > Erigeron > Erigeron breviscapus. Next base: position 122,358,917 of record CM067170.1, on the reverse strand, counting down.
TTAAATATCCTAACAACCTATGAACTACAATTGATCTACACTTGGAAATTCTCTAAACAATCGAAACACTTAAAGTTGTGAAATGTTCCTTTTAGCGATTGAGAGAATATTGCACAAGTTCACCAAGAATATTGCAGGTTTGCAAAGTATGTGTTTTGCGAAGTGTGTTCTTCTTGTTGTGCAATGACTTGTATTTATAGGCAAAGTTGACATTGGGATGTCAACTTTGGCCGTATAAATATGGTTGAGAACATTTAAGGAATAGCATTTAATTCCTTAAAATGCTGTGTAAAGTTACAGTATAAAGTAACTTTACTCAACCAGCTTTATGTACCTTTTTGTACTTTATACATAGATAAATCCTTTTATCCGTGTAATAGCACATAAAGCATAAAAGTCTTTTCCTCGTAATCAGTGTAAAGCTTTGTAAGAGCTTTCCACTGATGGTCTCCAGTTTGTAACTGACTAGAATGTCAACTGGCTTCGCTGCCATTGTCATTCTCTATCTTCCACTTGTTGTCTTCGACTTCAACTGGAATGATTCTTCAACTTGTCAGTTCTCAACTGGAGGAAGTCTTCAGTTGCGTTAACTGTACGCTGCAACTGGACTTCAATATATTTCGGACAAATCTTCTTAGTCTCCAGATGCAACTGGAGACTGGCCAGTTTCACTGAAACTGGTCCTAACAAATTCCCCCTATTTGTCCTGAAATATTGCCAAGTCTTTTTCAGTTCTTGTATCTGTACAAGTGTGAACTGGAGAGACTTGTTCGATTAAATCTATCTAAGTTTTCCAAGGCATTTTTATAGATCAATAAATGCCTTGGTTTTTTTTTTTGAGTTTGTTAGATCTAATCTATTATCTATCTTGTGGTTACAAACTGGTAACTTCATTTATACAGAGAAATGAAATTTACACAAGTTACAGAATGTAAACAAAAATACAAGCAGATAAACTGAAAGGAAAATTTAAGATGGCCCTTCGCCAATTCTCCTTTTCTTTGTCACTGAAGAGATAGGCTGAGAGTCTTCAGGATCAATATTCAACTTAAGCTCCAGATTCTCTTTATGTTGAATCTTGCCCTTCAAGAAGTTAACCCAAGCTTTCTCAAACCTATTCTTTTGTGCCTTTGCTTCCAAAAAGTTCACCATTTCTACCCATTCTGAGAACCCATATTGCATTGCACCAGGATTGTCAGTTCTAACCAGTGGCCCTCTAGCATAACTGACTTCAACATGAAAGTACTTGGTGCCTGGCTTAATTGTTACATAAACACCATTGATTGCCCCACTGTGTCTTCTGGTTGCCATGATATGGGAATAATACTCTCTAGCTTCAGATTCATTTGATATTTTAATACTCCCAGCTCCAGCAGCCAGCACAGCATTCTTGATGTCATCATTTGATACATCGCCAGTTGGTTCAAGAAAGGTTCTAAGATCAGCATCTCTATGCAGTGGCTTTCTTGGTTGAGGGTTCCTTCTAGGTGGATTCAATACCCTTTTCACAACCTTCTTCACATTTTCAATTCTTTTCAAAATCCCACTGGCCCTGTTCTCCTTTGCCTTCTCCACTGATATATTCAAGTTTCTGGCATCATGCTCAGCTTCATCATCAGGATAGTGCCTGTCCAGTTCAACGTCAAGCATTTCTTTTAACATACCCACTATCCTGGCATCATCTTTTACTCTTGCATATTCCTCCTTAGTAATTCCCAACAAGTGAGCATCACTAATGTCAAGTAATTTTATCTTGGCCAGATGTTGTCTGGCTTCAGCTTGGTTTGCTTGTTTCATTTTCTTTCTTTCTTTAATTTGATCACCAAGCCTTGCCAGACATTTGCTATCACTTTCAGAAACTGGAGGAAGTACATCAGCATTGCCAGTTTCCAACATTGGTACATCAGTGGCCGGCTGGGCTTCATCAGATGCTATTGCTTTACCCTTATCCACATTCCCCCTATCCATCACATCCACATTCTCTTCAACCCTTTGCTCACCAGTTTCAGTACTGGCAGCCACAACTATTTCACTACCAGATTGACTTCCAGATGGAGCTCTTCCAGGTGCAACTGGTGCAAGGACTACACTTCTTTCCCCCTTGGCAGCATCTAGACCTGCCCTTATAACTTCCCATTCAGAAGGGTGAGATGGCAACCGGTCAAGAGGCTGCCACGATTGTATGTCCTTGCATTCTTTGAATATTCCACACATCATCCTGAAAGATCTCCACAGATGGTTGGTCTCTTTGGACTGGGTCAGAACATTTGCAGCAACCTGTTGCTGACCAGTTTTTAATTCATTCAAAGTCTTAGAGTCTTCGTCCAGACCAGAAACCACCTTTTCCTTAACTTCTTCATCCTTTTTCTTCAAATTATCAACTTCAGTTGTCAGTTTGTCAATAGACTGAGTATGATTAGATACCTGGGTGTTCAAATTATCAATGCTGCCTCTCAACTGGTTGATCTCATTAGTGAGTGGGGCCAGATCAACCTGAGGAGTGGCCAGCTTGGTGATCTCAGCTATCACCTTTTCTATCAATTGTGTTTCTCTGGCACCCAGCGTATCATCAATTTTCTGACCAACTGAAACCATCAACTGCTGCCCAAGCTCAGCCACATTCAACCCAGGTTTGTCAACCAACTCCTTAACCTGTTTTTCAATCTCCCTTAAATCACTTCTGATCTTCGAACAGTGTCACCCAGCAAATTGGAGATTGAGGTTGTGACTTTGGACTTAGTAAGGTCAAAGGCTTCTTTTAATGAAGAGGCCAGATTGTTGCAGCCAGTGACCAACTCATTCAGCTTCTTCAACACCAAGTCTTCATTATTTGAAAACTTGTTAATCCCCAGATCAACCACCTTAATATTGGTCAGATGATCCTTGTGGTATCTGGAGAAGGACTTGGTGTTTTTGTCAAGTGTCTTTTGAATATCCTCCACCCTGGTAAGAAGGTTTTGGATATCGGCTTGAACAGACACAAATTGACTGTCCAGTGACGGAGGAGAAGGTGTCACTGGACCAGCAGCAGTTACCACTGGAGTAACTGGAGGAGGCAAATTAAGGGAAGCCTCCCCAGTTGACGTCACAGCAGTCGAGGAAGTAATAATAGGAGTGGTAGAAGAAGAAGGGACTGAAGTAACAATGTGTTGTTCATGCTGAGAATGCTCAGGTGTGAACAACGACGGCGGTGGGGGTGGCATTTCTCGAAGAAGTGAGAACTGCCCAGATGGTGATGGTGCCATACGTCTGTTTCCAGACATATAGTTATATGTGGGAAATGGAATTTCAGTAGGCTCATTTACTTGGGATGGTGAAATTGAAATTGAAGCATCTGGAGGCGAGACTTGAGATGAAGGGTTTTGATCTTGTACAGAAGAATAAAAAATCTCCAAGTCTGATGCAGTACCTTCAGAATCCGAAGACTCAATAAGGATTTCCTCGTCATTAACATTCATGTCCAGATCCATGAATGTAACTGAGGGCTGACCAGATGGGTCAGTCTCCAGATGACCTTCTCCAGTTTCCTGGAAGGTTGCATCTGTTGGAGGATCAGTTACCGAGGTAACTTCACCAGGGATAGAGGTCACTGGGGTTGCCTCAGTTATAATTGCTCTATCCACAATCATAACATCATCAGTCTCCAGCAGTGACTGGCCAGAGACGTCGTCAGTTCGTGCAATAGAAGTGTCAGAAGATAGGCCGTGGACACTTTGTGCTGACTCAAACTCTAATCTGGGTTGGGGTAGCCCAGTTTCATCTTCACCACCCTCTCCTACAGAAATTGTGAGGGTGGCTGCTTGCGGTTGTCCCATTTGACTTTCTCCAGGTTCCTGTTGGGAGGAAACTGGAGGGCTGGTCTGGTTTCTACTGTCAGTGGCAAGTGCTGACAAAGTCCTAATGCGACGTGTTCTTGTTGCCTTTGGAACACCTGAAAGACCTGTTGGGAGGTCTCCAGGGTAAATGGTTGTGGGGACAGACACGCTGGAGCTGGAGGGGTTAGACTGTTGCCCGGGTTCGGAAATGGTCACAATTCCAGCAGACGAACTGGTGGGTCCCTCATTATTTTTTTTTAATTTTTTTTTTTTTTTTTTTTTTGGTTACACTTGGTGGGTCCCTCATTATTTTGAGGCCCGCCCAGTTGTCTTTCCGACTCACCTTGGACTGGTGCATCGGTTTTTGCAAATGCCAGCCGCATTCTATCTGAATCTCGACCTCTCCAGCTTCAGATACTAGAGAGTCAAGATTCCTCAACAAATCTGGGACAGTGTATAGTGAATCTGTGCTAAAATAAGCTTCACTGCCCAGAATTTGTAGAAAACAGAGAGAGAGATACCTGGAGAAGGGGATACATAGTCCCCTGGTGCCCTTCAGTTTTTGAACCAGGCTTCTGTATAGGATATCAGCAAAATCCACTCTCAATCCATTCCACAAGCAGTATGCCATTTCTGCCTGTGCAGAGTTAATCTGGTCAAGTCCACCAGAACTCCCACCCATACTTTCCACAAGGTGGATGAAAAAGTACCTCCATGAAGGTGTAAGGCCCTTCATGGTCATCACACCTTTTGTTTTCAAAACCCCTTTTTCTAGGCACTCCTTGTGTCCCATATCAAGGAGGACCTGGCGAAAATTTATGTTAGGGGAGATGACAACAGGAGACTCTCCTTGTCTCCAGTAATTGAGGTGTAGAGCATCCCTCAATACATCTGCTGATAAGGTACACCGGACTGTTCCACTTTTTAATGTGAAACTGATGGAAGAACAGTCGGAAGAAAGAGAAGCGGTGTACCAAAACTCACACAAGTAGTCGTGAAACATCTTGCGTGGGTTTAAGGAGAAGGAGGGTCCGATTGGAGAATCCCTCAAAAATCTTTGGATTCTCCCAATAAGGGTATCGGACCCTTGGGTTCCTTGTAAACTCGCCATCGGATTATTTGGATTTAGTTTGATGAGCGAAGTATTACCAGGAGCACCAGATGCCTGTTTGACACCTGGTGGGGGAACATATGGGACAGAGAGGAGATTTACATCTCTTGAACGGGATGATTTAGGTGCCATTGAAAGTGAAATTGAAACTTTGGAATTAGGGTTCTTGATTTATGAAGCAGAAAGAGAAATGAAGAGTTTGATGATGATTGGAAGTAAATGAAAGAATGTAAAGGGAAGTAAATGTGATCAGAGTAAATAAGGGTATTTATAAGGAATTCAAGATCCCAATGAAATACCAAAAAATATATTTTATTAACAAAATCAATTTTGTAGATATTTTTACAAAATAAGTTTGAATTTTGAATCAAAAACATAATTCACCGTGTCAGCATTAAATGCTACGACGGCTTAACTTACCCACGCGCCCACTAATTTTCATTTTCCCAATAAAAACAGTTGTCATTTACCAAAATGACTTTAAACACGTCAAATGACGATATCAAGTGGGTTAAAACACTCGAGTACCATCACGTGTCACAAATATTGACCAAGTATTTTCTAACGTTATGAAAAATTAAGACAAGACTGAACCTGGACACTGGAGGATTAGTCCAGCGCCAGTTTCCAACTGGAGAGTTCTCCAGTTGCCATTTTCAAACAAAACGAATTTTAGTCAGAAAATTATTTTGAGTCTTTCCCCCTAAAATGATGATCCAGAAATCGATTAGTGCCAGGATAGTATCACAAAGGCGTTCGATAGCCTGGCGAGCAAAGATTATCTGGACCTCCTCAACCGGAGAACTTCATCAGTGTCACTGACGCGTTCATAACAAAATCTCCAGTTTTAAGGATTTAACATTCCCAGTTCGCTGATGAGATGTTTAAAGGTTTTCTCATCAAGAGGTTTTGTAAAAACATCAGCGAGCTGTTTGTCAGTGGGGATGAAATGAATTTCAATGTCTCCTTTCATAACATGATCGCAAATAAAATGATACCTGATGTCAATATGCTTTGTCTTGGAGTGCATCACTAGGTTGTGAGATATAGCAATTGCACTGGTGTTGTCACAAAAGATTGGGGTCCTTGTATACTTTTGACCATAATCTAGTAACTGGTTCTTGATCCAGAGAATCTGGGCACAACAACTGGCCGCAGAAATGTACTCTGCCTCAGCAGTGGACATAGAGACTGACGTCTGCTTCTTGCTGGTCCAACTTACCAGTTTTCCTCCAAGGAAATGACAACCACCAGTTGTTGATTTTCTATCTATCTTACAGAATGAATTAAGAGTGATATTCTTGAATTCAGTGCCATTATCACTTCTTAATTGCCTAACAGCCTTTTGTAGAGAATTTCAGCTTGCTTGATGAAATGAATAATGCTGTCAGCAGCTTCACTCTTGTGTCTTAGAAAGAAAACCCAGGTGTATCTTGAATACTCATCAACAATTACCAAGGAGTACCTCATTCCAGTGAATGATGGAGTACTGATTGGTCCAAATAAGTCCATATGAAGCAGATCCAAACAATTTTCAATGGTTGAGCATGTCTTAGAGTTAAAAGTAGCTTTATGTTGCTTGCCTTTCTCACAAGCACCACACAACTTGTCCTTCTCATAATTGATCACTGGAATCCCAGACACCAACTCTTTCTTACACAGCTTGTTGATGTCTTTGAAATTCATATGAGACAGCCTTTTATGCCACAACCAATTCAGCTCATCTTGAGACTTTGACATGAAGCATACTTCTCTTGTAACAGTTGGATTTCTCATGTCAAAAGAATACAAAGACTCATCCCTCTTTGCAATCAGAACCACATTGCCTTCTAAATCAAGAACAATCCCCTTATCAGACCTGAATCTTACCTCATAACCAGCATCACACAACTGACTCACACTGATCAGATTGTGCTTCAAACCATTAACATATGAGAATCCTAAAGCTACATAGCAGGGACTTACATCCGGTCATATGCTTGGAACAACCACTGTCCAAGTGCCAGGTATTATCGTCGTGACCGCCCTGCAATTATGATAAGAGATTAGTTCATTTTGGGAACCCATCCAAGGATGGGTTCACCAGAGCTGACCTTCTGGTCTGACTCAGATTGGGGAACTAAACACAGACTCTTATCACTTTTTGAAACCCATTGTTGCTTGGTCTGTCTTTTACCAGATTCAAAGTTCTTTTTAGCAACATTTAAAGTTTCCTTCTTAACAAAACCTTTGCCTATTCCAGCTTTCTTAGATTCAGCTCTCAATTTTCTTTGATCAACAATTTTTGGATCAGACACATCCTTAAGAAAATTGGTTTTCATAGACACCTTATCAGTTCTGGACTCAACATAGTTTAAGATCATCTTTTCAGAATCAGATTTGGTGTTACTTGAAACAGACTCAGATTTTGCTAGTGACTCATTTCCTAGAGAACCAGACTTCTTACTCTTTAAAAGCTTAATTTTCTCCTTAGGAACACTGTGATCTCTAACCTTTCTTTTATTTCTCTTAGAACTATTCTTGTTTGTTTTATTCTTTGAATCTGACACAGATTGGGTAATGGTCAGCTTGGACAAGTCAAGACTTTCCTCAGGTTTTAACTCAACAACCTGATCAGCTTCAGACACAGCTTCAGCAATGGTCTGACCCATGGTATCAGGATCCTTAAACCCAATACCAGATTTCTGAACCAACTTAATTGGTTTAGAAATAGTCTTTTTGGTTTGGACTTTGGGTGGTGAAGGAGGCTGATAACAAGGCTCCATAGCACATACTTCAGCAATGGCTATGGCCCTATCATAATCACCATCAAAGATAGCTTGGATCTGATGAGGTATTTGTTCATTTACACATTTTGCAACTCTTTTAGAACTGACACACCATGTTTCAGTGATCTGTTTGACCTTTAAAAATCTTTCTTCTGCAGTTTTAGCTTCCTTAATCAAAATGGAGTTTAATTGCTTTTGAGCTTTAACTTCAGATTTTAGTTTTTCAATGATGTGACTCTTAGAGCTGTTATCAAGTTTCAAAAGATGTATTTCCTTTTTAAGTTCTTGATTAAAATGTTTTTGTAACAAAACCTCATCACCAAGTTTGTTCAGTCTGGACAGCTTCTCATTATCAGACAGATTGGAAAAAGAAGTTACCTCAGGTGGAGCAGTCTGACTGGTGGATGCCTGGTGAGCTGACTCTGATTGCTGTTGTATTCTTGCCAGATCTTCAGCAAATCTTTGAGTAGCTTCTTTAGCCATGAAACACTTGGCATCCTTGTACAGCTCATCATCAGATGATGTGGCACTTTCAGCCCAGTCTTTGGCTACCAGACTCTTCTCATTTCTGTTCATCTTCTCAGTCAACTCAGCTACTTGTGCTTTCAAGGCTTTGTACTTAGTCTTGAGCTTAGAGTATTTTTCACCTCTTCCACCTTTGGCTGGCACAGCTTGAGCAGTTTCTTTGGATCTACAATCTCCAGCCATATGTCCAGTCTTGGCCACCTCTTCCTTTTCCTTTAAACTTGTTAAAGGATCTCCTTCTGATCCTTTCAGCTAACATAGCAACCTCATTTGCTAGTTCATCACCATCAGATTCATCACACTCAGATTCAGCACAAACAGAGTTAGGATTAGACATCACAGGAATATCATCATTAACATAAGGAATGATCTCATTACTAATTGAACTAGGGTGTTCAGTCATAGAAGCAACAAGTGCAGCAGAAGGCTGACTATAAGAATCACCCATAGCAATTAGTTTTTCAGCCTCTGAACATTCTTGGTTATGAAGCAAACCAAAAAGTCCAGGGAGATCAAGATCATGATACACAGAACTTAATTTAACAGATGAAATATAATTGTTCCATTTGGGTGGTAATGAATCAAGAAATTTGCTCTTTAAAACCTCATTTTTCTTATTAATGCCAACAGCAGCTAAATCATTTACCAAAGCATTAAAGCGGGTATGAGTGTCAGTTAAGGATTCATTTCTCAAGGAGAAAAATCTCTCATACCTCCTGGTCAATGTAGTAATTGTGGATTCCATGGAGGTAGAGCAACCCTCAAACATAACAGTCAATGTACCCCACATTTTCTTTGCTGTTGAACACATTTTAATTGAATGGTAAAGGTCTTTGGGCACAGCTTGGACAATGAAATTTCTAGCCTTCACATCCAAGTTTGCCAACCTCCTATCCTCATCCCCCCAATCTGCCTTGTCCTTAACTATAGATTTGACTGTGGCAGGAATGGTTGGTTGACCTTCCTTGACCACAGCTTCTACCACAATGGTTTGTGTAGGAACATAAGGACCATCCGTAAGGATGTCAGGCATATTGTTATCGATGGATTCAAGGAACAAAGACATTCTACCTTTCCACCCACTGAAATCATCTTTGTCAAACATGGGTGGTCGGGTTGAAGAACCATTATCAATATAAGATGACATTGCTTTACTATAAATGAAAATATGCAAGGATCAAGTCAAGTTAATTCTCAACCACCGCTCTGATACCAATTGAAACGTCCCACGGTGTATCAATATACCAAAGTATATTGAACACAGAACAGTTGTAGAGGGGGTGAATACAACTTTCCACAATCTTTACAAACTTTTAAACACAAAACGTTTTAAGATTCAGACAAGGAATATTAAGCAAGTAAGTAAAGTGCAGGAATCATTAAAACAGTAAAGCATTAAAACATTCTTGAACACAGATTGTTATTTTCAAATGTAATCCTTTATTAAGAAATAATCTATACAAAGAATTACAGGGTTGTTGCGGAATAAAGATATCCTATAGATATCTAAACAACCCTATGAAATGACAAACAACAATCAATTAGTTTCAGCTCAAGAGAATCAGCCCAAGCTGATCTCGTACAGACTAAGCTGTGTGTAAGAGCAGAGAAACTTGTGTGAAGAATGATTCTCAGGAAATGCCACCACATATGCAATCCATGAATGAGGCTTTTATAGGCACAAGCGCTCCTTCATTAGGTGTCCGTTGCAGCTACGTGTTCTTCAATCAGTGGTTGATGAAGGAATAATCAATCGTGCCTTTCATGGTACTTGTGGTCCCCCACGTACTGACGCACATTCTTTCATCTACCAATAGGAGTATGGATACGCATATGTAAACAACCACCAACCTGGATACTAGGAATATTCCTAGTCACGTCATTTGTCCTTATCTTCAATCCAGGTTGTTATCTTCACTTGATTATCAGACACAGATTGGGCCGTTTGTCAAGGCACCAATCTGCCTAAGTGTTTCCAAGCTGACTGCTAATCCCAAGCTGTCTTCCACTAACATCTTGGTCTTCTATCTTCAATCATCCTCTTCGACTTGGACTGAATGCTAATACATTGTTGATGCAGCTTGAATAACACTTGCTTCCATAAGATATTACAATTACAAGTATGAAGCGTGATCTGGGTCAGAGACAGATCGTAAGCTGTGTCAGCTTAGTCTGACCCAGATCAGAGTACAAGAACCAAAAGATTACTAAGTGTTTATAGGTCAGATTTGTCATCATTAAATTTACAATTAACATTGGGACTCAACACTTTCACTATCTGCTCTAACAGTTTCCACAAAAGCCAAATCACCACTTAATGATTCAGCAAGGTCCAGTTTCAGTTTCGGGTCAACTTGGTTGTCATAATCACATACCTTTTTCAAAATGATGTCCACCCATCTTCCAGTGATGACATCTTCTTTCGCCACGTGTTGCTGTTGATCTTCCAAGGCCATGAAACACATGTCCCTTTCCTCTTCTTCATCAGCTGATGAGTCATCAGAGTACTCCCATTTTCCCTCAGTTTGTGCCATTAAGCACTGATCCTTTTCCTTTTCCATGGACAGGAGGGCAATCTGGGCCTTAAGCTTCTTATATTAGCTTTGTAGCTATCATCAGGCTGATTGAAATTTGGGACAGAGGGACCAGTTTGGTTGTTCATCTGACTAGATCTGCATTCCTTCATAAAATGACCTTTCTTACCGCATTTATAGCAGGTAAGATTGGTTTTATCCAGAGAGCTGGAGTTGGAAGCATTGTTTGGGCCATTAAATCTTTTAGATTTATGCTTAAACCTATTAAAGGTTTTAGCGATCATGGCTACCAGATCATCATCGTCAGTTTCATCACAACCATCACTGATTTCAGTGGTCAGGCCAGAGTTCAAGAAACTGTTTAACATCTCCTTCATTGAGTGTGCCTGGACACTCTCTGCAGATATTAAAGCAGTACAAGGTCGCTCAGTTACACTAGCTACCTTGGGACTCTGGGCATGGTTCATGGCATCCTGCTCAGCCACCAGTCTTGCAGCATTATTGTCTTCAGTGAATCTGAAGGCTCTATAGAGCGATGCAAGAGTATGGTTGTGCAGGGTTTTACCTTGTCTTAAGACAAGAACCATATTTTCCCATTTGGAAGGAAGAATATCACAAACTTTTCAAGAAGAATATCCTTATCCTTCTCTACACCCAAGCCTCTCAACTGATTAATGAGGCTAGAAAACCTGGTGTAAGTACCAGTTAGACTTTCATTGGGTAGAGCAAAGAAGGATTCATACTTCTTGTTCAGGGCAACTTTTCTGGTGACAATGGTGTCATCACCTCCTTCAAACTGAATAACTAATTCATCCCACATTGACTTGGCACTGGGGAACAACACAAGTGTTGGAATTAGATCTTTAGGGACAGCTCCAAGGATCATGTTCTTGAGTCTGGTGTCCAGATCTACAAGTCTACGATCCTCATCAGACCAGTGGTCTTCGAGCTTTTCTTTGGAACCTCTTCTTCCAGTTGGATCTAGAAGAGGACTTACCCCAAGAGACATGGGTATATACGGTCCATCCTTAAGGATTTTCAGCATATATCTCTCTATCCCACCAAAATGCAAAAGCATTCTGGCCTTCCATGTACCGAAGGTCTCACTGTTTCCATCAAATTTTGGAACAGGAGTGTTAGAATAATGTACATGGACATGGTTTGGGGCAGTATGAGGAGGAGGGTTTGTATTAACATTTTGAACAGGTGGTGTATTAGTATTCAAAGGGTTTTCACCTTGACCAGAACCATCTCCACCTTCAGTAGTAGTCATCTAAGCAGATCTAGGCAAGTATTTTAGCCTTATGCTCTGATACCACTTGTAAGTCCCAACTCAATAGATGGTACTACCTGAAGACACCTCTATGTCGATGGTGGAGTTACTTTGCAATATAAGCTCTGAACTGGAGACGACCAGTTACAGTGAGTATATACCAAGTTCTAGATAGATTACTTATTTAAGTGACAATAAGTAAAAAACAATGCAATAATATAAAATACTTGTAAAGTAAATTGGTGAGACAATATGTAATTTTCAAGTGTAATTTATTTATTAACTTTAAAATAAATTACAAGGTTGTTGCGGAACCAAGATAATACAAAGTATGTAAATATCCTAACAACCTATGAACTACAATTGATCTACACTTGGAAATTCTCTAAACAATCGAAACACTTAAAGTTGTGAAATGTTCCTTTTAGCGATTGAGAGAATATTGCACAAGTTCACCAAGAATATTGCAGGTTTGCAAAGTATGTGTGTTTTCTTGTTGTGCAATGACTTGTATTTATAGGCAAATATGGTTGAGAACATTTAAGGAATAGCATTTAATTCCTTAAAATGCTGTGTAAAGTTACAGTATAAAGCAACTTTACTCAACCAGCTTTATGTACCTTTTTGTACTTTATACATAGATAAATCCTTTTATCCGTGTAATAGCACATAAAGCATAAAAGTATTTTCCTCGTAATCAGTGTAAAGCTTTGTAAGAGCTTTCCACTAATGGTCTCCAGTTTGTAACTGACTAGAATGTCAACTGGGCTTCGCTGCCATTGTCATTCTCTATCTTCCACTTGTTGTCTTCGACTTCAACTGGAATGATTCTTCAACTGGTCAGTTCTCAACTGGAGGAAGTCTTCAGTTGCGTTAACTGTACGCTGCAACTGGACTTCAATATATTTCAGACAAATCTTCTTAGTCTCCAGATGCAACTGGAGACTGGCCAGTTTCACTGAAACTGGTCCTAACGGTGTGATATTCTTGAAACTACCCCCGAAAGCATATCCCAATTCTCGCTTAGATTTCTTATCTAACCCCTCAAAGAAAATCTCAACATACTGTTCCTTAGTCAAATTGTGTCCTGGACAGTTTCTCAACATCTCCTTGAATCGAACCCAAGCATCCACAACATCTTCCTCTGCATTTTGTTCGAAAGACCTTATCATATTTTCTAACCTTCTTTGAGTTCGGATTAAGTAAAATTCACCAATAAAAGCCTCCTTAAGTTGGTCCCAAGTAGTGATTGAATTCTCTGGTAGATCATTAAACCAATCAAGTGCTTCTCCGGTTATCGAAATTGGAAATGTCTCAAGCTTCACGACATTCATTTGATTTTGACCATATTGATAAAGTCGAGCCAACTTTTCAAACCGATCCAAATGTTGGTAAGGATCCCATTTCCTTTTTCCGTCGAATTGTTGCTCTTCTATACTCTTGAGATGATTCCCTTTCAAATTGAAGGTGTGATCAATGGTCGGAGGTCTAATGTGAGGTCCCAAATACGATGGTTAACCCAGAAGTGTATAATACAACAAGTCTAATAATCACTAGAATGGACTAGTATTACTTGTAAATAAATGCAAGAATATATAAACAAAGTAATACAAGACTTAAAGCAATAAACAAGTAAGGTGGAACATTATGTATTTTTCAAGGTGTATTTTATTTATGATGTTAAATAAAATACAAGGTTGTGCGGAATCAAGATAATACAAATAAGTATGTATCCTAACAACCTATGAATTACAAATGATCTATATTTGTTAAATAACTCTTTTGGATCGAGATACTTAAAGTTGTAAAGTATCCCTGTTTAAGATCGAGAGTATTTAGACAAATTCACTCTAATGCTAAATGTATGCTTTAAAGTAATTTTTACAAAGAAATGACTTTGTATTTATAGGCAACAAAATTCACCAGTGAATTTTGTGTCGTACAAATATGGTTGCATGCATTTAATGAACCGACAAGAACATTAAATGCATTGGTTACGGTACAAGGATAAAGTCACATCAATATGACTTTATTCTTTTAACCAACCACCTTTACACACGTATAAACTTTGGGAAAGAACAAGTGGAATGTTCTTTGGAAAGTGTGTAAAGGCAAAAGTCAATTCCTCGATATCAGTGTTCAGACTTGTAAGGTCTAGAACACTGACAATCCTCCAGTGTTCAGATCTGGTAAGACTTCCAGTGGACTCCACCATTTGTCAGTCTTCTTTATTCTGACTTCAGTCTTTGACTTCAGTGAGAACGTCTTCAGTAGAATAGATCTGGACTGGGGTGAAGTCCAGTGAGCTAATCTGGAATACTCCAGATTTCCTATACAAGTGTTTGCTCACTGGTCTTCCATTATTTCTGAACAAATCTTCAGAGGGACTCCAGTTTCCAAGTCTGGAGTAGGTCCAGTAATATACCATTTCTGGACAGATCTTCAGTAAGGCTCCAGTAGTCGAGTCTGGAGCGAGTCCAGTAAATCTGGACCTAACAAATTCCCCTATTTGTTTAGAAATAATGCAAGTGTTTTCAATCTTATATCTATACAACTTTGTATGCTTGAAAAACACAAGTTTTGACTTAGTCTAAAAAATAAGTTACTGGAAAACACTTTATAGATCATCAGTGTTCCAGTTTCATCTTTTAATACTAACTTAGACTAAATCTGATCATTTACTTTTATGAATTAAAAATTGCAACTAATATTACATACATCAACTGATAAATAGTTACAATTTTTATCAAACGATAAATTACAATAAGTAAATGATATAAGAGTCAGGCCCTTCTCTTCGATGTCTGTCCTGGAGCATCTTCAGAAGCCTTTCTCTTTGGTGATGGAGAAGATGGTACTGATTCTGGCGATTTCATGCCTATTGCAACTTCCATTTGTTGCTTTCTTCTCCATACCTTCTCAACCCTCTTCAGAAATGCTTTAACATCAGTCGACAAATCTGTCTTCCCCCTGAACGTTAAGGCAATCTCCTTCAGTTCAGTCCATCCAAACGCCTGGACTGAAGTACTCTTCTTTCATCAGTAAAGTTACCTTCCCTGGTCAACTTTGACATACCTTCATGATTATCAGCAAGCTTAATCTCTGCACCAATGATCCTTCTAGCATCAGCCCTGAAATTCAACATTTCATTATACTTGTCTTTCCATTTGGCTGTCTGGATCATTGCTTCAGTTTCCTTTGACACTCTCTGTTGTTCTACAGCAGACTGGAGTTGTTGACGATTGATTTTCAGAGAAGTATCTAGGGGAATGAATGTGCTTACATCAGCATCTTTAATTGCTTTGATCTGTTTGGCAGTCAGTTTTGGTAAGCCTGTCAATTTCTTTCTGTACTCTAACTCCAGAGCACCAGCATTTTTCCTTATCTTCTTCTGGAGGTTCACCAGTTCCTCCTTCCTCTGCCTGATAAGTTCTGGTATACACTAACACCATAAATTATTGAATCATAAATCTGTTCTTCTTCAGCGTAAAAGGAGCGTACATGAACATCATTCAATGCATTCAGACATTGATGAACTCTGGGGTCTTCCTTCATCTTTTTGTAAACATCAATGTTTATGCCCAACCTGCCAGCATTATAAGAATCCAGAGTCCCCATAGTTGCCATCTCCCTTTGATGGGCAGCAGTTCATCTTTTTGATTTCTCTTAAAGATCTCTATCATTATGCATTCTTGTTCAAGTTTCTTAGAGGTTTCATCATCAGCAGTAGGAAACTCTGATGATTCTTCAACAGTTTGCTCTTCTTCACCAGATACCATTTGTTCTTTTCCTTTAACAGACTTCAGAGTAGTTGGAATATCTGGGAAAGATTCAAACTGGGGCTCACTGGCTTCAGTACCAGCAGCTTTCAGTCAGCATAGTGGCTTCAGTGCCAAATGCTCTCTGTGCTAATCGTGCACTGGCATCAGTACCAGTCACTTGTTTTTGTTGCACAATGCTTTAAGTAGCAAAGGCCTTTTCAACAGCACTGGCAACAACTTCCTTCTTTCTAATCAACCCTTCTTGGACACCAGACGACTTTTCCCCCTTGGAATGATCACCAGTTATGGACTTGAGATCATTCCATAATTGTTCTAGCATGTCTGTCCAGTGCACCAAAAGTTCTTCCAGTCACTGGAGTTGTATCATTCACATTCTTTCTGAGTGCCTGCACTTCCTTTTTAACATTTTCAACTTCTTGAGGCAAGTGCTTTCGCAATTCTTTTTCTATCAACTTCTCCACTTGGGGGTAACAGCCCATCTTGAATAGTTCGAAGAACAGACTCAGAAATTTCTTCAGATATTTCTTTCAACATACTAAGTCTGAACTTCTTTGCACATTCATCACTAATCGTGCTAACAACAGCAGCCTGATCAAGTGTGGCCTGCTTTCCAATGAACTAACCCTAGTAACCAACTTCTGAACCTCATCCTTCAGACCTGTCAGTGGTTGAACAAGTTCACCTTTCACTGAGTCTGAACAGCATTCACCAGCCCTGTCTCCAATCCCTGGACTGCCACTTTGATGTTTTCAGTGTTGTTATTAGTGGCCAGTACCAGCTCATCCAACTTCTCAAAAACAAGCTTTTCATTCCCAGCAAATATATTCATTTCAGATGCTAGATTGTTTGATAATAAAGATTTAAAATCAGAAACAACCTGGGATGATGACTGGAGTGATCTCTCCAGGTCCGCCACCTTACTTAAAAGGCCTTGGACCTCGGCTGAAGACGAAGTGGAGAGACCACTGGGAGGTTCAAGATTTGAAGTCATTCTGTTCATTAAGGGTACTTGTGCCCAGACCTCTTCAGTTGCAATTTCATCAGTAACAACTGTTGGGTCCAGCACACGTTGTTCAGATACATTGACTGGAGTTTCAAGTGGTGGAGGTTGAGATTGTGAAGTTTGAATGGTTGGAGGAGTGAAGTATTGAGTATTTTCTGGAATTGAAGGTGGTGGTGGCATGTTTGAGTCTGGTGGGGGTGGTGGCATTTCTGATTCTGGTGGCGGCATATTTGTTTCTGGTGGAGGTGGTGGCATTTCTAGTAGACTTTCAACTTGTACAACATCCTCACCCAGAAAGTTCATATTGACATCAAAATTCTGATCTTCTGACATGGGAGAATCAGCCTCATCCCAAAACATTTCACCAACAGTTGTATCACCAGCCTGAGCACCAACCAGTTCACCAGCCTGTTCACTTGCTTCAACATTCGAATCGATTCGAGCCTCTTGCTCACCAGATACTTGTTCATCAGCCTGAACAATTTGTTTCTACCTGCTCAACAATCTGAGCCACATTTTCTTCTTGCACGACAGTCTGTACAACATTTTCTGTCTGCTCAATAACTTGTATATTTTCAACATTCTCCTCTTCAAAAATAGGAGACCCATCAATGTTCATTACATCACCAGGATGTCTTTCTGGATTCACCTGAACTCCATCTCTCATCAGAAGCCTATTTGATCTTGGTCGTCTGGAAGGCTCAACATTTGGTTGTTGACCTTCAGGAGCCACTTGTCTGATGGGTTGTACAGCTTCTATAATCTGAACATCTGGTCACCAGAGGGTCCTTCACCAACTTGACCTCTACTGGAGCCACTTCTACTTCTTCCCTTTGAAAAGAGAGCATGGACTGAGGAATATCTACCTCATTCAGTGGAGATCTTAGGTTGGTCAGATCCCTCATACTCACTCACAGAAAAGTGAGTAGTTTCAAAATCGTACTGGTCTCCTAGAGCGCTTTTAAACAACAATGAAAGAAAACGGATATATGGAACAAAGGCTTTTCTACCTTTCACTTTAAGACGCTCTACCAGATCATCAAACAGGATCTGAGCAAAATCCACTCTATAACCAAACCAGAGGCAGTAGACAATCTGGAGATGAGTCTGATTTATCTGGTCCAACCCTCCAGAACTGCCTCCCAAACATTCAACAATGTGCGTGAAGAAGAATCTCCATGAGTCTGTCAGTTTGCTCATGTAGACTGTTCCCTTCCTGGATAGCTAGCCATGCTCATCCACAATATCTGTGTGCCCCATCAGTCTGCACACTTCCCTTGTATTGATACCAGAGGGAAGTTCAATGGGCAACTCATTCTGTTCAAAATAATTCAACTGTAGAACAGACCTGAGTAAACTAACAGTGAAACCCAAGGATCTGGTACCTTGCTTCAGAGAATAAGTAATTGATGAAGTTGCATCATCATATTGTGCAGTGTACCAGATT
>CM067170.1:122328914-122339659 GCA_034093135.1 Erigeron breviscapus | reverse complement strand
AATAAGACTATAAGACTTGAACAAAAGAAGAACTTTATTTGGTCAAACATTACAAGCTACTATTACAAACATTAATAATACATTCGCTCTCAACTGGAACATACACTGGACTAAGTGGCTCGGTGTGGCTTGGCTAACTCTTGCTCCATCTGCCTTAAGAAGTTGGTATTACTGGGATCCTTGGAACAAATCTTCCAAATGTTTGTTAAGAAATGAGTAGAAGCCTTATCGATCTCGCTTAAACGAAAGAACTTCTCATCCCCATCCTCTGAAGTATAGAAGATCCCAGCAGGTCTACTTAAAACCCTTCCTTCCACAAACACTATGCCCTTTGGAAGCTGAAGATTTAACAAGGCATCATCGTCACCTGGTGGAAGCATATCGGGAGCGGATGATGAGGCGCAACAGTTCTTAGTCTTTTCACAGGTCTTTGAGAAAGTAGAGGAGTGCTACTTTCATCGTCTCTCAGAATGATATCTTTCTTCTCCCATAGTCCTCTGTAGATACTCCTTTAGACTTGCTTCACCTTTAGCCATTTTGGCATACCACTCAGCTTCTCTTTGTCTAGCAAGTTCCAATATGTTGACGTGTTGATTTTCTGGTGTTTGCACCTCAGAATTTCTCTCTGCTTCTGCAAGCAGTAGTTCCTTAGCTAACTTCAGAGAAGCCTTTTCCTCCATCGATTGTGTTTTCTGTCGTTCCATAATCTCTTTGAGAATCGTCTCTTGAAAACCACCCTGAAGTGCTTCGAAATTGTCAGGATGTGGAACAAGACTAGATAGTGACATAGGTCTCTTTCCCTTGGAAACAGTTGGGTCAACTGTTACTCCAACTTCTTCAGATTGTGAGAAATCAGCAAGTTGATACAACAACCCTTTAATTTCTCTAATTTCTGCTTCAAGTTTTGTTTGTTTGTCGATAGATTTTCTCAATAGTGCTCTATCAGCTGCTAGGAGAAAAGGAGTACTATAGTGTATTTGGTCGATTTGGGAAGTAAGAGACTTAAACGAGGTGGTTTGTTCAGTAGCAAGTGATACTATAGTACTGTTAAGTTGTTTAATTTGCTTTGACAAAAGCTCAATCGAACGTTCAAGTGAAATAATTGAGGGAGTGGCCATAGCTCAGGTGAAAGATGGTAGTAATTGATTGAATGCGTGGAGATATAGCTTCACACACAGAAAAATGTAAACGAGAGAAGGAAATTCACGGTGCCTATTATCTTTGCAAGTGCCTTTCTTATAAAGAGAACGAAAGACGAAGTGTGACCTTGGAAAACGGACAGGTGTCCATAAAATTACAGTAATCTATAATCATCACGATAGTAATATGATTTTTGAATTCTCCTCTTTACATTAGGTAGTTAAAAATCAATTTGATTGATTAAGGGAAATTCTTTTAACTGGGGAATTTTCCCTACACGATTGAAACAATATAAGAAGGCGAACAGTTAAACATAGTCTATAATAGATAACATGTTGTATTTCATCACTGTTACAAATTGAACGAGGCTCATTACACTATTTAAACAGAAATACAACAAATGAGACTAAACACTTAAAAACCATACACAGAAACCCACGTTGCTATAAACAGTAAGGGAACCACACCAAGAACAAAGGCGACTAACCATGGATAAGCTTCATCTAATGGAAGTTGAGCCACAGTAAGTAACCAAGCTATGATAATTATGTAAATCACAATTAGGAAAGGGCTCAACATTTTTGGTATAAGTAATCGTTTTGGATAGATTTTTGGGAAGGAAAATGTTAAGTTAATAAGAATGGAGAGATCTGGCTTGTTATCTTATTTTATAGTCTAAGAATGAGCCGTTTCTAACGGTCAAATATGAAAGATAAAGTGAATTTGAATTTTGTATAGTGTTTTAGTCAGACTTACCTGTGTCCAGACAGATTATCTATGCTATACCATAGATGTGTAAGTAGTCTATACTATATGTGTACATACTTGTTTGATGTTGATTAATCGTTTGATTGATTGTTCGATTTACGTATTGATTTGTGTAAACGTGATTAGGTATTCTAATCCTTGTATCTTGCTGTTAATTATGTGTGATTGTCTAATGTAGATTAGATACTTAGATGCCATGTCTTCTAATATCGATTAATTGTCACTGAGACAAAACATAAATCAAGTTAAGTATATTTTTACTCGATACAATCTAGATTTCGAGGGCGAAATCCTTTTAACTGGAATAATGTAACATCCGTAATTTTTACCGTTTGACTGTACTTGTAATTTGATTAACTACTTGAATAAACGAAAATTTTGGGCCTAATTGTGTTCATTTATCTGTAAATTGGGCCAATTATAATGTCATAATTGGATTTCTAGAATTTAGCCCATATTGCAAGACCATGATATTGACCCATATGTAATAAGGAAAATATATTATAGACGATAATTGAGTAACTGTGTTAACAGGAAGAAACGTATATGAGAAGCCTTAAGTATAATGAACGGTTTAAACAGTGTCGGTGGTACAGTGTCGGTGGCACAGTGTCGGTGAATAAACTAATAATGGAACAATTAAGACAAAGCCCGACATATTTTATGGAAAGTAGGAATACTCGTGAAATTGTCACGGACTATATTTGGTTTATTAGTGGAATAATGTTATTAGTAGACATCCGACAAAACTTTTATAAAAGGTTATAAACCCGTGATTTATTTTAGTTGTTTAGTAATCATGGACCCGGTCAAGTAGCGGATATATATCCATACTACCTCACTTAGATTTACATTATAACCTTTAAAAAATTGAAAAAACCCAACCCCCTTATTTATTATTTATATATATATATATAAGACTTTTTGTAAATAACTTACAATCCAAAACATTGTGACGATCAAAAGCAAATTATTAAAGGTTTTAATAGTGACAGATCAAGAAACCTGCCAAAGAAGAAAGAAACAAAGATGTAAGGTACTAATTAATCAATCCTTAAAGTAAGTGTATTTTATATCAACTTGCATTATTATTGATCGATCTCATAGCTATATATATATATATATATATATATATATATATATATAATATATATATATTATATATATATATTATATATATATAATACGCTAGCTGTAATGATTCACCCATAAATATTAGTATTATATGCGCGCATGTAGCATAGACTAATAGCACTGATTTTATGGTTCAAAATGCTTATAATTACTCCTAATCGTGAAACCTTAACCATTCATTTAATATAGTCGCGTCCGGTCTCTAGTAATGGCTAAGAGCGCTAGACGAAAAGTCGAAAGTTTACTTCTCCACAACCATAGCAGCCAAAAGAAGTGTTAGAAACTCACAAGATTTCATCTTAGGTCTCAATAAAAACTCACGTTAAACACTACAAAATAAATCACTTTATTTCCAAACTTTTTACAAGCAAAGGGATCATATTTTGGAGCATCAAAGCCACGGTTTTTTGGGCTGAAAGAGGGACACAAACCAACAGCCCTTTTTTCCATGAAATTTTAGCCTTTTGTAAGTTATTTTTCTGATTTTTCAACTTGTTTTTGAATTGATACATCATTCCTTGTAAAAGCACTTGAAACTATTTATTTTTAAGGATTATAAGCTTGTTTAAAAGTCTACGTTAGCCCTTTGTTCAACATAAATTGGCAGCCATCATTTCTTTAGTATTGGAATTTGATAAGGAGGTCAATGTTTGTGAAAATGTGATCAGTAGAAACATATATGAGTTCATTCTAACAATAAGTTCTTATTGAATGAATGCCTTATGTCAAAGGACGAACTAATTACATTAAACATCAAATACGTACGAAAAAATATATAATTAAACGTAACGAACAAACGAAGGCATTTCAAATAAGACAAGTAACTAGTTTACATTAAAACAATTATAATTATGCTAAGATATTTTATGCTCATACGTTAATTGACATAGGTGACAAACACAAGAACTCCGCTATCATTATACTTTCAGAATTTCTATTCGCATCAGGTGAGTTTCGTAAACCCTCCCTACTCAATTGAGATTCGGGCTGAAAAGTGTACATGTTTGTTTAACTGTTGATTGTTGATTTGATTAATTGTATGATTAAATTGTTGATGTGGACTTGTTAGCGCATTGTTTACGATGTAAGTCGCACCGTTAGCGCATTGTTTACGATGTAAGTCGCACCGTTAGTGCATTTTAATTGTAAATAGAGTTACATTTGATTTTATTGTTAAAGTACAAGGGGTCTAGGTGAAACTTATATTAGTCATATATAAACCCCTTGTAACTAATCATGTAACTAAGCCTTTAACACATAATTCCATACTTACATCTCTCTAACCTTATTTTCTCTCTCTAAACTCCATCTTCAACCTCCCTTTCACACACAAACACACTAAAACACACACATAACCCTAGAATCCACCATTAAACATCAATTAAGCTCAAATCAAGTATAACAATTGGTATCAGAGCATAATCGGTGTATCCGAGCGATCCGTATACGTATAATCAAACTGATTTTGCGTTTTATCTCGAAATTTGAGCTTAATCTCAAACTGAATTTTCTGTTTTTACTGAATTTAAGGCGAATTTGTGATTCTGTGATCAGATTAGAAGTGGATTCTTGTTTGTAACAGTTATTCAGTGATCAATTTCGATTTACAAATCATAAACTTCATTGATTTTATGTAGGTAAAAGTGAGCTCGGCAAATACAGCTTTCACTTTGTTCAAAAGAGAAAAAGTAAAACTTAGTTATAATAACAAAAGTCAAATTTTTTTTCTACTGCTGGAGCTACAGTAGTCTGGCACGTGAATCAATTCAAAGAAAAATTTCTTACATTTTACATTTAATTAAATAGAAAAACAGAAAAGAAAATTCAACAAAAATATTCTCCATCACTTCTCTCATCGATTTCATCTTCGTTTTGCATCGAATCAAGCTGAAAAACATAAGGATTTCTTCGCGGTGTGATTCTGAACAAGGAGATGTTTTCAATTTTCCGATTGGTGCATTTTTGATGTCAGTTACTATTCCGGTCAGAAAGTGAGTTTTCCGGCGAGTGTCTTATTCGAAATTTTTTTGGCTAGGGTTTATTCGCGGTTGTGTTCTGAGTATTTTGGTGGTGGTTTTGAGGTTTAATTCAAAGAACTGAAGGTTTAATCGTGATTTGAGTGTTTCCGGCGAGGTGGTTATTTTTCCGCCACCGTGGTTTGTGAAGTTTTTCCAGCCACTAACTGTTGTTTGCCGAGGTCTGTGAATCGTTTGCAGAGCTAACTGATCACCAATACTCGTGTTTGTCGAGCCAAAGTCTCGACCAGAAGTTGTGTTCTCGTGTTTGCCGACTTGACCGACCAACTCCTTTGCCAAATCAACCAATTGCCGAGCTCACTGCTTGGCAAATCATACAACTCGAATACTTAGTCGATTTTCCTTCCAAACCACCATTTGCCGACCATTTATCTCGGCAAACCATTCAAATCACCCACTTCTCCAACACTTAACCCATTTCCAATCAAACACCCCATTTGCCGAGCTCCCAACTCGGCAAATAGACCAATTTGTTCAAATAATTTTCAAAATCTGTTTTCATCATTTTCCCATCATTTGAGTGAAGCTTGAAGAAATTTTTTTTTAAACCCTCATTTACCGAGCTCCCAGCTCGGCAAATAGCATTTTGTTCTTCAAAGCTTGATTGGCTGCTTGTTGGTTGTTCTTGCTTGAGTCACTTGTCTTGTGACTTGAATCGTGGTGGTTTGTTGTCTTTGCTTGAGTCTCTTCTCGGTCACCATTGTGTTTAACCATATTTTTTATTGTGCTTGTGTTTTGAGAAAGACAGAAACTACAGAGAGTGTATTATATGTGAGTGATTTTTACAAGAGATTTAGAGAAAGGCAGAAAGAAAAGAAACAATTCTTGTGTGTGTGTTAAATGTGAACTGCTTTTACGATTTTCAACAAGAAACCATGTCTTTTAATTCATAGTGTTTTTCAAACGGTGTGTTATACACGTGATTGAGCTGTAAAAACGTGTGTCAGTCAGTTTTCTGTGTCATCTCACGTGGTATACTTCATTTACAAAGTCAAGATTATTTTAATTCAATTTTGTTTTGTCAATCAAAAGTAGTCAAACACATTAAGAATCTCGAGGAGTGTGGTCACGTGAACTTGTGTAGTGCATTGGTCTTGACATCAATTTTTTTACGAGGAGTGTAACCCCACCAGGCAAAAAAGTGTAACCCCACCAGAGACATTATTAGCGGCGACGTCGCCGCTAATACTCCTCTCTGGTGAAGTATTAGCGGCGACGTCGCCGCTAATACTGCGGGCCCCCTGTCTGTAATGGTAAATCTGGCAGAGAAATTAGCGGGCCCCCTGTCAGTGTCAGAGTATTAGCGGCGACGTCGCCGCTAATGCCTTGGTCGGGTTGACTTTTGCCTGGTGGTGTTACCCTGTGCATCTTTTTTTTAAGTGTAAATGTCTTGGACTTAATTGTTAATCACAATTGAATATTCAAATTGAAAAAGTGCATGTGCTCTGGCAAGTAACAGTGTTTTCTGATTTTTGTGTCTAGTCCTTGTCAATTGTTTTGTGTTCCATTTTTTTTTCTAAAAGAAAAAACCGTATGATGTCAATTAGTTTTGTCAAGTTGGTCATCTTTTTATTATTTTGTTTTTTTTTAGCTGGCATCAATTAGTTGAATTAGTTGCATAATTTTTTTTTCTCCACGTGAGTTTTTATTGTAGTTGAAGTCTAGTTTTATTTTTTTTAGTAAAAACTTAAGTGTCATTTGGGCTAAGAAGTTTAATTAGACTAGAGTTGTCTTTGGGCTAGTCTTTAATTGTTGGGCTAAATTTTTAAGTACTAGTTTTGAGTTGTTCGTTTCATTAGTCTGTCATCAAGTTTTAGTCAACATGTCAATCGAAGAGTTCGACTTTGATAAACTCGAAGAGTTGCACAACCATATGCAAAAACTGTTAATGGAAAGTCTTGAGTCTCGAATAGACCAACTCAAATCTGCAAACAAAGAGCTCAAATCTGCAAATGGTCTCATTTTGTCCAACATGGAAAGTCTTCAAAAAGAAAATGATCAGTTGCAATCAAAGATTTTCAAATTAACAAATGAGTTGAACAATTATTCCAAAGAGCTCAATAAAATTGTTTTGGACAACCAATCAAACGAACTTGTTTGGCAACAAAAGATTTCTGAGCTAAACCATGAGTTGCGAAACAAGTCCACCATTTTTGAGACCACACTTGAAAAAGAAAGATCCACTTTTTGTGCTAAAATCAAGTGTCATGAAGACAAGTGTTTGCAACTTCAGTCACACGAAACATCTTTGACAAAGAAAATTTCTGACCTTGAGATTGAATTGCAAACACAAACCAAATCTGTAAAGTCTGACCTTCCCAAAGTCATGATTGATGTTTGTACTCAAACTAATTGTCCTATGTTTGTGAATTCTTCTGTGCAGACTGATTGTGATAAGGTTGAGACTGTTGAAACTTCTATTCAGACTGATCCTGATGTTCCAAAGAAGGTTTACACGGGTAAATCTTCAAAACCTTTTGAAAGAAAGGTCTCTCAGTTTACTAATTACTCCTTACAAAAGGGTAAGAAGTACACTAAGAAACCAAATTTTGATGGAACAACTACTTTTGT
Source organism: Erigeron breviscapus (assembly GCA_034093135.1). Lineage (NCBI taxonomy): Eukaryota > Viridiplantae > Streptophyta > Magnoliopsida > Asterales > Asteraceae > Erigeron > Erigeron breviscapus. Next base: position 122,332,010 of record CM067170.1, on the reverse strand, counting down.
CTCTTTTCTATCATTTGAGGATAATTCTGGACATATTTCTCAAGCAAAATCTCAGTTGACTAAATCTAAATGGAAACCGATTTCAAAAGATAAGTCAATTGAGTCAAAATCATTCAAATATTCATTTTTCGGAACTTTTTGATCTTGCACCAAAACTGTGAAAGCAGTTGTGCAAAAAGTGAATGATTTTGTTTCGAAAAATCATTTCTCAAATCAATCTCCCAAGATTGCAAGTTTTTCGAAGAAATCAAATGATTTTTCACCTTTGCTTCCACGAAAACTCTTTTCAACTAAACCACCGGGTTTTAGTTCTCCGTGGAATGCAACTTCGATTCATCAAATCGATGAGAACTTACATTTGGACTTTCAAGAATTCAAAAACCATTGGACCCAATCTCAAATGGGTTCCAAAAGTGATTTCCAAGTGATTTGATGAAAAGTGGCTTATGCACACATCAGTGTATAACCCGTGCTAAAACCGTTTTTGTAATTTCTTCATTTTTAGAAAAATCCAAAAAGATTTTCATTTTCTTATTTTTGAAAAATCCAAAAAGATTTTCTCTTTTCATCTTTTTGTTTATTTACTTTGTCTTTGAGTTTCTCACAATGTTTTGGATGAGATGCAAGGCATCGAACGCCTTTGTGTACTGCCTTTGTTGTCTCATTTTTAATGTTTGTGAGCAACTTTCAAACTCTTTACTCACCTTTTATATGCAAAAACTTTGTTTATATCATGCATATATTTAGGGGGAGTTTGTTTATAAAACCAAAACTTCCAAGTGTTTAAACTCATTTTCCATTTTTAAAACACTTTGGAAGATTTTCAAACCATTTTCGATCATATTCAAAGAAGTTCGGTGTTAGATTTGCACATGAGAGTTTAGGCCACTCATTCATACTCCATGATCTTGTCATCGCCCGATGAGATCTAACCCCGGAGTTATATTCTCAATTTAGATTGTGAGGGTTTATGAGCGTGGTGATGATGTTTGTGCAAATAGGACATGAGGGAGTAGTCGAAAAGTGAGAGGTTACGGTGAAATGATGTGAGAAAGGGCTAAAAGAAATGAAAGCCCTCCCCAAAATTCTCAAAAGCCGGGTCAACACGTTTCTATCGGATTTCATTTGTTGATTTCTCGATATTGAAGAAGACTTCATGGACCCAGTGAAGCAATGCACATCTTTACCTAACCACTCAAGTATTTCTTAACAAATGCTTGTTTTATTCTCACGGAGATTTTCACATTTCTATCGACTCTTCATTTGGAAGACGTTGATATTGAAAAAGGGAGACACTCTGCTCCGGTCCCGACTTCATTTGATCACTTATCGAGTCTAGAGCGTACTTGATATATCTTTCATTTGACTAGGACACATAGAGTCTTTATATGTCTTTGTGACATCGCATATCTTTGTGATATTGCCGGAACATTCGTAGTGATATCATATTTTTGATATTCCACGATGATCGAATGAAATCCTACCAATGCTAACATCTTTTCCAACGTTGAACGTAGGTCTCACATTTTCATTTATGAATTTGTTGAGTTAACGAGAAGTCTATGTGACCTCGGATTTATTTTCCCAAAAGTCTTTGAGGATAGTAAGACATGGTTATTGAACGCCTTTGTGACACTAACCATGAATTACATTCTTTAAAGCAATCTATCGGTTGAAAAGCCATAGACCGAACCATTTAGAGATAAGCTTTGTGCATTTCTCGATGATAATGGGAAGTCCTAAAAATAGTAATCGTATTTTTAGGCCACACCATTAATCCTTTTGATTTTTGGTTGTGTTAACGGATCATTTTTTATCCGGATTTCATTTCTCTTCACACAAACACAAAGAACACAAACACCATTATAAATCTTTTTCCAACAACGCAACCTCACATTCTAGTTCACCAATAGGTTCATTGGGAATTGGGAATTGGGTTGGGTTACTTTGATTGCTTATTGTTTGTTGTGATCTACCGTGTATGCTATCAATCATTATTGTATGATGAACACGTTCCACATATTCATCATAAGGGGAGAAATGATTAAATGATTGATAGATAGAATTCAAGATATAGGTAGAATTTGATTGATAGAATTTGTTCGAGGATGATTGTTGTGTTTGGATGTTCAAAGGATCGTAAGTTTAGGTGAAGAGAGTGAATAATTATCGTCCAAGTTGAGAGATTGTTTCGAGAAAGTTAAAGGATTGATTCAAGATCGAGTATATTCAAGATGATGTATATGGTCGATATTTGAAAGATTTATTGGAAATTTGACATTGTTTGATGATTAGAAGAGTTTGAGATTGAATGAAGATTGTTCTTTTGATAGATACTTGGATTGTTAAGATTCAAAGATTGTTCATTTGAGGGGGAGCAAGAGATTAAAGATTTGTTATTGAATATTTGCTCCGATAGTTGTTTGATTGAGGGGGAGCAAGTGTTAATTGATCAAAGGATCAAATCCTTCAAAATGATTGTAGATTCAGAGACAAGTTAGACCAAGAAATGAAGTTTCAAAGCCAAAAGCTTTCGCAAAGCCAAAAGAATTCAAAGTTAAATCAAGCTTCCGCAATGCCAAGAGAATTTAAAGAAAACCAAGCTTCCGCATCCAAAAGAATTCAAAGAATTCAAAGTCAAAACCAAGCTTCCGCATGCTACTCAAAGTTCAAGTTCTCACAAATTTACTCGTTCTAGAGTAAGTTGTCCATTGACGACATCTCCTTGACCGGTGATGTTACCGCCCTTGGATCCAACAAAACTAACATATGACCCATGTATATCAACATAATTGGACAAGAAGCTTCTTGTCCCCTGTCATGTGCCTGGAGCATCCACTGTCAAGGTACCACAAATGAATTGGTTTCCTAGGAACTCCCTGCACATAAAATGAGATAAGTTAGTTTTCGAGTGGGACCTAAACCTTCATTGGTTTGGGTCGTCCCTTCTCATCCTTGAGAAGAAGTTTAGTCCAATATCCATTGCTAGAAGCCTTGGATGTAACACGTTTCTCATCTTGTCTTCTCACTGGAGAAGTCTTTGGACCTCTCGTTGGAGAAGTTCTAGGAGAATGAGGGCCAAAAGTAGGTCGAACA
>CM067170.1:122311420-122327914 GCA_034093135.1 Erigeron breviscapus | reverse complement strand
CAGTGTAAAGTTGCAGGATAAAGCAACTTTATTCAACCAGATTTATGTACCTTTTAGTAATTAAATAATAAGATAAGTCTTATTATCCGGGTAAAAGGACATAAAGCACAAAAGTCAATTCCTCGTAATCAGTGTAAAGCTTTGTAAGAGCTTTCCACTGATGGTCTCCAGTTTGTAACTGACTAGAATGTCAACTGGACTTCGCTGCCATTGCCATTCTCTATCTTCCATTTGTTGTCTTCGACTTCAACTGGAATGATTCTTCAACTGGTCAGTTCTCAACTGGAGGAAGTCTTCAGTTGCGTTGACTATACGATGCAACTGGACTTCAATATATTTCTGGACAAATCTTCTGGGTCTCCAGTTCACTGGACAGTTTCACTGGGTCTTCAGGTGCAACTGGAGACTGGCCAGTTTACCAGTAAACTGGTCCTAACAAATTCCCCCTATTTGTTTAGAAATATTGCCAAGTCTTTTTCAGTTCTTGTATCTGTACAAGTGTGAACTGGAGAGACTTGTTCGATTTAAATCTATCTAAGTTTCCAAGGCATTTTTATAGATCAGTAAATGCCTTAGGTTTTTCTTTTAGGTTTGTTAGATTTTAATCTATTATCTACCTTGTGGTTACAAACTGGTAACTTCATTTATACAAGGAAATGAAATTTATACAAGTTACAGAATGTAAAACAAAATACAAGTAGATAACTGAAAAGAAAGAACTTAATAAGATGGCCCTTCGCCAGTTCTTCTTCTCTTGGTCACTGAAGAGATAGGTTGTGAGTCTTCAGGGTCAATATTCAACTTCAACTCCAGATTTTCTTTGTGTTGAATCTTGCCCCTTAGGAAGTTCACCCATGCTTTCTCAAACCTATTCTTTTGTGCCTTCGCATCCAACACATTCACCATTTCAACCCATTCACTGAACCCATACTGCATTGCACCAGGATTATCAGTTTTAACCAGTGGCCCTCTGGTATAACTAACTTCAACTTGAAAAACTTTGGTGCCTGGCTTGATTGTTACATTGACACCATTGATAGTACCACTATGTCTTCTGGTTGACATGATCTGGGAGTAATAGCTTCTTGCTTCAGATTCATTTGTTATTTTTATACTCCCAGCACCAGCAGCCAGTACAACGGACTTGATGTCTTCATTAGATACCTCGCCAGTTGGTTCAACAAATGTGCTAAGGTCAGCATCTCTTGTCAGTGGTCTTCTTGGTTGAGGGTTTCTCCTTGGAGGATTCAAAACCCTTTTTACAACCTTCTTAACATTTGCAATTCTTTTTAGAATCCCACTGGCCCTATTCTCCTTAGCCTTCTCCACTGATATGTTCATGCTTCTGGCATCGAATTCAGCTTCATCATCAGGATAGTATCTGTCCAGTTCTACATCAAGCATTTCTTTCAACTGGTCAACTATCCTGGGATCATGCTTAACTCTGGCATACTCGTCCTTAGTGATTACCAAAAGATTGGCATCACTCATATCAAGCAGTTTGATCTGTGCAAGATGTGCTCTGGCTTCAACTTGGTTGGCTTGTTTCATCTTCTTTCTTTCTTTAATTTGATTACCAAGTCTGGCCAGTTGTTTGCTTACACTATCAAAAACTGGAGGAAGTACATCAGCATTGCAAGTTTCTAACATAGGAATATCAGTGGCCGGCTGGGCAGATGCATCAACAGCTAAACCTTTTCCCTTATCCAACACATTCCCCCTAACAACTTGCTCACCAGCTTCAGTACCAGCTTGTCTTCCAGATGAAGTTCTTCCAGGTGCAACTAGTGGAAGGACTGCACTTCTTTCCCCCTTGGCAGCATCTAGACCTGCCCTAATAACTTCCCATTCAGAAGGGTGAGATGGAAACCGGTCAAGAGGCTGCCATGTTTGCATGTCCTTGCACTCCTTGAAAATCCCACACATCATCCTGAAAGACCTCCACAAATGGTTGGTCTCCTTTGACTGGGTCAAAATATTTGCAGTAACCTGTTCTTGACCAGTTTTTAATTCATTTAAGATCTTGGAGTCTTCATCCAAACCAGAAACAACCTTTTCCTTCACTTCCTCATCCTTCTTCTTCAAACTTTCCACTTCAGTTGTCAGTTTATCCAAAGACTGAGCATGAAGGGATACCTGGGTGTTCAAATTTTCAATGCTGCCTCTCAACTGGTTGATCTCACTGGTGAGTGGGGCCAGATCAACCTGAGGAGTGGCCAGCTTGGTAATCTCAGACATCACCCTTTCAATCAGTTGTTGTTCTCTTGCACCCAGCATATCCTCTATCTTCTGACCAACTGAAGTCATCAACTGCTCTCCAAGTTCAGTCACATTTAGGCCAGGTTTTTCAACTAATTCCTTTACCTGCCTCTCAATTTCCCTCAAATCTACTTCAGATGTTCTTATAGTGTTGCCAAGCAGATTGGAGATTGACGTTGTGACCTTGGACTGAGTAAGGTCAAAGGCTTCCTTCAAAGATGTTGCTAGAGTGTTACAGCCAGTGACCAACTCATTTAGCTTATTGAACACCAAGTCTTCATTTGATGAAAACTTGTTAATCCCCAGATCAACCACTTTAATGTTGGTCAAGTGATCCTTGTGGTATCTGGAGAAAGACTTGGTGTTTTTGTCAAGTGTCTTTTGAATCTCCTCCACCCTGGTAAGAAGGTTTTGGAGATCGGCTTGTAAAGAGATAACTTGACTGTCCAGTGACGAAGGAGAAGGTGTCACTGGACCAGCAGCAGTTACTACTGGAGCAACTGGAGGAGGCAAACTAAGAGAAATCTCCCCAGTTGTCATACCAGCAGTTGAAGAAATAATAGGAGTGGTGGAAGAAGAAAGGACTGGAAAAACAATGTGTTGTTCATGCTGAGAATGCTCAGGTGTGAACAACGGCGGCGGTGGGGGTGGCATTTCTCGAAATATATCAGTAGGCACATTTTGGGGATGGGTGAAAGTGAAATTGATACATCTGGAAGCGAGACTGGAGATGAAGGGTTTTGATCTGGTACAGCAGAATCAAAAATCTCCAAGTCTGTTTCAGTACCTTCTGAATCCGAAGATTCAATAAGGATTTCCTCGTCATTAACATTCATGTCCAGATCCATGAATGTAACTGAGGGCTGACCAGAAGGGTCAGTCTCCAGATGACCTTCCCCAGTTTCCTGGATGGGTGCATCTGTTGGAGGATCAGATACCGAAGTATCTTCACCAGGGATAGATGTGATTGGAGTTGCTTCAGTTATGGTTGCTCTATCCTCAACCACAACATTAGACGAACTGGAGGGTCCCTCATTATTTTGAGGCCCGCCCAGTTGTCTTTCTGACTCACCTTCAATTGGTGCATCAGTTGAAGCGAATGCCAGTTGCATTCGTTCTGGAATCTCGACCTCTCCAGCTTCAGATACCAGAGAGTCTAAATTCTTCAACATATCTGGCGTAGTGTACGGTGAATCTGTACTTAAGTATGCTTCTCTGCCCAGAATATGTTTAAAACAGAGAGAGAGAAACCTTGAGAAGGGGATACAAACACCCCTTGTGCCCTTCAACTTTTGTACTAGGCTTCTAAACAAGATGTCTGCAAAGTCTACTCTCAATCCATTCCACAAGCAGTAAGCCATTTCTGCTTGTGAGTTGATCTGGTCAAGACCACCAGAACTCCCACCCATACTCTCCACCAGGTGGATGAAAAAGTACCTCCATGAAGGTGTAAGACCCTTCATGGTCATCGCACCCTTAGTTTTCAACACCCCATTTTCCAAGCACTCCTTATGTCCCATTTCAAGGAGGACTTGACGAAAATTTATATTTGGGGGTAAGACAACTGGAGATTCACCCTCTCTCCAGTAATTGAGGTGTAAGGCATCCCTCAATACGTCAGCGGACAAGGTACACTGGATTGTTCCATCCTTTAATGTGAAACTGATGGAGGAATAATCGGAAGAAAGAGTGGCAGTGTACCAAAACTCATACAAGTAGTTGTGAAACAACTTGCGTGGGTTTAGAGAGAATGGGGGTCCTATTGGAGAATCCTTCAAAAAATTTTGGATTCTACCAATAAGGGTATTGGACCCTTGAGATCCTTGTAAGCTTGCCATCGGATTATTGGGATTGAGTTTGATGACCGAAGCATTACTAGGAGCACCAGGTGCCGGTTTGACATCTGGTGAAGGAGCATATGGAACAGTCAAGAGATTTACATCTCTTGAACGGGATGATCTAGGTGCCATTGGAAAGTGAAATTGAAATTTAGGGTTCTTGATTTGTGAAGCAGAGAGAGAAATGAAGCAATTTTGATGATTGAGAAGTAAATAAAGAATGTAGAAGAAGTAAATGAGTTCGGAGTAAATAAGGGTATTTATAATTGTAACATCCCAAACGTTTTATGTTTGACTATTTGACTTTCCGTTAGTTAACGTTAGGTCGATTATGTTTATGTGCCTTATAAGGGATTATGTGATTAAATGCTTATGTGTTTAATATGAAATGAAGTAAAGTGAATTAAATGAAAGCAATTTAAAGTAAAGTATGAAAGTTAAGTGCTTGTTAGATCGTTAAGTCTCCCGGTAAGTTAATTAAGCTACGAAAGTAAAGTTTAGGAAGTCGAGGGGCCTTTGGGCACTAAAGGAAACTTATGGTCAGGAGTTTAAGGTCTAGTGAGACCCCAATAGCTGCTAATTTCGTGATTAAGCCCTAGGAACAGATCCCCTCCCTCTCAAGACAAGTTTTCTCCAAGAATCAATCATTTCGTGTCGTTTCGATCAAGTTTGATTAAGATTTCGAATCCTCAAAGTCATCTACAGGTAATATGGCTGATCTTACTCTTAAATCTGATCATGTATGTCTTAGAAATGATTTCGATCCAGGCCATAGGGTTTGGGTTGGGTTATTTGATCAAACGTTTATCGAATTCATGTTAATCGGGTGTTTTAAAGATTGATTTACGATGTAAAGGATTTAGGGGATTAATAGGATGGTTTAAGTTGATGAAAGTGCAATTAAAAGGATTAATTTTAAGTCCCCAGGTTGGATTTGGGGTATGGGTTCGTATGGAATTCGTTTGATCATAGAACAAAGATTAGGTTTCTGGTCGACACTCCAGGTGCGACGCACCAGGAGGGTGGTGCGACGCACCATAGCCAAATTTGGAAAAATGGTTTTCAGCCAAAAGCCCGATATGCGGCGCACCATTGGGTAGGTGCGGCGCACCGGTATCTATTCAGAATTCTCTGTTGGATTTGTGCGACGCACCAAGGAGTAGGTGCGGCGCACCTACTTATGTTCAGAATCTTCTGATCGATTTATGCGACGCACCTCTTGTCCAGTTTTCACAAAACATTTCGTTTAGCTTATATCTCGATCTTATATTCATTCTAGGTTGTCGGGAGCACTTAGCAAGCACTATAAGATACTTTTAACTTGTTGGTAAGCTGTATCGAGGTAAGATAACATCTTTTGTCACCTGTTGGTACAACAAAACACGTTTTCATAAGTTAAACCTTCCAATTGAATATGTATGTACATTTTATGTTCATGGGTGACTATGGGAGGTTGCAAAGGGATATATTACTTACCGTTTATGATGATTAACATTCATATGCAGGTTGCAATGGTATGTGGTAAGTATATATGCATGAGATGATGAAATGATTATGTATGTATGAAATGATGAAATGATTATGTATGTATGAAATGATGAAATGATTATGTATGTATGAATGATGAAATGATTATATGTATGAAATGATGAAATGATTATGATGTATGAAATGATGAAATGATTATGTATGTATGAATGATGAAATGATTATGTATGTATGAATGATGAAATGATTATGTATGTATGAAATGATGAAATGATTATGTATGTATGAAATGATGAAATGATTATGATGTATGAAATGATGAAATGATTATGTATGTATGAAATGATGAAATGATTATGATGTATGAAATGATGAAATGATTATGTATGTATGAAATGATGAAATGATTATGTATGTATGAAATGATGAAATGATTATGTATGTATGAAATGATGAAATGATTATGTATGTATGAAATGATGAAATAATTATGTATGTATGAAATGATGAAATGATTATGTATGTATGAAATGATGAAATGATTATGTATGTATGAAATGATGAAATGATTATGTATGTATGAAATGATGAAATGATTATGTATGTATGAAATGATGAAATAATTATGTATGTATGAAATGATGAAATAATTATGTATGTATGAAATGATGAAATGATTATGTATGTATGAAATGATGAAATGATTATGTATGTATGAAATGATGAAATGATTATGTATGTATGAAATGATGAAATGATTATGTATGTATGAAATGATGAAATGATTATGTATGTATGAAATGATGAAATAATTATGTATGTATGAAATGATGAAATAATTATGATGTATGAAATGATGAAATGATTATGTATGTATGAAATGATGAAATGATTATGATGTATGAAATGATGAAATGATTATGTATGTATGAAATGATGAAATGATTATGTATGTATGAAATGATGAAATGATTATATGTATGAGATGATGAAATGATTATGTATGTATGAAATGATGAAATGATTATGTATGTATGAAATGATGAAATGATATGATATATGCTTGCATGTGTGGCTTGATCACCTAGTCACTAGTCCTTGATTAGGATTGCCATGTTCACGTGCACGTTAAGGGCCCTAAAGTAAAAGATGATATGTGATTAGCTTAGGTGAAAGAGTAGCCTAAACTAATTAAGCGATTAAAGTCTCGAGCATTATGTAAAGTCTTGTGTTAAGCTTAACCCGTGCTAGCTCTTCGGGGCTGGTGCGTACGTGGTCACTTGAGTTGCTCCTTGTGGCATAGTTACGTTTGAGTATTCCGGGTGGAGTAACTAATCACTAATGCGTAAAGGCATAAACGGTTTATTCAGTTGGATTGACTTTGTCATTCCTTAACGACGCCGATGGACCACCTTATGGTTTACCCATCATGTCGGGTGTGAGGACTCCATGTATGGTCTATGACCGCCTACACACAACCCCACATCCCTATGTAAGTGGCATAAGTCACTTAGCCTACGTCTTGGCAAAGAAATAAAGAAAGAAAGATGAAGAAAGAAAGTATAGGCACACTTAGGTCACTAGTCCTTGATTAGGATTGCCATGTTCACGTGCACGTTAAGGGCCCTAAAGTAAAAGATGATATGTGATTAGCTTAGGTGAAAGAGTAGCCTAAACTAATTAAGCGATTAAAGTCTCGAGCATTATGTAAAGTCTTGTGTTAAGCTTAACCCGTGCTAGCTCTTCGGGGCTGGTGCGTACGTGGTCACTTGAGTTGCTCCTTGTGGCATAGTTACGTTTGAGTATTCCGGGTGGAGTAACTAATCACTAATGCGTAAAGGCATAAACGGTTTATTCAGTTGGATTGACTTTGTCATTCCTTAACGACGCCGATGGACCACCTTATGGTTTACCCATCATGTCGGGTGTGAGGACTCCATGTATGGTCTATGACCGCCTACACACAACCCCACATCCCTATGTAAGTGGCATAAGTCACTTAGCCTACGTCTTGGCAAAGAAATAAAGAAAGAAAGATGAAGAAAGAAAGTATAGGCACACTTTAGGACATGTTGAACCTAATGTGTATCTTATGATGTTATGTATGTGTGTGATATTAACTTAAAATGCAGATTTTGTTAATATATGAAATTGGCAAACGTTTTCAAGTTATGTTATCTTACTTAGCTAATTTTATTAGCTAACACTTGTTCTTTGAAAATGTTGTGCCTTCAGGTTAATCAAGTTTGAGCTAGGCGAGGATTAGCTTGGTGAGACTTGGGTAGACGAATAAAGAAGCTTAGCTAAGACATTAAACGCTTAGACTTCCTTTTAGCCTCATGTTTGGCTATTTCATTTATGATTAAAGACTTGTATTAATGTGGCATTTATGTTGGTGCCAAAGCTTGGATTTACTTTTATTGTTTTGATGATGCTAGTAGTAACACCAAATTTTAAAGGTACCATCCGTTACGGATGGGGCAGATTTTGAAAGTGATCCTTTCCGCTTATTTTAAACGCCGTTTGGCAAAGTTTTGAAAAATCCAAGTTTTTAAACGACGGGTGTTACAAGTTGGTATCAGAGAAATGGTTTAAGTGAACCAAAATTCGACCAAGACCTTAGGATTTTGGACTTAAACCGTACGAGAAATGATTGGCTTAAGTAGTAATGCTTTAGCTCTATGATGAAAATGCTTTTAGGATGGGTTGGGATGAGTGTGAGGGTAGGTTTATGGCTTATATATGTTTATGTTATGCTTATGTAATTTAGTAGGCCTGACCATACTTTGTTCTCATTCGATTCATCTCTAACATTCGTCACTAAAATTGTAGAAAGATGGTTAATACCCGTGCTAGTAGTCAAAGAGATGGAGCTAATGCTAGCGATGCTCCGGCTAATCCAACGGGACTGGAAATGGTGTTAACCTAAGGCCTCCTCGAAGACCACTTTCGGGTGCACAACCTACAAGGTCTGAAATTGATAGAGCTAACCCCGTGATTGAGCAAGTTCCTACTCAAGCTGAAATGCATGAAGAGTTGAGGGCTATTCGAGCTCTTTTGTTGAGAAATGAAGAGGAGTTGAATCAACTTAGGGCTGAAAGAGAAGCTAGCTTACAACGGGATGAGCATACGGATGGGAATTACTCCAACCGCTCAAACCGTACCGAGCCATCAATGGTAAGGTCACAAGTTGCTCCTGAAAATGTTGTTGCTAATGTGAATGGTGTTAATAATGTGGTGGAGCCTCGTGTTGTAGTCGCTCCTCGTACTAGTAACTTTAAGTATGAGAGCTTTCAGAAATGTGGAGCAAAGGCATTTGATGGTACTCTAGATGCTGTAGGTGCCATGGAATGGTTGGATGATATCGAGGTTGTGTTTGCTTCATGTTATTGCCCTGAGGATATGAAGGTATTGTGTGCTTCCCGTATGTTGAAGAAGAATGCTCGTAATTGGTGGAGGGTTGCTACTATTTCTTTGACCCCCGAGGTGCTAGCTAATATGCCTTGGGGTACCTTTAAGGAGAAGTTCTTGGAAGAATATGTGGGTACTCGTGAACTGAGGTTGATTGAGAAAGAATTCAGAGCTTTAACAGCTAAGCCGGGTGCCATAACTGAGTATGCCCACTCATTTATGGAAAAGCTTAAGTTTGTTGGTCATTTGGTTCGTAGAGATGTGGATCAGGTTGAAGCTTACTGTGATGGTCTTCCCGCTAGCTATCGTGGCCTTTGTAGACAACACATTACATTGTCTGCTGCGATTAAGGAGTCCAAGAGGTTGGATGATGATTTCAAGGGTGAAAAGGTTGTAGTGAAAGCTAATGATGATAAGCAATCAGGTTTAAAAAGGAAGCATGATGGGTCAAGTGGATCTAATAGGAAGTTCAAGAAAGGTCCGTCTTCAAGAAGTGGGGGCAGCAGCTATGCAAAGCCAAAGAATTGGTGTGGTACTTGTAAGGCGCCTCACTCGGGTCCATGTTCCGATAAGACCCGAAGGTGTGATACTTGTGGTGGTACGGGTCATCCTACTTCAGGATGCAAGGACAAGCCAAAGTGTTATCGGTGTCAACAAACCGGTCATTTCATCAAGGATTGCCCACAAGGAAGAGATGATGGAAAGAAGACGGCTGTCCAAAAGCCTAAAGCTCGAGCCTTTCAGCTGACAGTCGAAGCTGCCAAGGATAACGACGAGGTAGTAAGCGGTACATTTCTTGTTAACTCAAAACCTGCTTCTGTACTTTTTGATTCGGGTGCAAATAGATCTTTTGTGTCCACTTTATTTGCTCCTAAGCTTGATAGGGTCACTACTCCTCTTGATTGCTCTATAGAGGTTGAAATTGCTAACGGTACCATTAGTGACATTCAAGTAGGTTATGATGATTGTTCTATTGAGATTGAAGGTCGCTCTTTTCCGGTTCAATTATTGCCTACCACTCTAGCCGGTTTTGATATAGTGATAGGTATGGACTGGTTGTCTCAAAATGATGCTACTATTATATGTTCTCAAAAGGTCGTACGATTCGCTACTCCGGATGGTGAGGTCATTTCCGTTTATGGAGATAAGAAGAAGGGGAGCATAAAGATTATTAATTTGATGAAGGCTCTCAATTGCATTCGGCATAACAAGAATCACTTTCTTGCCTATGTTATCGATACACGAAAAGGGAAGTCTCCGATCCCTAATGTTGATGTAGTTTCTGAATTTTCTGATGTCTTTCCGGATGATCTTCCCGGTATTCCTCCCGACCGAGAGGTCATCTTTCAGATTGATCTCGTACCCGGTGCTACTCCTATTGCAAAAGCACCATATCGTTTAGCTCCCACAGAAATGAAAGAGTTAATGTCCCAGCTTCAAGAGCTACTTGACAAAGGTTTCATACAACCAAGTTCCTCGCCTTGGGGAGCTCCGGTTCTTTTTGTCAAAAAGAAAGACGGTTCTATGCGCATGTGCATAGACTACCGTGAGCTGAATAAACGAACGGTTAAGAATAAGTATCCTCTCCCGCGTATTGATGATCTTTTTGATCAGCTCCATGGTGCTTCTTACTTCTCTAAGATTGATTTGCGGTCTGGCTATCATCAATTAAAAGTCAAAAAGGAAGATGTGGCCAAGACAGCTTTTCGTACACGTTATGGGCACTATGAGTTTCTTGTCATGCCTTTTGGGTTGACAAATGCTCCAGCCGCTTTTATGGATTTAATGAATCGGGTATGTCGCCCATTCTTAGATCATTTTGTGATTGTCTTCATTGACGATATTCTAATTTAAAAGTCAAAAAGGAAGATGTGGCCAAGACAGCTTTTCGTACACGTTATGGGCACTATGAGTTTCTTGTCATGCCTTTTGGGTTGACAAATGCTCCAGCCGCTTTTATGGATTTAATGAATCGGGTATGTCGCCCATTCTTAGATCATTTTGTGATTGTCTTCATTGACGATATTCTAATTTATTCAAAGTCCGAAGCCGAGCACCGTGAGCACTTAAGAGCTGTTCTTGAGGTTCTTAGGGAGAAAAAGTTATATGCAAAGTTCTCCAAGTGTGAATTCTGGCTCCGAGAAGTTCAATTTCTCGGGCATGTTATCTCTTCTGAAGGTATTAAAGTTGATCCTGCCAAGATTGAAGCTGTATCTAAATGGGAACAGCCAAAGACACCCACAGAGATTAAGAGTTTTCTCGGTTTAGCTGGCTATTATAGGAGGTTTATTCAAGATTTCTCCCGAATAGCTAAGCCAATGACTGAATTGACAAAGAAAGGAGTAAAGTTTGTATGGACGGAAGCTCAGGAAAAGGCCTTTCAAACGCTTAAGACAAAGTTATGTGAAGCTCCTGTCCTAGCCTTACCCGAAGGTACTGATGATCTTGTTGTGTATAGTGATGCTTCTATTTCAGGTTTGGGTTGTGTCCTTATGCAAAGGGACAAAGTTATTGCATATGCTTCACGTCAGTTGAAGCCTCATGAAAAGAATTACCCGACCCATGATCTTGAATTGGCTGCAGTAGTGTTTGCTTTGAAGTTGTGGAGGCATTACTTATATGGCACCAAATGTACCTTGTTTACGGATCATAAGAGTTTGCAATATGTGTTCTCACAAAAGGAAATGAATGTAAGGCAAAGGAGATGGATGGAACTTCTGAAAGATTATGATTGCGAGATTAAATATCATCCCGGTAAAGCCAATGTGGTGGCGGATGCATTAAGTAGGAAAGTGCAGAATTTTTCTTGTAGATTGATGAGCATGGTTGTTCAAGCCAAGTCGGGGTTACTCGACCGCATCAAGGAAGCACAAGTTAAGGCTTTATTGAAGGATAATATCGATAATGAAAGTATTGGAAAGAAGAAAAGACTTGTGATGGAGACGAACAGCCGTGGATTTAAGACTTATAAGGGTCGAATATGGGTACCATTGCTTGGTGGTAACCGAGAATTGATCCTTGAAGAAGCTCATAGGTCAAGATATTCAGTCCATCCAGGTATTACCAAGATGTATGCAGATTTGAAGCCCATCTATTGGTGGCCAAACATTAAGGGAGAAGTTGCTCATTTTGTTGAAAGATGTTTGACGTGTGCACGTGTGAAAGCTGATCACAAAAAGCCATATGGAATGTTGCATCAATTGGAGATTCCGGAATGGAAATGGGACCATATTACTATGGATTTTGTGACCAAACTACCAAGAACACCGAAAGGAAATGACATGGTATGGGTTATTGTGGATAGATTGACAAAGAGTGCTCATTTCTTGGCAACAAGACAAGATGTACCACTAACTAAGATGGCAAAGATGTATGTGGATGAGATCGTAGCAAAGCATGGTGTTCCTTTATCCATTGTTTCAGACCGAGACACGAGATTTGTGTCTAACTTTTGGAAGGGTCTTCAGCGAGAGTTAGGTACTAGAATTAATTTGAGCACCGCCTATCACCCTCAAACTGATGGGCAAAGTGAAAGGACCATACAAACGTTGGAAGACATGTTGAGAGCTTGTGTATTAGAATATGGTGGAGCATGGGATGAACACTTGAAATTGATCGAATTCACTTATAATAACAGCCACCATGCAAGTATTGGAATGCCACCATTTGAAATGCTTTATGGTAGGAGATGTAGGACTCCGAGTTGTTGGATGGAACCCGGTGAAAAGCAGTTTACGGGTCCTGAAATCATTGAAATCTCAGCTGAAAAAGTTAATGTGGCAAAGGAAGCACTTCGTGTGGCTAGAGAACGACAAAAGACTTATGCCGACAAGAAAAGGAAGCCAATTGAGTTCCAAGTTGGTGATTTGGTAATGCTGAAGGTTTCCCCATGGAAAGGAGTAATTCGTTTCGGAAAGAAGGGAAAGCTAAGCCCACGTTTCATAGGACCTTTCAAAATTCTGAAACGTATCAAGGATGTAGCTTATCAATTAGAACTACCCCCAGAATTGGATGGAATTCACCACACATTTCATGTTTCGTATTTGAGGAAGTGTTTGGCCAATGAGTCAAGTGTTATTCCAATTGAGGATGTGAGCATTAATCCTCAGAAAAGAATAGTGGATGAACCAGTAGCGATACTCGAAAGAAAGCAAAAGAAACTTCGCCGAAAGTTGATTGATCTCGTGTTGATTAAATGGAAGCATAACCATGGTGAAAGTTTAACTTGGGAGACCGAGTCGGTGATGAAAGAGAAATATCCAGATTTGTTCACTTCTGAGGCGATTCCGAGGACGGAATCCTCTTAAGGGGGAGGTAATTGTAACATCCCAAACGTTTTATGTTTGACTATTTGACTTTCCGTTAGTTAACGTTAGGTCGATTATGTTTATGTGCCTTATAAGGGATTATGTGATTAAATGCTTATGTGTTTAATATGAAATGAAGTAAAGTGAATTAAATGAAAGTAATTTAAAGTAAAGTATGAAAGTTAAGTGCTTGTTAGATCGTTAAGTCTCCCGGTAAGTTAATTAAGCTACGAAAGTAAAGTTTAGGAAGTCGAGGGGCCTTTGGGCACTAAAGGAAACTTATGGTCAGGAGTTTAAGGTCTAGTGAGACCCCAATAGCTGCTAATTTTCGTGATTAAGCCCTAGGAACAGATCCCCTCCCTCTCAAGACAAGTTTTCTCCAAGAATCAATCATTTCGTGTCGTTTCGATCAAGTTTGATTAAGATTTCGAATCCTCAAAGTCATCTACAGGTAATATGGCTGATCTTACTCTTAAATCTGATCATGTATGTCTTAGAAATGATTTCGATCCAGGCCATAGGGTTTGGGTTGGGTTATTTGATCAAACGTTTATCGAATTCATGTTAATCGGGTGTTTTAAAGATTGATTTACGATGTAAAGGATTTAGGGGATTAATAGGATGGTTTAAGTTGATGAAAGTGCAATTAAAAGGATTAATTTTAAGTCCCCAGGTTGGATTTGGGGTATGGGTTCGTGTGGGATTCGTTTGATCATAGAACAAAGATTAGGTTTCTGGTCGACACTCCAGGTGCGACGCACCAGGAGGGTGGTGCGACGCACCAGGAGAGTGGTGCGACGCACCAGGAGGGTGGTGCGACGCACCACGGAGGGTGGAGGACCCCGATATGCGACGCACCAAGGGATGGTGCGGACGCACCAGGAGGGTGGTGCGACGCACCAGGAGGGTGGTGCGGCGCACCTGTGGTCGAGACCCTGATTTTGTGCGACGCACCATGTGGGAGGTGCGACGCACCTCTTGTCCAGTTTTCACAAAACATTTCGTTTAGCTTATATCTCGATCTTATATTCATTCTAGGTTGTCGGGAGCACTTAGCAAGCACTATAAGATACTTTTAACTTGTTGGTAAGCTGTATCGAGGTAAGATAACATCTTTTGTCACCTGTTGGTACAACAAAACACGTTTTCATAAGTTAAACCTTCCAATTGAATATGTATGTACATTTTATGTTCATGGGTGACTATGGGAGGTTGCAAAGGGATATATTACTTACCGTTTATGATGATTAACATTCATATGCAGGTTGCAATGGTATGTGGTAAGTATATATGCATGAGATGATGAAATGATGAAATGATTATGTATGTATGAAATGATGAAATGATTATGTATGCATGAAATGATGAAATGATGAAATGATTATGTATGTATGAAATGATGAAATGATATGATATATGCTTGCATGTGTGGCTTGATCACCTAGTCACTAGTCCTTGATTAGGATTGCCATGTTCACGTGCACGTTAAGGGCCCTAAAGTAAAAGATGATATGTGATTAGCTTAGGTGAAAGAGTAGCCTAAACTAATTAAGCGATTAAAGTCTCGAGCATTATGTAAAGTCTTGTGTTAAGCTTAACCCGTGCTAGCTCTTCGGGGCTGGTGCGTACGTGGTCACTTGAGTTGCTCCTTGTGGCATAGTTACGTTTGAGTATTCCGGGTGGAGTAACTAATCACTAATGCGTAAAGGCATAAACGGTTTATTCAGTTGGATTGACTTTGTCATTCCTTAACGACGCCGATGGACCACCTTATGGTTTACCCATCATGTCGGGTGTGAGGACTCCATGTATGGTCTATGACCGCCTACACACAACCCCACATCCCTATGTAAGTGGCATAAGTCACTTAGCCTACGTCTTGGCAAAGAAATAAAGAAAGAAAGATGAAGAAAGAAAGTATAGGCACACTTTAGGACATGTTGAACCTAATGTGTATCTTATGATGTTATGTATGTGTGTGATATTAACTTAAAATGCAGATTTTGTTAATATATGAAATTGGCAAACGTTTTCAAGTTATGTTATCTTACTTAGCTAATTTTATTAGCTAACACTTGTTCTTTGAAAATGTTGTGCCTTCAGGTTAATCAAGTTTGAGCTAGGCGAGGATTAGCTTGGTGAGACTTGGGTAGACGAATAAAGAAGCTTAGCTAAGACATTAAACGCTTAGACTTCCTTTTAGCCTCATGTTTGGCTATTTCATTTATGATTAAAGACTTGTATTATGTGGCATTTATGTTGGTGCCAAAGCTTGGATTTACTTTTATTGTTTTGATGATGCTAGTAGTAACACCAAATTTTAAAGGTACCATCCGTTACGGATGGGGCAGATTTTGAAAGTGATCATTTCCGCTTATTTTAAACGCCGTTTGGCAAAGTTTTGAAAAATCCAAGTTTTTAAACGACGGGTGTTACAATAAGGGATTCAAGATCCCAATGAAATACCAAAAATTATATTTTATTAAACCAAAACAACTTTGTAGATATTTTAACAAAAGAAGTTTGAATTTTAAAATAAAATCATAATTTGCCATGTCAACATTAAATGCTACCATGTCAGCATTAAATGTTACGACGGCTTATCTTACCCACGCGCCCACTCACTTTTTATTTTCCCAATACAAACAGTTGTCAAGTACTAAAATAGCTTTAAACATGTCAGATCACGATACCAAGTGGTTTAAAACACTCGAGTACCATCACGTGTCACAAATATTGACCAAGTATTTCTAACGTTATAAAAATAAGACAAGACTGAATCTGGTCACTGGAGGATCAATCCAGTGCCAGTTTCCAACTGAAGAGTTCTCCAGTTGCCATTTTCAAACAAAAACGAATTTTAGTCAGAAAATTATTTGAGTCTTTCCCCCTAAAATGATGATCCAGAAATCGATTAGTGCCAGGATAGTATCACAAAGGCGTTCGATAGCCTAGCGAGCAAAGATTATCTGGACCTCCTCAACTGGAGAACTTCATCAGTGTCACTGACGCGTTCAATAACAAAGAAAGCTCCAGTTAAGGATTTAACATTCCCAGTTCGCTGATGAGATGTTTAAAGGTTTTCTAATCGAGAGGTTTTGTAAAAACATCAGCTAACTGTTTGTCAGTGGGGATGAAATGTAATTCAATGTCTCCTTTCATAACATGATCACGAATGAAATGATACCTGA
>CM067170.1:122297342-122310420 GCA_034093135.1 Erigeron breviscapus | reverse complement strand
TAGAAAGACTACCTTCTTCCAAGCTAATGAGAAGGTTGAATGAAGGAGATGATGATCTTGAAGTGGCTAGTCTCCAACCTAGAAGAACCTCAAGCTAGTATACCCCAAGCCTCCAACAAACACCCAAATATGTGCTAGGATTTAACTTGAAATGCCTTTCCCTTTTTGGCTCCCTTTGGCCGAAATTAATGGAAGAAAAGGAAGAAGAAAAACCTTTTTCTTGAGAGATTGAGAGAGTTCTTACAATGCTTGAGTGTAAGATATGATACACTCTATGTTGAGTGTTAAGTCTTATGTCTTGTGTAACATGCAAGACAACAAGTGTCAAGTTGCATGTAACACCACATGGGCAGGGGGGGGGCGGCCCCTTAGTCCATCACATGGGCATTAACCCACTGCGCCGCAGTGGGTCTGATACACTCCCACTGCGCCGCAGTGGGAACTCCCTGACCTTCGGGTGCAAAACCCCCACTGCGCCGCAGTGGGTTTGACACGCTCCCACTGCGCCGCAGTGGGAACTCTTCTTGCCAAATAAACATATTGACATCTCTCTCAAAATAAATCATCCATATAATTTATTTACATATCTCAAGTGCAATTATTTAGAAAACCACTTTCTAAATGTTTCAAGTATTGATATTTATTTAAAGATCAAATCTTATAAATAAATACCATAAGTGTTTGTCTAGCTTGTTATTGGGTATGACCCGACTTGGATCATCACGTACTAGCCACGTCAATTTAATATGTGTCTTGGCAGACGAATTCCAACAAACCCCACGTTGTGCGGGATAACAGAGAACATAAATAAATAATACAATAACTGATAGTTACATTATTATTCATAATTTATGATAATGTAAAAAACTGTCAGTCGTAAGATTACGACTGATACAAACAATAAAATTATAATTTATGAATATATGATATACGTCAAATATGTAAAAGCATGATTAATGAAACATAAATATTTATAAATCATAAAAATCTTTCTTATGATATATAATTATTAAATAAAATATAATAAGTACTTTTTTAAAAAATAAACATAATATAATAAACAATCTATTTGATAATAGATAATTATCATTAAATAATTAAAACATTAAAAAAGATTTAGTTGAAGATGAGAAAATAAGATAAAATTAAAGATAAATCAAATCTAACAAATATTTTATAGAAAGAATTATCGTTGAACAAATTTATTTAATATATTAATACATAAATAAAGATAATATAAAATATAAGGCTATTAAAAAAGATAGACTTTTAACCACAATTTTACACATAGGAAAAAAGCTTAGTTGTCAACACAAAAGAATTGACACATAAGCACGTATCTATCCTCTCTTAGTTATATAGAGAGATTACCATTCCACAACAATTGTGTCAATGACATTCATTGTTGATGATCATAAATAAATAAATATAATAAATAAAGTAAATATTTATAATATTATAAATAAATAATTTATAACATCATCAAAATTATCTAACTGTTTAAATGCATTAATAAACATCATTCAATGTATAATATACTTTATGGTCTTAAACATATGATTTCTATATGTTATGATTATAAAATCAAATATTAGGGATTTTATTAATGTGTTATATACAACTTTTTTTTAGTATTGGATTATTTTTGTTCAATTTAGTTTAATAAGTTTTTATCATTTTTATAACAATTGGATATGTTTATTTATCGTAAATCGTGTTTATAAATCAAGTCGGATGAATTTTATTTGGTTTTTGAATGGTAACTTTATTTGGATACAAATTTATATTTTCAATTTAATTAATAAGTTTTTATCAATTTTATAACAATTGGATATGTTTATTTGTCGTGCGTAAATCGTAAAATATTTATCAATAATTTAGTTTAATAATAATTTACTTTAATAATATTTATCAAGACCTTGGGTAAAACCAAGATTGCATCTGACCAGCTAGGCTGGCCATCATTGGCTAGATATCGATATGTTAGAATATTGTTAAAAATATATAAGCACACCTTTTTTCTACTATGTCTAGATATAGATCTTTTTGTTAACATTCCATCATTGAATATGAGCCGTTGATTGAGAATGATAATTTCAATGAAGTTGATAACCCATTGATAAGTTCTTTAACATTGAAATGTTTCACCAACATTCGAGTCTCATTTTATAATTATTCAAGATTTAAACATAATGTCAGATTTTGATTTAAAAGATATATTATTAGAAGTTATCAAAAGCTAAATTCTATATTTATATAAATAGAGGAATAAATATTACGTTAAAAACAAACTTAAAAGAGATATTATTTGAATTTTGTAAAAGTGACTAATATATGTTTTATTTTAATTTTTATGTTTTCCTACATTATGAGTACCACCCTTTCCGTTTATAGTTTTCCTAATTAATTAGTTTGTTTGGTCATTTAAATAATAACTTTGCCTACTGTGGGGTAACGTGGTACCACCAACCGCTAATCCCACTTGACAGATTAATTCCTATTGCTATTATATTGTTCACTATCATACCATGACCTAGTGCTAATTGTTCATAGACAAACAATTAAAATCACATATGCATACAAGTGGTACCACCAACGAAGCACACATATATCACCAACGATAATAATAACAAATGGCAAGAAATTAATTCATCAAGATCACGACAAAACATTAAGTGTACCAACTAAAACATCACAACCGTCACATAATTATTTCACGTCATCTAATAGACGACAAAACTTAGCCCATAACTAAACTACTAATAATTAAATCAATTAAGGAAAATCTGAATTCTAGAGATAACATAGATGTTGATCGCAAGAGAATAAAGAAAACAAACAGAAAGTGGAGATGGAATTGGATAAAATTTGACTTCGGTGGTGTCTTGCCAATTGAAGAAAATCAATGATCACTAACACCAAAAAACTTATTCTTTTTCTCCTTGCTTCTTGCGGCTGCTCACATTCGACAAACAAGGAACCCAAGGGTATCCTTTTTGGCGGCTGCCAAACCCCACGAGACACCCCCTTCGATTCTTTTCCTTTTCCTGTAATTCTCGTGATCATGCCACAAGTGGGCCGAGCCCCACAAAACAAAAACATTCTAATAAAATAGATGGTGCCTCTTTTGTATTCTTGATGTTGTTATCGGCCCAACTCCTGTCCAAGCTGATCAGCCTCTTCCTCAAGCTGATCATGCTGAACCATCTAATCTGAATCAGTCCATTGTCCCAGTTACTAGATGGACAAAGAGTCATCCAATCAACCAAATCATTGGGGATCCACTCTCTGGTGTGAAAACAAGAAGAAAGGCAACAGGCAACTTTTGCATGTTTGTCAATTTTGTAAGCAAGATGGAACCAACTGAGGTTGATAAAGCTCTGGAAGATCCCTCTTGGGTTAATGCAATGCAAGATGAGCTAACACAGTTTGAAAGAAACAAGGTTTGGGAACTTGTTCCAAGACCTCATCACAAGACTGTGATTGGAACCAAGTGGGTCTACAGAAATAAAATGGATGAAAGGGGAGTTGTGACCAGAAACAAAGCAAGATTGGTAGCTCTTGGTTACAGACAAGAGGATGTAATTGATTATGATGAGACTTTTGCACCAGTGGCAAGATTAAAGGCAATCAGAATGTTCTTGGCCTTCTCTGCTCACAAGGGTTTCAAGGTCTATCAAATGGATGTGAAGAGTGCATTTCTTAATGTAAAATTGGAAGAAGAAGTCTATGTTAAACAGCCTCCAGGTTTTTGAAAATTCAAAGTTTCATGACCATGTGTTCAAGTTTGACAAGGCTCTCTATGGGTTGAAGCAAGCTCCAAGGGCATGGTATGATACTTTGTCTAAGTTCTTATTGGCTAATAACTTCAAAAGAGGTAATGTTGACAAGACTTTGTTTGTGAGAAAGTATAATGGTGATATTCTGCTTGTACAAATCTATGTAGATGATATAATATTTGGGTGTAGCAGTGAAAGACTTTGCAAAAAGTTTTCTGAATTAATGTCTAAAAAGTATGAAATGAGCATGATGGGAGAACTAAACTATTTTCTAGGTTTACAAGTTAAACAGACTAAAAATGGAATTTTCATAAACCAAGGAAAGTATGTTAAAGATCTCTTAAACAAATTTGGTTTTACTGATTGCTCACCTATGAAAACTCCTATGGGAACTGGTGATAAGCTGGATGAAGATAAAAATGGAAAATCTGTTGACATCACAGCTTATAGGGGTATGATAGGATCATTACTTTACTTAACTGCTAGTAGACCAGATATTATGTTTGCTACATGTCTTTGTGCAAGATATCAAGCTAGTCCTAAGGAATCTCATCTTAAATCTGTGAAGAGAATCTTTAGATACCTTAAAGGTATTCCCAATCTGGGTCTTTGGTATCCCAAAGACTCAGGATTTGATCTAATTGGCTATTCAGATTCTGACTTTGCAGGCTGTAAGATTGATAGAAAAAGTACTTCAGGAGCTTGTCAATTGCTTGGCAATAGACTTGTAAGCTGGTCCAGCAAGAAGCAGCATTCAGTTTCTATCTCCACTGCAGAAGCTGAATATGTTGCTGCAGGAAGCTGTTGCTCCCAAATTCTTTGGATGCAATATCAGCTTCAAGACTATGGTGTCACTGCAACAAAAACTCCAATCTTTTGTGACAGTACCAGTGCCATAGCAATTTCGAACAATCCTGTGCTTCATTCAAGGACCAAGCACATTGATATAAGATATCATTTCATCAGGGATCACGTAATGAAAGAAGATGTTGAACTCCACTTCATTCCAACAGACAATCAGCTTGCTGACTTGTTCACAAAGCCATTGGATGAATCAAGGTTCAACTACCTCATAAGTAAGCTAGGTATGCTTAACTTGTAAAATGTAGTGAGCTAAGTAATAGCAAATATGACTCCTTAAAGTTATACTAAAATTTTGAGGGTAAGCTGTGTCAGACCCAGACTACCCTTTCATACTTGGTGCATGTCAAGTGAAAGAGGGTAAGCTGAATCTGACCCAGCTTCGTGGTTATTTTTGTTATTAAATATCTCAGTGCGTTTTATTACTTTCATTATTTTATTAAGTGTACTTGTTTGATCCTATTGGAGTGTGACACGTGTAGTGGTCACTACCGGTTACTGAAAAAGTACCACCTCTACTTGTTAATCCTCCAATCAAAAACTTTCTCTCTCCAACTTTTTCAAATAAGATATTTTGGGTTTTGTATAAAACATCAATTTAACCTAAATCCCAAATCACTTGTTCGAATTTTCTTAAACTCAATTTTTCTCTCTAATCTGATTACTGTTTTATTAAATTTAATTTCTTCTAAAATTTGTTTTCAAAATGGCATCATCATCTGTTTCTATCCATTCTAATGATTCTCAATCTAGTTCTGAACCTGAAAGTCGATACCCAGCTCCTATAAGCGCAAACAAGCTGTCTCCTTATGTGGTGGGAGATAAGGTAGTAGTGGTTCCTGCTGATCTTGATACTGGTAAAATCAAGATTGGTAGTCTGGTTTATGCCAATATCTATCCTCCTTCTTGGGCAAAAGGATACGATGAGATCGTGGCTTTCTTATGGCATCATCCTTTCGGCAAGGTGATGATTGAGAAGCCAGCCTGGGTGTTTCAAGATCTTTTGTGTGAATTTTGGGCGAGCTGTGTTGTAAAACAGAATAAGAAAGGAGATGCTGCAATCTATGGCTCCATCCTCAACGGTAAGAAAAAGGTATACATTTCTTATGAGAGGCTTAGGTCTGCTTTTGAGCTGTCATATATGCCTGATGATGAATATGATGTTGTTGTGTCTCATACTGAAGCCAAAAATGTTTTACAAGAAGTTGGATATACTGGTCCATTGGCTTCAGTGGTTAAAATGAAACATTTAACTGGTATTTGGAACTACTTATTGAGCACAATTTCGAAAACCTTACAAGTAAAGGCAGGCAGCTTTGATCAGCCTAATGTCCTAGAATTGCAGATTTTTCATGCAATGGTCACCATGACCAGAATAGATTTTGCTGCTTTAATCTTTAAGGACCTTGTTGATCGCGTTCATAAGAAGAGTCTTACCATACCTTATGGTAGGATTCTTGCTCTTATCATTGAAGCCATTCTTGACAATGATTTCAGTCTGGCAACTGGTCAGACTGTTGAATGCAAATCTATCAATAACAACATCTTCAATAGTCCAAAGGTATTTGTGCAGGGTCTGACCCGAGCAATGCAGATCTACCTTGATTTTTGCAGGAAAAGAGAAGAGGAACAAGAAGCACTTAGGGAAGTTGTCCCTTCTTCGACGCGATCTGGGTCTGACACTCAATCTGCTAATCAGGGGGACCCAGGTACACATGCTTCTGAACCCTCAAACTCTTCTCAATCTGTTCAACATTCTACTCCTACAAAAGAGGGTGAAGGGTTGACCAACTCATCATCAATTCTGACAGATCCACTCATGAGACTCACTCTCATGAGCAAATGTTCCATAACTCCTTAAACCTCCACCCCCTTCTAAATATGTCTAATGACCCTGAAATTAAGGATTGCAGGCTGCTCTTTCCAGAGTCAGGGGCTTTTAAGCCAACTGCAAGTTCTTCCCAAGCTGCCACAATCTTAATTTCAGATGTGGTGGGTCAGCTCACTGAGTTCATTTCAACCTCTAAGGTTGAGAGCTCAAAGTTGACCGAATGCTTGGAAAAGATCCAAAAGGATCAGGATTTGACGGATAAGAAGGTGGACAAGCTGAGTCATGATCAGACTGCATTGGAAGAATATGTTAAGAAAGTAGTTGATGTGATGCAGCAGAACCAGAGCAAGCTGACAGAGTCTCTTGACAGTCTTACAAAAGCAGTAAATGTAGAGAATGAATGGAACAAGAGTACTCTGGGTCAAATTGAAAATGCTGCAACCAAGTTTAAAAGGGAAGTCACCATAGAACTTCGATCTTCAAATAAGTCACAAGCTGACTTCAAAAATGATCTGATTGAAGCTTATAAGGGTGTTAAATCCAAGATCAAAGTCCTCCATGAGGATTATGTTCAACTGAGAAGAGCCTGCTGTCTTACAAATATCAAAGTCGACTTGATCAACCAAGAACTCAAAGGCCTCTTTGCAACTCCAGTGAGCTCTTTCCCTGCTGATGATGACAAAAAGGGGGAGAAGAATGCTACTAAAAGAAAAAGGAGTGCAATGAGTGAAGCTGAAATAGAGCTGGAAAGAGAAAGACAACAAGCTCAGGTTGACAAGGAGATTGAAGAATACCTTGAAAGATTGAAAGTGAGACAGGAAAAGGCCAGAGCTGAGGAAGCACAAAAAGATAGAAGATTGGTTGTGCATGGTTCAAGGGTGGAAAGTGAGAAGGAAGATGTGGAAGAGATAAAAAGACCAGAATCTGCGTCTGGTGGTGAAACTGTAAGAAAATTGAATGAAGAAATTGAAAAGGAGAGTGATACAACCAAGGGGGAGACTGTTAATGATGTAATGGGAGATATAAGGAAGGAAGTTGGTGTTGAAAAAGATAAGAAAGTTGAAAAGAAAAGAAAGTCCTCCCAAGCTGTTCCTGTGCAAGCTGTGCCAACTCAAGCTGACCCAGCTCCCAAAGTACAAATTGATGAATCTTCATCTAGTGAAGACACAGCCACTCTGTCCCAGTTCATGATCAAGA
This sequence comes from Erigeron breviscapus, assembly GCA_034093135.1. NCBI lineage: Eukaryota > Viridiplantae > Streptophyta > Magnoliopsida > Asterales > Asteraceae > Erigeron > Erigeron breviscapus. Next base: position 122,302,752 of record CM067170.1, on the reverse strand, counting down.
AAAGAACAACTGAAGCTGGGTCAAGTGGTGTGAAGATCTTAACTGAAAAGGAAAAAGATTGGGAGATTGCAACTGAAACTGCTCCACAGCTTGGGGTAACAGTTGAGATGGCATATAAGATGATTAAGGAGGACAGACTAGAAAGAGAAAGAATTGCTGCAACTAAGTCTGATTCTGAAATTGCTAAGGCTGTTCAAGAACAACTAAATAAGGAAGATGAAGAAGATCTTGCAGCCATTGGTTCCAAAAGGAAAGTTGTGAGCAAAGGAAAGAAGAAGATGGTGGTTCATTCTAAACCATCACAGAAGGTTAAGGATGTGAAAGAAAGTGTAAAAGCCCATAATTGGTTTGATGCTCTGGAGAAAAGACAAGTCACTGAAAAGATCCATTATAGAAGTCATCCAGAACCAATCCACCAGGTTCTACTGAAAAGGCGAAAAGGAAAAAGCATTCCCAGCATAAGGCTTACAAGGAGAGGTTATGAAACCAACTGGGAAACCCGTGATCTTGACAAACTGCTTGATCTAGGTTACACATAGTGGGTTGAATTGCATGATCTCATCACTGGTATGCCTGGAATTCATAGAGAGACTGTCTTGGAAGCCATTGAGAAAAAGTTTGCTGCAATTGTAAAATACAAGATTGATATCACTGGCCTTCCAAGACCAAAAGCATATGATTTGGATGATGAAGATGAGTCAGAAGAGCCACTCAAGAAGAAGAGGAAAAGAAATGTTAGGCTCATAGCTCTGAAGGTGATCACACAGACTTCCTCAGAAACTTGAACCCTTCAGAGTTTCTTGGGCTATTATCTCCTGATGCTCTAGACAGAATTCTAAGTCATCTCAATCTGTCTCTTCCTGCTGGTATGGAAAATGCAAGAAGTGGAATGCACATTACTGAACCTGAACATGGTATGTATTTTGTGGATGCAAGAGGGCAACTTGTATTCCAAAGGACTGCTGAGCTGAAAGAGGTACCAACTATGCACCTTTTTACCTTGTACAGATTTTGTGTTACCTTTAGTGAACAAGGTAATGGGTATGAGCAGTTCCTTATAGATGAAGGGTTAGATAGGCAAGTAGATGTGACTATTGCTCCATCGTTTGAAGTTAAGCAAGAAACTGTAGAATTGATTGGGGAATAAAGTCTCATTATAATACTTTGTATTTCTCAATATATACAAGTATTTGTACAAATTCAGTTGTCTTGTTAAAATTTCATATCAGATTGAAAAGAACCCAAAAGATTCAAAGGGTCACAAGCTGTTAGTCATATTTTCATTTGATTCTTTGTCAGCTGATAGTTAGAAGTGTAGTTGGGTTTTGTCATCATCAAATAGGGGGAGATTGTTGAGTCCTAATGTTAATTGTAAATTTAATGATGACAAATCTGACCTATAAACACTTAGTAATCTTTTGGTTCTTATACTCTGATCTGGGTCAGACTAAGCTGATACAGCTTACGATCTGTCTCTGACCCAGATCACGCTTCATACTTGTAATTGTAATATCTTATGGAAGCAAGTGTTATTCAAGCTGCATCAAATTGTATTAGCATTCAGTCCAAGTCGAAGAGGAGGATTGAAGATAGAAGACCAAGTTGTTAGTGGAAGACAGTTTGGGATTAGCAGTCAGCTTGGAAACACTTAGGCAGATTGGTGCCTTGACAAACGGCCCAATCTGTGTCTGACAATCAAGTGAAGATAACAACCTGGATTGAAGATAAGGACAAATGACGTGACTAGGAAGAATCCTAGGATCCAGGTTGGTGGTTGTTTACATATGCGTGTCCATACTCCTATTGGTGGATGAAGAATGTGCGTCAGTACGTGTGGGACCACAAGTACCATGAAAGGCACGATTGATTATTCCTTCATCAACCACTGATTGAAGAACACGTAGCTGCAACGGACACCTAATGAAGGAGCGCTTGTGCCTATAAAAGCCTCATTCATGAATTGCATATGTGTGGCATTTCCTGAGAATCATTCTTCACACAAGTTTCTCTGCTCTTACACACAACTTAGTCTGTATGAGATCAGCTTGGGCTGATTCTCTTGAGCTGAAACTAATTGATTATTGTTTGTCATTTCATAGGGTTGTTTAGATATCTATAGGCTATCTTTATTCCGCAACAACCCTGTAATTCTTTGTATAGATTATTTCTTAATAAAGGATTACATTTGAAAATAACAATCTGTGTTCAAGAATGCTTTTATTTCTTTACTGCTTTACTATTTTAATGATTCCTGCACTTTACTTACTTGCTTAATATTCATTGTCTGAATCTTAAAACGTTTTGTGTTAAAAAGTTTGTAAAGATTGTGAAAAGTTGTATTCACCCCCCTCTACAACTGTTCTGTGTTCAATATACTTTGGTATATTGATACACCGTGGGACGTATCACATATCCGTAACTGATTTTGTTTGAATTTCGAGATTTGAGCTTTATTTGATTCTGAAAATTCTGTTACTGTTAATTCTGGAGCTGATTTGTGTTTATAAGTTCAGATTAATTGTGGTTTTGTATTAAAATTGGAGGATTGAAGTTCAATTTCAAAATTTTAGGTCAAAATGAATTCGTGTTTTTTTTAAACTCTTGCTCGGCAAATACACTGTTTGAAAAAGAAAAGTCAAATAAAGAGACATGCACGTGATCAGTATTCGAGCAACAGTAATTGTCAGTTTTACTTGTTCATTGTTTACTTTGTAACACCCCAACTAAGGCGGAACGATGAGATATACAGAAAGTCGAGTATTCAAAACAAAGGATAATAGATAACATTCACCATAGCTTTATTTGATAAAAATAATTTTACAATGTACAAGCATGTGAACCAATTCCCAAGTACAATAAATCTACCATACTTGGATATTGAGTCCACGAAACAAATAACAAATACATGAGATGATATAGTACAATGATCAAGGCGGATTCCATTGCCCATCACAAGGTTTGATCTTTGACCCCAAGTGCAATGCAAATAATCATGATGCATATAATTCCTCAAAGCTTACGCTAATTCCTGAAAAGCATGAAGAAAAAGTGTCAACTACGAAAACGTAGTTGGTGAGTGCATAGGTTTTTAAGTAAATCTCGTTACCTAACCATTTTAAACACTTAGAAAACATGTTATTAGATATCAACATACCCAAACCGTATGATCGGCGAAAATTTCCATATCAAACCATCAAGTTTTCAAAATACCATAACGTCATTTCAAAGAGTTGAGAATCCATGGTAAATTATAAAGTTCTCATTTGTCAAATTTATCGTGAGAGAAAAAGTATATAAATCGATTAGTCATACATCAAAACCATTCGGTCATCAACATTTCAATATCGCCAACTTCAACAACTTTCAAGATTCCATATGAGGTCCAATACCCAAACCGTATGTTCAATCCATAATATCCAACCATAAATAATTTCAATAACATTTAGCCAAGGCATAATTTGATGAGTTTGTGCTTGAGCCACTACTAAGACCATTTCCTGTCCCAACTAACATAATATTTCATTTCATAGCACAAGCTGTCAATCAAGTGCAATTAATAAAGAAGGGGATCGTGCCATGGAGACGACCGCCTAATATAAAGTAGATTAGAGCACCGCTCGGGTCGGACTGGCAATGAAAGTGGCCACAAAGGCAACCAACATTCCACCGTTACCTATTTTAGTGGGTGAGTGGACGACTCCTAGTTGCGCAACCCTCTAACTACAGGCCTCCCCTTTCGGAGTTAATAGTAGTGTACCGAAGTGATACAGTTTGACAGAACTCAAGCTCATCATATAACTTATAACACATTGAACATACAATATATCCCATTTCATAATCATTCTTTCAAGAATCATTCATATATATAAAGCAATTTTATTTATCATGCTTTTCACCCCGAAAGTAAAACACATAAAAGAGTTTGAAAGGGGGCTATGACTCACCTTGATATGTCGCATATTATATTCACTTATCCAAAATGGGTACTTCCCATCTATCGCTTCCTTGATCATATATTCCATCATGGTCCTCAACCACATTTCAAAGTCAAGACTATCCCTACGCGAGGACTAATAAACGTAAGTTCCTATCTTAAGCCATCACTTAGAAATGCCACTTTCATTATGTTGTCATCAATTATGGGATCCAAGTGTATTGCTAGTATTCGCATCTTTTTGGTTGTAGAGATTGATGGTGTAAAAGGTCACTTTCATTATACATGTAGTTATAAGTTGTTAGAATTTCGGTAACTTGCCTTCATTTGTGGTTTCGTTTGGCATCTTAGGTTATCATATGGGAATGCCATGTTAAGTTATATTATATTTATTCATCATTTGATGTGTAACCGATTTTAATACTAGTTAGCATTCGTGATATCAATTTATAGTTTGATTAACGTAATTACTTATGTCCATTCTACTTAATCATCCTTTTTGTGTTACTTTGATTACGCTTATCTTTTACTCACATATTTCTCAATATGTCTTATGATTATTCGGGTTTATGAAATTCGCTTAGGTGTTATGGGCCGTCACCAAATTGGGCCTAAGTGTTATGGGCTTTTAAGTGACTTGGGCTTAATTTAGTTATTGGGCTTAACCTTATTTGGGTTATGTGCTTAGTGGGTTATATTGGTTATTGGGCTACATGGTTTATTGGTCCAAGTGGGCCTACTGATTTATTGGTTCAATGGGTTTATTATTTGGTCCGGGTTGGCCCATTATGGTCCTTAGTGTATCTTTTAGCCCATTACACAAATTATTGGTTTACTTCAGAAGTTTCTGTTTTTTACTTCCATTTTTATGAAATGTTGGCTACTGTTTTGGGGTTAAACCGAATTATTTGGACCCTCCTGATTTTTATACAATAACCTATATGTGTCCACTTATTTTGTGAATTTTGTCTTAATTTATAAAGAATGTTTACTACCTCTAAATATTTTTATAAATGGAAGTGGTCAAAACAGTCACTGTTTTGCATACTCGAAAGTTTTATAAAAGTTCTTTGGGTTTTGCTCTTAATAAAACAAGATAGATTAAAAAAAAAGATGGAGATTTATACCCTTGATGAACTCGGTTTTGGAGATGATTTTTGGGCAGAAATTTCGTGGCCTTTATGCTCATAAAAACCCTTAATCCAAGCTTGAAACAACCCTTAAAACTATCTTGATTCAACCCTTGCTTAACCCTTTTTAAAACCTTATTATTTTCAGGTAACCCGGTTCTCCCCGGACGTGGAGTTTAGTTGTTTGCTTGCTGTCAACCCGGGCTTGGACTTTATGGATCAAGGATTCATAGACCTTCTCTTTTGCATTATACTTAGGATTAATTGCCATCTTTTGAATGCTCCTTTGTAACCTTGATGGTTATTGCCCCTTTGGTATTTTGGTACTTGTTTCGTCTTTGTAATG
>CM067170.1:122271093-122296342 GCA_034093135.1 Erigeron breviscapus | reverse complement strand
GACAAGAGTCACATGGTGGTTGTTCCAACTGTCACATACCTTGTATGGCAAAGATGCAGTTGGATCAAAAGAGAAGGGTTTCTCTCTCATACCCGATTTGGTAAAGAAGACAAAGGCTTCTGATGCAAGTACTTCGAACCAATAGGATCTCGACAACCACCATCCATCACTATCAAAGTAAGGCTGTGTTGCCCTAATTCCTCCCCTATATAAAGCAACACAACCACACATTAAATACTTGTGTTTGTCACCACAAGTGTGTGTCACTTACTTTCTTCTCTTGTAATTGTTTAAGTTTCTAGTTAGTTTAAACTTAACAATTGTATGTTCATTTATTTTCTTGTAAGACAAGTTGTAATATCGACCATGTATTCACTATTTAATCAATGATACATATGATTAGACTTGCATAGATTCTTGTATTTGAACTTTACTCTTGTTCTTGTTCTTTAATTTCTATTATTTACTTCTTGTCTAGATAATTAATATAAGTTAAGCAAATTGTGGCTTTAAAACCTTACACATAAAGCACATTAATCACACATAAACATTAAATCTCCTAGAGACTTAACGGAAATGTAATATTGACTTAAAGACTCAAGTCAACCGTTAATTAAAAAGTTGTTGAACCCTTCAAAAGAAGTAAAGTTGGTGTCTCTTATGACTATAGCACGCCTTAGCGAGCTAACCCTGTCAGTCAGCAACCTCAACAAGTTGTTTCTCAATCTTCTTCTTCATCTTCTCAGCAAGCTCCTGCCCATGCTGACAGTAAAACTGATCAGCATGAGCGTCTAATGAAAAGACATGTCAGGTTTAGCGATGCTCGATATCAGCAAGTAGGACCTTCTCAGGTCAGACCTGCTGATAGGCAGCTCCATCAGCAGGCACCTCAGTCTATGCCTGTTCCTTCTAAAATGGCCTATTGCTCCTCAAAGAGGAAGAATGCCTGATCATCAAAACTGGTCTACAACTTCTCAAAGAGGATACTTGCCACATCAGCAAGTAAGACCCATTACTCCTCAAAGAGGACACTTGCCACATCAGCAAGTTAGATCCTCTACTCCACAAAGGGAATATCTACCTCATAGGCAAGTGAGGTCAGCAACTCCCAATCAGCAACCTAGAGCTGTCACTCCCAAAAGAGTACATTAGTCTCAGCAGCAGGGTCCTTCTTCTTCTTATCCCTGTTAAACAAGCTTGGAGTGTAGTCAAGGGATCACAAAATCCCTCTACTTCTCAGTCAGGAATCCAAATGGTAAATCCATTTTGGGTCCTCCTCCCAAGATGCCTCAGCTGACACTTAAGCATAAGCATAAGTCCAAGCAAAAGAACAAGGCATCTTCTTCTTCCTCAGACCCTCAAATTAACGAGCTTACTCAGCGAGTTAATGATCTTTCTTCTCAACTTAGGGAATTTCTCATTCAGAATCAAAAAGGCAATACCACTGGTAAAAAATGCTACTTATGTGGCAGCAGAGGTCACGTTGCCTCTGAATGTGATGATGACAATGTCAGGGATGCTCCTGAAGTTGTCATTTAACCCAATCCTCCTTCCTCAACTTGCTTCTTCCTCCACTATGGTCAGCGAGAACCCTATCTCTGCTGAACCAGAAAATAATGTAGGAGATGCTGTAGCCTTAACTGAGGAAAACATTGCTGAATTCATTTCAGCTCAGCATGTATCCATTCCACATTCACAAAGGATTATTCCTAATGAATTTGGTGAACCAGCTATCATAGTTGAGTTCAGTGATACAAATGTTGTAAGCAACATGGTCATTCTTGATAGTGGTAGTACCACAACTCCTTTCTCTGGAGATCAAGAATCCTTTGGTACCTTCCCTCGAAATTCTTTACCTCCTTACCCTTCTACATCAGCTGACGATGAAAATTCTGAAGCTGTTCCTTCCACCTCTGCTGATGAATCTGTCAGCGGGGCTAACAATGAAACCATCTAAATCCTTCTGTTATATCCATGCAGGGCTCGCTGGGAAAAGGAGTGTGGTATTTGGACAGTGGCTGTTCAAAACACATGACTGGCTCTAAGACCCTGCTGGATAACTATGTAGAGGTTGTTGGCCCTACTGTAGTGTTTGGTGATAACTCCACTGGACAAACTGAAGGTTATGGTCTTCTCTCTAATGGTCTTATCAAGTTCACCAAGGTCTTATGTAAATGGGTTGAAACATAATCTTATCAGCATAAGTCAACTGTGTGATGCTGACTACAAAGTGATTCTTGATAAGCATCAAGGCACTGTTGTAAATGTGAACAAGGAAGTCGTCTTGGTTGCTCCAAGAAAACGAGATGTCTATCTTGTTGACTTCACTCCTGTCGAGACTGAGAGTGAGACTTGTTTCTTTGCTAAGTCAGCAGCTGAACTAAATTGGTTGTGGCACAAGCGTATGTCGCATGTGAACTTCAAAACAATCAACTCTCTGGCCAAAAAGAACCTTGTTCGTGGCCTTCCTCATCTTTCTTTTGAAAAAGATAGACTCTGTGGTGCTTGTGAAAAAGGTAAAAGCCATAGATCTACCTTCAAAACAAGCATGCCAATTCTATTAAGGGCTGCTTTCACCTCCTTCACATGGACCTCTTTGGTCAAGTGAATGTCCAAAGTCTAAAGGGTAGCAATACACTTTAGTAATTGTGGATGAATATTCACGATATACTTGGACATTTTTCTTCGTTCTAAGAGTGATGCTGCTGAAGAGATTATCAATTTCATCAAGAAAATGGAGAATCTCAACAGCATAAGGGTTAAAGAACTCAGAAGTGATCATGGCACTGAGTTCAGAAACCACACTCTTGAGTCCTTTTGTGCTGATCAAGGGATCTCACAAAACTTCTCCTCTACTAGAACTCTTGAGCAAAATGGTGTTGCTGAAAGAAGAAATAGAACACTCATTGAGGCAGCACACACCATGCTCAGTGAATCATATCTGCCTAGTAAATTCTGGGCAGAAGCTGTCAGCACTGCTTGTCATACTCAAAATAGATGCCTCATTGTTAAAAGGCATGACAAGACAGCATATGAGGTTTTGAAAGGAAAGAACCTCAAATAAATTATTTCCATGTCTTTGGATGTCCTGTTTTCATTCTTAATAACAAGGATCACTTAGGTAAATTTGATCCTAAAGCTGATGATGGCTACTTTCTTGGCTATTCTTCCATCAGCAAGGCTTTCAGGGTATTTAATACTCGACTTCAAAAAGTGGATGAATCCATTCATGTTACTTTTGATGAAAGTTCATCTGCCCTTAAGGACATTCAACCTTCTTCATCTGAAGTCATTTTCAATGAGCTCGCTGATCCTCTAACTGAGGAAGCTGACTCATTTATGGATGCTTCTTGCTCGCTGCCTGAAAACAATCAGCATACCACTCAGAACAAATCAGCTGATGCTGATCAGGAGCCAGTTGTTGCTCATATCTATCAATTGAGCCGGTTGAGCCTATCTTAAGATCAATACATGCTGTCTCAGCCAAAACTAGATCACTGACTGAGAACGACCATGCTGATGACTCTACTGAGGAGGAGTTTCATGATGGTGTTTTATTTTATGCTTTTAAATTTATAAGTTGTACAAGTAATTATCTGAAAACACACACACTTACGAGCAGAGAACCCGATCAGTGTAGTATAGTCTAAGTGATAAGTTACAGGATCGTTCGCAGGACGCTTGCACTACCTAATCTAATAATATGTGTAATTCTAGCGGTTGTGGGGTTGTCACGATTTCCTATTAAACTAATTAAAGACTGACTAGTGTTTTCCATCCTAGCATATTAGTCCTAGTGTATGATCATAGACAACCATCAGAATTAAACTAATATATTCAGATATAGAACCGATAATAATATGAAGAACTAGTAAAACATGGATCTATGATAAACAGTAAAACACACTCCAACAGATTCTAACAAATAAAGTAAAACAATAAACGTCTACATGATCACATTGATCCAAACAAGTATTCAGCCTACTAGCCATGACATTATTAAAGGAATAACAAAGTCTGAAAAGATGAAAGACATTGTTTACCAACTGAAAGTAAAATAAAAGTAGATCTAGGCTGAGGATGAAGATCAGAAGGTGTTAGAAGCTCCAAAACCTTCTGGAAATCTGCAACTATGACCTAGGGTTGAATGTAGGCGGCTAGGGCTGCTGAATCGGCTCTCTCTTAGGGTTTTGAGGGTTAGTTCGACTTAAATAGTGAAATAAGTCGGTTGCTGATCTGGGCCGCCCAGCGGCGCTGGCTGGGCTTGCCAGCGGCGCTGGGACTGGGCCAGCGGCGCTGGATGATTGGGAGCGGCGCTTGATGTTGGCCAGCGGCGCTGGTAGCTCTGCTGCAGTTCGTTCTTCTTCGTTCGGCTCCCGAATCACCTCCTTGTGTCTTGTAACTTCATAGGCCTTCATCTTGAGTTACTTGATGCCATTTACCCTCTCTCGTATCTTCCGTGAACCTGCATAAACATACGACTCATTAAGTACCAATAGTTCCGGAATATTAACTCATTTTAGACATAGAAATGAGGCCTTTCGATAGGGGTTTTTATCACAAAATGGACGCTCATCATATACCCCCACACTTAAGTCTTTGCTTGTCCTCAAGCAAATAGTCCAAGAAAAATAAACAATGATGAGCGGACAGCTTAAGTGTTAAAGTTATTCTACTTTATTAAAACATTTGAAAGATTAGTCATGCAAAATGATTTGAGAAAGCTTTAGACAAAATCAGTAAGCTATAGCTAGAGGCAAGATAATTGGTCAATCAAAACTAAAAGCTAACTTTTTATTCGTGTTAATACCTCTAAAACAGTTCTATACTTCCACATGTCTTACAGCTCAATCTTACTTCTTTCTGCTGACTAGTTAAGCACTTAATTAAGGTTTGTATAACAATCAGAACTACTAGCTACTAGCAAGGCATTTATATTTCATTTGTTTGTGTACTCGTGAGTCACTACTTAGACATACTCTCACACTACAGTCATGCTCGCTAGCTAAACACTAAAGCAGTTATACGATATTATCATCTTTAATAGTTGAGACAGCGGTGACAGGTCGGTGGTTCCCCACTCGCATAGCGACATAACTCAACTAATGGTTAGAGTTTATACCTTACATCAAGACAGCGGTGACAGGTCGGTGGTTCCCCACGCGCAAAGCGACATAACTTGATGCGTATAGATTTTACTCGTTAATAGTTCTTTGAACTCTTTTTATTAATCTACTGATTGCCTTTCTTAAGATTACTACATTATTCATGCAATAGACATTTATCAGAGATCCCAGATGACTCATACTCCTACTCCGCATGCAACTAGTTCACATTAAATAGTGTAAGAATTAAGGCGAACCATATATCTAAACTAGTTCCTACACAAGCACGTATAATTAAGTCCAATTAATACACCTATGCTAATGACTAGAAAGCTCTAATTGCTAGGCATATTAAAGTCCGGTTAAATGTGCTATGGCAAACATAATCGCATACAGTTTCAGTCTAAGCTCTAATCCAGTTGGAAGCATGAACAGCCACAAATCTATAGTTAAGCTAAAAGTCCTAACTAACCGTTCATCTACCAAAGCTAATATTTGCTTAGTTATCGTCATCTTTTGTCTACTTGCAAAGCTTATATTCTCAAAATAGTTTTCAGACACAGAAAAACTTAAAATTTGCATGAAATAAGTAGTAGAAAACTTGTGATAAATCAAACAATTAGACCAAGGGTTTTTCCTATTCCATCCCCCCACACTTAAATTGTACAACGTCCTCGTTGTACTAGACATAGAAACAAAGGGAAATAGGAAAAAAACACGTAAAAAGTAAAAGGATTAACGAAACTTCCCGGGTCTAATTGCATGATAGTTGTTGAAGATGGCATTTGCGGAGCGACTTGAATGATGTTGAATCTTCAAAGACTTGAGTCATCTCCATTTGATGGCGATCCATTGATGCTTCTCCACCTTCTTTTCTTTTTGGTATTTTCTGATTTTTTGATTTTTTTTGGATTTTTGGGTTTTCTGATTTTTTTGGATTTTTCGCCATCTGGTGTGCAGCGGAGCTGGGAGCGGCGCTGGACTGGTGGTGAGCGGCGCTGGCTGGTCCTGAGCGTGGATGCAGGTCCAGCGGCGCTGGGAGGGAGCGGCGCTGGGATGCCCAATGCATTCCCAGCGGCGCTGGAGGCTCCTAGCGGCGCTTTGACTCCTGTACGTGTTTCGACGTCTGATTTCTTCAGCGATTTGATGCTGAACTCCCCAACTTAGGTCGCGTTTGGTTCACAGAATATGATGGAATTTGATGGAATTGGAATTGAATTCCATTCCTTAGTGCGTTTGGTTGTTCAAAGAAGAGGGAATCTCATTCCGTGGGAATGTAAACATTCCATCATTTGATGGAATCTCCATTCCTTGGGGATGGAGGAAGGAATTTCATTCCTTCCGTCACTTGAATTTTCAAAAAATCAAAAACATTCCGTCAAATTCCATTCCTTCAAATTCCAATTCCTTTGAAAGATTCCATTCCTTCCAAAAACATTCTGTGAACCAAACCACACTTAGCTTTTGGCCAAGTGCATGGTTTCCTTCAGACTACAAAGCAATATACTCCTGCACACTTCAATCATAATATCAAAACGGAAAATAACAAGCTAAAACATAAAAATAAAAATAAAAACAAAATACGATTGCAATAAGTTACTTGTTTCCTTGATCCATTGAAAGCTTGCATCTGTGAATCTCAAAACATACTCATAAAATAGATCACAAATGATAAAATTCAAAACAATCACTTAATTGAAATTAGTCACATATTCCTAAAAATAAAAATAAAATAAAAATACGGCTTGGGTTGCCTCCCAAGAAGCGCTAAGTTTAACGAGTCTTCAGCCGGACTCGGCCTAGGAACTAGGTTGAGGAAGAATACGGGGTAGGCCGGGGGCCGGTTCCCGTTGGGTAACGTTCGAAGTGACTTATGGCTTCTTTGACGTTCGTTCCTTTTCTCTCCTCCAAGTTTTCTGAGTTCCTCCGTGCTTCAGTAGCTTCAACCATCTCCACGTCGATCGGTGTTTGATTCCAGGGCTGGTTCGGGTGGTGACGGATTTGATTTCGAAATCGGAGCTGCAGGGGGTTCCAGCGGCGCTGGCAGTGCCAGCGGCGCTGGGTGTGCCCAGCGGCGCTGGTGGCTCCGTGGCAGTATCTGATTTTCTGATCTTGCACGATTCGGCTTCTTCTTTATCTCGGGCAGCTTGCTGTTTACGTCTCTGATCAATATGAAATTCCTTCAGCTGTTCCAAGTATTCTTCTTTTCGAATCTTCTTGTCCCTTTTGTCCATTTCCATTTTCTCCTCTATCCGTCCATATACTTCGTTCTCAAGGAATCCGTAAGCTATGTAATCTCCAGCTTCCAAAAGCTCTTTCCCTAATATTCTTCTGATCATGTCCGCACTTTCCCTCCTTAATCCATTGGCGAACTTCTTTATTAGGGTGGCACGGTTAATTTCGTAGACTACACAATGCTCTTTAATGGTTTTTATCCTTTTCCATGCTATTCTTACCGACTCTTCTCTTCTTTGTCGGAATTTTTCTAGCATTTCTTTTAGCTCAAATTGATTATGCAATCTTACACAATAGGGCACCTCTTCTCCTTTCTTAACTGCTTCCGCCAAAACTTGCACTCTTTCCCATTCTTGGTTTCCATCCTCCTCTTCTTCTTCAGATTCTTCAAATTCTGCTTCATAGAACTTATCATCCAAGATCTTTATTCTAAAATCAGCTGGTTGAGTATGAAAACATCCATATGCTGCTTTATCCATTGCACGTCGTGCATAGTCTTCCATTCCATAATAGAAAAAGTCCGTGAACTCCAAATCGTGGCAATATGTTTTCTTCCTTATTCTCCTCACGATAAGTTTCATACGTTCCCATGACTCATCTACCTCTTCATACTCATCTTGCTTAAAATTTTGCATGTCCAAGACTGGGTCGGTGGTTTCAAAGTCGAATTGAAATTCCTTTTCCATATAATCACCCTTAGGGCATTTTCCTTCTTCTTTGACTTCGATGCACTTCACCTCATACTCTTGCGTAGCTTGCAAGTCTCTATCAAACCATATCCTGAATCCCATGGGTATGCGAGACTGGTCCGCGTTCTTAGAATCTTGCTTGAAAAGCTGCTGTTCGGGATCCTCAGGGTTTCCCAGCGGCGCTGGGCTGCATTCCCAGCGGCGCTGGGGTGTCTTTCCGGTTCCCAATTCGTCTTCTTCTTTGTCTTCCGGTTTCTTCTTGGTTATTTTCTGCTCGGCATACCTCCAATCATATTTCTTCTCATCTGGTTTTCCTCCTAAAATGCTTTCCGGGTTGCCTTCGAACATTCCTTCCGATTTGAGCTCACTTATGAAGCGATGATTCTCCTTGTACTCATGTTCTTCTCGATGTACCTTCCTTTCGAGAAACTCTAAGGCTTTCTTAGTGTTGTTCAAGAACAAATTGCTTGCCGCTTCATAGCATAACCTAGCTCTTTCTTCATCCCGCAATCCATGATAAAACCAAAGCACATAATCCGCGGGATTTAAATTTTTATCTTCAAGCAAGTTGACGGTTTCTTTCATTCTAAGCTACGCATTTTCCAAATTCTCGAACCATAACTGCTCAAAACACTCCACATTACGTTTGAGTATACCTTCTCGGCTGTTGTCACAGGGTCCACAAGTTGTCGATGCATTAAACAAGAAACCTGATGGTTGGCCAGTACCACCCAGCGGTGCTGGAGTGCTCCCAGCGGCGCTGGGAAGATTCCAGCGGCGCTGGTATTGCCTGCACGGAATGCGTTTTCGTTTTTAGCTCTCATAGTGTCTTCCTTTGTTTCCGAATCAGATTTCTCAAATCCTTTCCAATGCATTGTACCTATCTTAAGCTAAAACAAACTAAACGAAAACTAAAGAAAAAGAAAACAAGAACAAAAACGAACACGAAAACACGAAAACGATTAGTAACTTCAAGAACGAAATAAAATCTAAATTATCCTAAATGCAAACAATCTAAACTTAACAACTAGAAACAATAAAATGAAAATATTTTTGGATTTTTGAAATTTTAAGAAAATGAAAATTACTAGCTAAATTAACTAAACCCTAATTTTGACCTAAAAACCTAATTTGACCTAATTTGACTTTTAACCTAAATGACTTAAACCTAATTACTGAAAGTAACTATTTCGTGCCGAAACACAAAATAGGTCGAATTACACTACTAAACTAAGAATGCGTCGCGTCCCCGGCAACGGCGCCAAAAAGCTTGATGGTGTTTTTTATTTTATGCTTTTAAATTTATAAGTTGTACAAGTAATTATCTGAAAACACACACACTTACGAGCAGAGAACCCGATCAGTGTAGTATAGTTAAGTGATAAGTTACAGGATAGTTCGCAGGGACGCTTGCACTACCTAATCTAATAATATGTGTAATTCTAGCGGTTGTGGGGTTGTCACGATTTCCTATTAAACTAATTAAAATACTGAAAAGTAAATAGAAGCCGCAACCGCTTATTCAGCGAGAGGCTTAGTCTGAAAATAGTTTGAAAAAACAAATAACAGTAATTAAATTAAAATACTTGTTTGGCATCTCCGATCTCATGGTACGACCAAATACTATCCTACCTATTTGCTAGTCTGTTGGAAACTTAATCACGGCTCAGATTCTCGTTAGATTCACTTTGCCTAATTACTAGTGCTGTCGCTAGACTCACACTACCCTATAAACAAATTCTCGTTAGATTCATTGTTTAAGCATTAATGACCTAAATTTTGTGTTACTAGTTCATCTTTTAGTTACCCGGCTCTTAAGCCATGACCAGATAGTAATATCTCCGGTGACCACAGTGCTCGTTTCCAAGTCAAAGGATCGCGTCTGACATTGTTAAGCATCATGTTCTATTCATCCTAATTACTACGGTTCTGGATCCCTCGGTTACAAGTGAATCACTTTTTACAACTAGTTATAGACCGACTAGTGTTTTTCATCCTAGCATATTAGTCCTAGTGTATGATCATAGACAACCATCAGAATTAAACTAATATATTCAGATATAGAACCGATAATAATATGAAGAACTAGTAAACATGGATCTACGATAAACAGTAAAACACACTCCAACAGATTCTAACAAATAAAGTAAAACAATAAACGTCTACATGATCACATTGATCCAAACAAGTATTCAGCTTACTAGCCTGACATTATTAAAGGAATAACAAAGTCTGAAAAGATGAAAGACATTGTTTACCAACTGAAAGTAAAATAAAAAGTAGATCTAGAGAGGATGAAGATCGAAAGGTGTTAAAAGCTCCAAAACCTTCTGGAATCTGCAAAGTCGACCTAGGGTTTGATGTAGGCGGCTAGGGCTCATGGTAAGTGTAACAACCGTGCATTTTGACTTTTGACTATGGGTACGTTTCCTAAGTTTTTGATTAATTAATATATGTTCAAGTGCAATGTGTTTTTATATGGGTCAATTTATTGTGCAACTAGAGACTTATGTGCAAGTTGAGATCATTAGTTGGTGCTAATCGAATTTCATTAGATGATCTTTATGGTAACTAGTAAATGGTTATGGATCCTATCCATGGGTTATGCCCAAACCCATGACCCACCCAAGTAAAACAAACCCTATCCTCCCTCATTTCCCTCATCCATTCATTCATAATACTTACATTTTCTCTCCCATCTCACTAAATACTCATACTCTCAATCTCTCTCTAAATTCTTGGTTCATTTATGTTAGCTTCAACTAGATTAATAACAAAACCATCATCCTTATTATCATTCTAGCATCATATCCAAAATCCAAGTTTTCAAGTGCAAGAAAAAGCTTCATTTAGGTCAAAATCGGGTTTGATTGCTTGTGGAAGTTTTGGTAAGTGTTTTCTAGCTCAACTTCATCATTTCTAGTTATTAAACTTGTATTACACCTAAATCTAAGCACTCTTGGTCCTTATAGCTTCAAAATCCGAAATTAGGGTTTCTAGTTATCTAAATTAGGTCAAAATTCGATTTGGGTCAAAAGCCATGTTTTGGAATGGAACTATTGAGTGGGTTATGTTCAAATGAGTTTGTTATGTTCAAAAACGGGTCAAGGAACTCCTCAAAACGATTTATGAGTCAAAAACTAGGTTTTGGGTCGATTTTGTGTTCAAATGGGTCAAGATCGAATTTTAACAAGAAAATGTGTTAAAGGTTGGTTTTGGATGATGAAACATGTTTAGTTATGTTCAATTATGTTTAACTATGTTCAAAAATGGGTCTCGAAGTTGTGCAAGTCGATTTCATGGCTTAAATGTTGAGATTTTAGGGTTTTGGGTCGTGTTTGTGCCAAGAACACCTGCTGGTGCATTGCTGATTCAGAACAGGCGTAACTTACGCCCCTGTTGGCGTAACCTACGCCCCTCTCCATTTTCATTACGCCAAGACCCTACTGTTTACGCCAAAACTCGTCCAAAATGCATGTTTCTGGAGCACCGTAGCTTACGCCCCTCTCTGGCGTAGGTTACGCCCCTTGAATTTTGCCCAGCGTAGCTTACGCCCAAATAAGCCGTAGCTTACGCCCCTTGAGTTCCTGCCTAGCGTAACCTACGCCCAAATGGGCCGTAGCTTACGCCTGTCTCTAGTGTTCATTTTCCTGTTTTGATTTTAAATCGTATTTCACTTTCCTTGGGACACATCGAACTTCCAAATGGGTCTTTCCTTGTCTTCCAAGTTATCGTACTCAGTTCTAATACGCGTTCAAGTCCCGGGTTCAACTCTAAAGTTCATAAAAGCTAAGTGAGGACATGATTGTATATATATTGATACGTACATGTACATTATGATAGGTTGTGATCGCTTTGGCAATTAATTGACGTTCTAGTTCACTTTAACTCGGTAAATCAAGGCAAAGGTGAGTTTTTCGTAGCCTCCCCTACTCTTTTAAGAGTCGGGCTGAAAAGTGTACTTCGTGCATGATGTTATTTTGTGGCGTACAGGTTGTGTGACGTGTTGTTAATGTGCAATTATGTGATTAGTTGTTTGGTTATTATAAGTTGTATATTGGTTGTTTTAGGTTAGTGTGTATATATGGAGGACGGTAATGCCTTTGAAAGGTTGGAGATGTGGTGGGAAGGCTGCGGGTGACCCTATATATAAGCATCAAAGGCCTTTCAAACGTAGTATCGTACGAAGTATATACCTATGATGTTTGGTTGTGTGTGGACATTGTTGGTCATGGATGAGTATATTTACGTGCATTTGAGTGCATTGAATACAATGAGTACATTTACGTGCAATTGAGTACAATGAGTATATTTACGTGCAATTGAGTACATTGAGTACAATGAGTACATTTACGTGCAATTGAGTACATTGAGTACAAGTGTGCAATTTATTAGATCATGTTAATGTGAATTATGTATTGGTTGACATGGGAACGTGTTCTTGTTCATCTTTTCCTACGAACTCACCAACCTAGTGTTGACATTGTTTAGTACACTTTTCAGGAAATCAAGAGAACCCAAGAGCTTGACGTGCTTGCTAGATGTTGGCCTTTGACCATGGATCCGCGATCCATTTGCCCGTTGATGGGATTTGCTTAGGATCATGAGCCATCTTTTGAATTGTTATTTTGTAAACTTTTGATGGTTGAATGCTCCTTATGCTTTTGTGACATTGTAACTTAATTGTTGGGTTCCCGGAATCCTCTTTTTTTCATATAGTCTCGTTCTACGATAATTCCATCTTGTGTCATGCTTTTCGGTACATTTCGAGCCTAGCTTGGGGTGTTACAGAATGGTGGCCCACGCATGGTCGTAGAGAATTAGGCGGATTGACCTAGACTACGGCTTAAGTAAAACTCTTCATATAGCATGCATGATTAGGAATCTTGTATGCAACGTGAACTATATGAGCATTATAAGTGTACATTTGGGTTTGTAGGAGGGTTCATTATATGTGATAACATGAGTGCAATAGGTCGGCATGATTAATGTGTTGTTGTGGGATGGTCAAGTGCATGAGGTCAATGTGGTTACTTGAGGACAATGAGGTCATGTGCATAATGTTGGATTGAATTGATATTGTTTGATGATGTAGGGCAAGATGAAGTTATGGCATCAACATGATATAATATTGTGGCAACCCTAAAAGAACGTGATCAACTCTTTTATGGTTACCCGGTATTATAACAAGTTAATGACATCACGGATTGCACGCGGTTGGTTTAGAGTATAATAAGGAACCGGTACGCTTTTTGGGAGTTGATTGGGTGGAGGGTTAGCCGCTGGTACACCCTGTATACATACCCGGATCAATAACCAGGAAGCATATCGGATTCGAATTATACTTTGGACCACTTGTTTAGTTGTGTGATTGTTGATGTATTGAAATGGACATGTGGTTTATTGATGAACAATTATGGTGAAATATGGTATGATGGCATGATACATAACAATTCCCCTAGAACAATTGCACTTTTGCCTTAGCGTAACGATATGAATTATGTGTGACATGTTGACATGAGAACACTAACCACTTGTGTGACTAACATGCGAGCATTTTGAGGCTAACTTTTCGAGTCGACGTTTCCTTGTTTTATAGTAATGGTGAGGCCAAGAAGAGCCGGGACTACTTATAGAGAGCAAACTCCGGAACAACAACCGGAAGTTCAAGGAGAAGGTCGTGGTGGTGGAAGAGGTAGTGGTGGTGGTAGAGGTAGAGGTGGTAGTAGAGGTCAAGGGAGAGGCCAAGGGAGAGGTCAAGGTAGGGGTGAAGCACCAACACCCGACTTGGCAACCGTGATCGCTCAAGTGGTCACGAACATTATGCCTAACATAGTTGCCCAAGTCACGGCAACTCTCCAAGCACCTGATAATACGGTGCCGAATGTTCAAGCTCAAGTGAATGGGAACAATGAAAATGTTCAACCGGTAGGGGTAGAGGAAGAAGAGGCACCGGTGATGCACGATAACTATGTCCCAAGGTACAATCAACACGGAGTGTACCGGCAAGGGTGTTCTTTTAAGGATTTCAAGGGTTGTGGGGGCCCGGAGTATGATGGGAGTGGGGGTCCTACGGCTTGTATTAGGTGGCTTGAAGAAATTGAAGCGGTGATTGCTAGGAGTCATTGTACTTATGATGACCAAGTTATCTACTCATCCGGCATGTTTAGAGGTGATGCATTGAAATGGTGGAATAAGAAAATAGGGGCGGGCAATGCTATACCGTGGGATCAATTCAAGATTTTGGTGAAAGAAAGATTTTGTCCACCCTATGAACTTCAAGCTCTAACCTTGGAGTTCGTTCAACTCCAAATGAATGGGGCGGACTATAAGGGGTACATTCGGCGATTCCAAGAGTTGTCAACACTTATTCCACACTTGGTGTCTCCCGAAGCTCAAGCTATTCAAAAATTTGTTATGGGCTTGACTCCAAAGGTCTGACACTTGGTGAACAACATTATGCCTACCACCATGACGGAAGCCATAAACCGAGCCGGTAGTGTTACCGAGGACTTACTTAGACGTGGTGAATTGAGCCAAGTATCATCATCAAAGAGGAAGGATGCACCCGAGTCAAGCGGGGTGAAGAAAATGGGTAGGTTTGACCCTAAACGTCCTAACAAAGGAAAGGTGTTTGCGGCGGTTGAACCGGCAAAGAAGGCTTATGTGGGTCCTTACCCATTTTGTAATAGGTGCTCCCGACATCATGTTCCCACCACTCCTTGTGGGACTTGTTTCAATTGTAATCAAGTTGGCCATCTTGCTAGAGATTGTAGGGCCCCGAGAGTGGCTCCTACTCATGCGGTTCCTCTCCGAGCACATCCTCCTCAAGCTAACAATCAAAGGGGTCAACGGGGTGGGTGTTATGAATGTGGAAGCACCGAACATTACCGTAATGCTTGTCCGCAATGGGTCAAATACCGTTGTCAAACGGTGATATTCTTAGAGTCCAAGGTGAAACTTCCGATTCCTCTAGTTCCAAGGCTTTTAGTGCTACCGTCACAAAGGTAGAATTGAAAGTCGTTCCTATTGTTCGTGATTTTCCCGATGTTTTTCCGGATGACCTACCGGGTCTACCCCCGTCTCGTGAACTTGATTTTCGCATCAATTTGATCCCCGGGGCCGCACCCGTGGCCAAAGCTCCATATAGACTCGCCTTGACGGAAATGCAAGAGCTAGAATCTCAACTTAAAGAACTTCAAGAAAAAGGGTTCATTCGTCCTAGTCAATCGCCTTGGGGAGCTCCAATATTGTTTGTGAAGAAGAAAGATGGGTCCTTTAGGATGTGTATTGATTACCGAGAATTGAACAAGCTCACAGTGAAGAACCGGTATCCACTTCCTAGAATCGATGAGCTTTTTGATCGTTTGCAAGGTGCCAAGTATTTCTCAAAAATCGACCTCCGTTCGGGCTATCACCAACTTAGAGTTCATGAAGATGACATACCAAAGACGGCGTTTCGTACAAGGTATGGTCACTACGAGTTCACCGTTATGCCGTTTGGGTTGACTAATGCACCGGCGGTGTTCATGGATTTGATGAACCGGGTGTGTCAACCATACTTGGACAAGTCTGTCATTGTATTCATTGATGACATACTTGTCTATTCGAAAACAAAGGAAGATCATGCCGAGCATTTGCGTGAGATGCTAGGGTTGCTTAGAAAGGAGAAGTTGTATGCAAAATTTTCAAAGTGCGAATTTTGGTTGGAAGAAGTTCATTTCCTTGGTCACGTGATTAGCAAAGATGGGATTCATGTGGATCCTAGCAAGATTGAAGCGGTTAAGAATTGGAGGCGACCCGAAACACCATCCGAGATTCGCCAATTTCTCGGATTGGCGGGTTATTACCGAAGATTCATTGAAGGTTTCTCCAAGATAGCACAACCACTCACTCTCTTGACTCAAAAAGAGAGGAGGGTTTGAGTGGGGCGAGAAGCAAGAATTTGCCTTTCAAACTCTCAAAGACATGTTATGTGATGCTCCTATCTTGACGCTACCGGATGGGATTGAAGATTTTGTGGTTCTATTGTGATGCTTCGGGTCAAGGGGATTGGGGTGTGTACTTATGCAACGGGGCAAGGTCATCGCTTATGCCTCCCGGCAACTTAAGGTGCATGAGAAGAATTACCCTACTCACGATTTGGAATTGGGAGCGGTTGTCTTCGCTTTGAAGTGTTGGAGACATTACCTTTATGGCACAAAATGTGTAATCTACACCGATCATAAAAGTCTCCAACACATTTTCAATCAAAGTGAGTTGAATATGAGGCAAAGAAGATGGATTGAACTTTTTAGCGATTATGATTGTGACATTCGCTATCATCCGGGCAAAGCCAATGTCGTAGCCGATGCTTTAAGTAGAAAGGAAAGGGTCAAGCCGAGAAGAGCAAGAGCCATGAGCCTCACGGTGGGACAAAGTATTCGGGACCGTATCATAGAAGCTCAAGTGCAAGCTACCTTACCGGAAAATTTTGGTAATGAAGGGCTAGATGGTATGGAGCAACTTTTTGACCGGAAGGAAGACAACGGGTTATATTTAGTTGGGAAGCTTTGGATTCCAATCTTTGGCAACTTAAGAGCGCTTTCCTAATGAATGAAGCTCAAAGTCGGCTTATTCGGTCCATCCGGGGTCGGATAAGATGTACTTTGATTTAAAAGATTTCTATTGGTGGCCGGGCATGAAACGTGATGTGGCTAAATATGTGAGCGAGTGCCTTACTTGCTTACAAGTGAAAGCCGATCATAAGAAGCCACCCGGTTTGTTGGTACAACCGGTGATACCGGCATGGAAGTGGGAAAAGGATTGCAATGGACTTCGTCACGAAGCTACCGAAGACAAGAAATGGCCGTGATACTATATGGGTGATTGTGGATCGATTGACAAAGTCGGCTCACTTTTTAGCCATTCGTGAGACCGATAAGTTCGACACCCTAGCGCGTTTGTACATTAAGGAAGTGGTGGCAAAACATGGAGTTCCGGTTTCTATTATCTCCGATAGAGATAGCCGGTTCAAATCAAATTTTTGGGAAGCTTTTCAACGTGCAATGGGTACTCAAATTGACATGAGTACGGCGTTCCATCCACAAACGGATGGGCAAACCGAAAGAACCATCCAAACGCTTGAAGATATGTTGAGGGCTTGTGCTATTGAATTTGGTGGAAGTTGGGAAGATCACCTACCGCTAGTGGAGTTCTCATATAACAATAGTTACCATGCGACTATCCAAATGGCCCCGTTTGAGGCGCTTTATGGTAGAAAGTGCCGTTCTCCACTCGCTTGGGCGGAAATAGGCGAGAGCCAACTTATTGGGCCGGAAGTAATAATTGAAACAACAAAAAGTGATTTCAAAAATTAAGGAGAGATTACAAGTGGCCCGTGAAAGACAAAAGAAATACGCCGATGTGAGGCGTAGACCCTTGGAGTTCAATGTTGGTGATCATGTACTTTTGAAGGTCTCCCCGTGGAAGGGTGTGGTTCGTTTCATCAAGAGAGGCAAGCTTGCGCCAAGATACATAGGACCTTTTGAAATAATAGAACGTGTGGGCAAGGTGGCTTACCGGCTAAAGCTACCTCAAGAACTTAGTGGAGTGCACAACATGTTCCATATTTGTAATTTAAGGAAGTGCTTGGCGGATCCTACTCATCACGTGCCCATGGACGAGATACAAGTAGACAAGAAGCTCAACTTTGTTGAGGAACCGGTAGAGATTGTGGATCGTGAATTCAAGAAGCTAAAGAAAAAGCGCTATACGATAGTCAAGGTTCGTTGGCATGCTAGACGTGGAGCCGAATTCACTTGGGAGCGGGAAGACTTCATGAAGTCAAAATATCCGCATTTGTTTAGTGATTAGGGTTCATCGAATTTCGGGACGAAATTCCCTTAACGGGGGAAATGTAACAACCGTGCATTTTGACTTTTGACTATGGGTACGTTTCCTAAGTTTTTGATTTAATTAATATATGTTCAAGTGCAATGTGTTTTATATGGGTCAATTTATTGTGCAACTAGAGACTTATGTGCAAGTTGAGATCATTAGTTGGTGCTAATCGAAATTCATTAGATGATATTTATGGTGAACTAGAAAATGGTTATGGATCCTATCCATGGGTTATGCCCAAACCCATGACCCACCCAAGTAAAACAAACCCTATCCTCCCCCATTTCCCTCATCCATTCATTCATAATACTTGCATATTCTCTCCCATCTCACTAAATACTCATACTCTCAATCTCTCTCTAAATTCTTGGTTCATTTATGTTAGTTTCAACTAGATTAATAACAAAACTCATCCTTAGTATCATTCTAGCATCATATCAAAAATCCAAGTTTTTAAGTGCAAGAAAAAGCTTCATTTAGGTCAAAATCGGGTTTGATTGCTTGTGGAAGTTTTGGTAAGTGTTTTCTAGCTTAAATTCATCATTTCTAGTTATTAAACTTGTATTACACCTAAATCTAAGCACTCTTGGTCCTTATAGCTTCAAAATCCGAAATTAGGTTTCTAGTTATCTAAATTAGGTCAAAAATCGATTTGGGTCAAAAGCCATGTTTTGGAATGGAACTATTGAGTGGGTTATGTTCAAATGAGTTTGTTATGTTCAAAAACGGGTCAAGGAACTCCTCAAAACGATTTATGAGTCAAAAACTAGGTTTTGGGTCGATTTTGTGTTCAAATGGGTCAAGATCGAATTTTAACGAGAAAATGTGTTAAAGGTTGGTTTTGGATGATGAAACATGTTTAGTTATGTTCAATTATGTTTAACTATGTTCAAAAATGGGTCTCGAAGTTGTGCAAGTCGATTTCATGGCTTAAATGTTGAGATTTTAGGGTTTTGGGTCGTGTTTGTGCCAAGAACACCTGCTGGTGCATTGCTGATTCAGAACAGGCGTAACTTACGCCCCTGTTGGCGTAACCTACGCCCCTCTCCATTTTCATTACGCCAAGACCATACTGTTTACGCCCAAAACTCGTCCAAAATGCATGTTGCTGGAGCACCGTAGCTTACGCCCCTCTCTGGCGTAGGTTACGCCCCTTGAATTTTGCCCAGCGTAGCTTACGCCCAAATAAGCCGTAGCTTACGCCCCTTGAGTTCCTGCCTAGCGTAACCTACGCCCAAATGGTCCGTAGCTTACGCCTGTCTCTAGTGTTCATTTTCCTGTTTTGATTTTAAATCGTATTTCACTTTCCTTGGGACACATCGAACTTCCAAATGGGTCTTTCCTTGTTTTCCAAGTTATCGTACTCAGTTCTAATACGCGTTCAAGTCCCGGGTTCAACTCTAAAGTTCATAAAAGCTAAGTGAGGACATGATTGTATATATATTGATACGTACATGTACATTATGATAGGTTGTGATCGCTTGGCAATTAATTGACGTTCTAGCTCACTTTAACTTCGGTAAATCAAGGCAAAGGTGAGTTTTTCGTAGCCTCCCCTACTCTTTTAAGAGTCGGGCTGAAAAGTGTACTTCGTGCATGATGTTATTTTGTAGCGTACAGGTTGTGTGACGTTTTGTTAATGTGCAATTATGTGATTAGTTGTATGGTTATTATAAGTTGTATATTGGGTTGTTTAGGTTAGTTGTGTATATATGGAGGACGGTAATGCCTTTGAAAGGTTGGAGATGTGGTGGGAAGGCTGCGGATGACCCTATATATAAGCATCAAAGGCCTTTCAAAAGTAGTAGCGTACGAAGTATATACCTATGATGTTTGGTTGTGTGTGGACATTGTGGGTCATGGATGAGTATATTTACGTGCAATTGAGTGCATTGAATACAATGAGTACATTTACGTGCAATTGAGTACAATGAGTATATTTACGTGCAATTGAGTACAATGAGTACATTTACGTGCAATTGAGTACATTGAGTACAAGTGTGCAATTTATTAGATCATGTTAATGTGAATTATGTATTGGTTGACATGGGAACGTGTTCTTGTTCATCTTTTCCTACGAACTCACCAACCTAGTGTTGACATTGTTTAGTACACTTTTCAGGTAACCAAGAAGAACCCAAGAGCTTGATGCATTGCTAGATTGTTGGACTTGACCATGGATCCGTGATTCATTACCGTTGATGGGACTTGCTTAGGATCATGAGCCATCTTTTGAATTGTTATTGTTGTAAACTTTTGATGGTTGAATGCTCCTTATGCTTTTGTGACATTGTAACTTAATTGTTGGGTTCCCGGAATCCTCTTATTTTCATATAGTCTCGTTCTACGATAATTCCATCTTGTGTCATGCTTTTCGGTACATTTCGAGCCTAGCTCGGGGTGTTACACTTAGGGTTTTGAGGGTTAGTTCAACTTAAATAGTGAAATAAGTCAGTTGCTGATCTGGGCCCCCCAGCGGCGCTGGCTGGGCTTGCCAGCGGCGCTGGATGATTTGGAGCGGTGCTTGATGTTGGCCAGCGGCGCTGGCATAGCTGCCAGCGGCACTGGTAGCTCCTGCTGCAGTTCGTACTTGAGTTACTTGATGTCATTTACCCTCTCTCGCATCTTCCGTGAACCTGCATAAACATACGACTCATTAAGTACCAATAGTTCCGGAATATTAACTCATTTTAGACATAGAAATGAGGCCTTTCGATAGGGGTTTTTATCACAAAATGGACGCTCATCAAGTTTCATGATGCATCAGCGAATGCTGATGATATGGAGTCAGCTGATGACTCCAACATCAATGACAACTCAAGTCAGTCGAATGCCTCAACTGATCACACACCCTCTGAACCCATTCTCACCATATAATGATCTCTCTATGTTCCCATCTCTCAGACTTCCGCTGACACTCAACTACGTTCATCAAGTGTTCCGGCACTTAAATGGACATCTAGCTCACCAAGTCATTGGTGACCCTCATCAGGGGATCATTACTCGATCAGCAACAAGAAATACATGTCTCTATGTAAATTTCTTGTCCATGATCACTCCTAAGCACATAGGAGAAGCAATGGCTGATCCATCTTGGGTTGATGCCATGCAAGAGGAACTTACCCAGTTTCAAAGACAGCATGTCTACTTCCTTGTTCCTTTGCCACCTGGCAAAGAACCCATTGGAACCAAATGGGTCTATAGAAATAAAAAGGACGAAGATGGTGTTGTTACACGTAACAAGGCTAGGCTGGTTGCACAAGGATACCTTTAGGAGGAAGGTGTCGATTATGATGAAACATTTGCACCAGTGGCCCGTCTAGAGGCAATTCGCTTATTCTTGGCACATGCTGCTTATAAAAACTTAACTATATATCAAATGGATGTAAAGAGTGCTACACCATGTCTATCATCTTTATAAGTCACTATATGCTCTTAAACAGGCTCATCGGGCCTGGTATGACACTCTCTCTGCTTTTCTTCTTTCCCACAAATTTCAGCGAGGGTCCATTGACAGCACTTTTTATCTATAGAAAGGGTGCTGATGTTCTTTATGTCCAGATATATGTGGATGACATCATCTTTGGGTCCTCCAGCAAGAAACTTTGTGAAAAGTTCAGCTCACTAATGTCCCCTCATTTTGAGATGAGCATGATGGGTGAGCTTACCTTCTTTCCTGGTCTTCAAATTCGCCAACTCTCCAATGGCATCTTCATTAATCAAGAGAAGTACATTCAAGACATGCTGACTAAGTTTGACATGTCTAATGTCACTCCAAAAGCCACTCCTATGTCCCCTCCAAATAATCTCCAAGCTGATCCTGATGGTAAGCATGTGAATCCCACTCACTACCGAGGAATGATTGGCTCGCTGATGTATCTCACAGTGAGTCGTCCTGACATAATGTTTGCTACTTGATTATGTGTAAGATATCAAGCTTCTCCTAGGGAATCTCATCTTCTCGCTGTTAAGCGAATTTTAAGTATTTGAAAGGTACTTCCTCTTTGGGTCTCTGGTATCCCAAAGACTCCAGCTTTGACCTTGTAGCATACTCTGACTCTGACTATGCTGGTTGCATGTTAGATAGGAAAAGCACCAGTGGAGGATGTCAACTGTTGGGGGGAAGCTGACTAGTTGGTCTAGTAAGAAGCAGCACACAGTGTCCATCTCCACTGCTGAAGCAGAATATGTATCAGCAGCAAGTTGTTGTGCACAAGTCCTCTGGATGAAAAACCAACTCGCTGACTATGACTTAGAATTCTCTAAGATTCCCATTATGTGTGACAATAAAAGTGCAATTGCTATCACACACAATCCTGTTCAGCATTCCAAGACCGATCACATAGATATTAGGTATCACTTTATTCGTGATCATGTCATGAAAGGGAATGTTGAAATCTACTTCATCTTTCTTACATAGTCACAAAACTCTTAAATGAAACCAGATTCTATCTGATCAGTAAGTTGGGAATGTTGAATGGTGAATCAGTGACATGACATGTCATGTCTGCTGAAATTCAACTTACTTTCTCTTGTGATAAGTTGAAATTTGACTCTTAAGTCAACACTCTTATCAGCGAGTTTAAGTCTGTCTTGCTCGCTGAACTTAAAGTTAATGAAGAACTTAAATCTTCATCTAGTCCAGTAGCAAACGGCTCTGGTAAAGACTAATCAAATCCGTTAACTCCTGTTGCTTTGGAAAAAAGCAAAAATAAAGTTAATGAAGAACTAAAATCTTCATCTAGTCCAGAAGCAAACGGCTCTGGTAAAGACTTATCAAATACGTTGATGGCTGACAGTTTGCCAAAAACTGAAACAGTTCAGGGATTCTGAAAAGCCTTAGTGTCAGCGACCAACATTAGTTGTGAAGTCGCTGACTGAAACTCATTTTCTAAATAAGGTAACCAGATTTTCTAAATCTTCAGTGGATATACTTCAATCTCAACTATTTTAACGTGTGAGCATATCCACCAAGTATCTTTATTAATATTTTATTAGAATTTCAAACGGTTACCTCGATTTTCTCCCTAATGGCAACTTGTACTATACAGCGTAAACACTCGAGTAATTTTTGAAACTGTGGTACAAGTTGTCACATCAACCTCTTTTTATACGTTACTCACATGCGTATATACAATGTATATATATATAAATATTAGTATTTATAAGTATTTTATTAAACAGTGTCCTTTCAAGTTAGTTATTACGTATATGTAATTATTACGTAAGAAAGAGAATGCAGTGACGGTTCACTTTTGCAGAGTGGGGGCCCACAACCATACCACATATATATCCTTAATCTTCACAATCCGGTTTTTAAGCTTTCATTTTCTTCCTTCACACTCTTTTTCTCTCATAATTCCCAAATCCTTTCTAAAATCTTTTAACTATTCACCTTCTTCTTTATCTTTTTCATTTAATTTGCTTATACATAAATGGCTTCCACTTTTGAACAACACCTTTCTGAACAACCAATCCTACAAACTCAACCTCAAGCTCAAATTCAGGATCCTCAAATCACTGTTGAACCGGAAATCTCACCGGAGGATTCTGCATTTCAAGAGGTACTGAAAAATGTGCCTGCTTATCTCTGTTCTACCACCTTTGATCCTGAAATGATTGTAGGGTCAAGCAAAGTAACCGTTCAACCACAAAAGTTAGTTATTAAGGCCAATAACTACCTTGGCTCGCTTGAAGTGCCTCATGGCATAAAAGGGTATCAGCCAATGCTTGACTTTCTGAAGGCCTGTCCAGTAAAGAATGCACTTTACATGGACCCAGAGGATATGTGTGTCCATCTCCTGAGGGAGTTTTGGTGGACTTGTGATTACAATGTGGGCACCGGTGTTATTTCAGGTACAGTTATGAAAAAGAAATACACCATAAACATCAATGAAGGCACAATTCGTAATAGTCTCTCTCTTCCCTCTCAAACCACTGAAAGACCATATGTTGATCTTGTCTCTACTGATCAGTGGAAGGAGTGGTTTCCTTCCATTGGATATGGTTCGAATTTGGTGCCAGCCCAACCAGTGCCCAGCAACCCCACCAAGAAGAACCTGCCTGGAGAGTGGAGGTTATTGTTCGCTCATGTCATTCAGTGCCTTGGTGGTAATTCTGGTTCACATGATCAAGCATCAACGAAATCGATGCAAATCATTTATGCTTTGGCAAATGGTCGATTCATTGACTTTGCTAGTGTGATCTTTGAGGACATGAAGTCCAAGGTTCAAGCCAGCAATAGGTCACACACTGTGCCTTTTACAAGATTTTTGTCGCTGATCTTCAAGCATGAGCTGAAGGAAGATTAAATGCCTTTCAGTGCAACAGTCTGCAGGGCACCAAGGATTGGATTTTCAGTTTCCAAGCAACCGCTTGTGATGCTGAGTTTTTCGATCAAAAATATGTTGAACTCACTCAGCAAATGAAAGAGGTACTTTCTTCTTCTTATCCCTCTAAATACCCCAAAAACAGTGTCGCTGGGTCAGCACCACAAACTAATGTGGTTGCTGGTTCACTCACTGGGGATGCCAGCTTGTCCTCTGGAGCTGGTTTGTTGGAAAACCCCCCAGCAACCTCGAAAGCTCCCAAGCCGACTAAGAAGTCAAGGACAAAATCCAAAACTTCATCTACTTCAACTTCACCTCTTGCTACTGTCCCAAAACAGAAGCAGCGAGTATCAAAGGGCTTAACCATTAAGGTTAGGGATTCCAGCCTTTTCAATTGGAGTCGGAGTTCGACTCTACAACTCCTTTCTTCCTTACTAAGAGTTCTCTCTTGGGCTACAGATTCAATTACCTCAATCTGTCTACACAAGTTTCCCACCTGCTTCTGTTCGTCCACCTTAACTATGGATCTCCATTCTTTCACGCCCACTTTTAAAGCTTTTAGGACATTAGCAAAGCCTTTAACTCCCCTCATAGGACCCCCATTAAGTTGTACCGCTCGGGAAACTACTTCATCCAACCCTTGAGACCCAATCCAACTGTTGAAAAACTTAAATGGAATGGGACCGAAATGTATTGACTTGCAACTGAGGATCACTGGGCAATGATACGACAAGGTACCCGATAGGCAATAAAGGGACGCATCGGGCCATTCCTTCACAAAGTCAGCACATACCAAAATTCTATCAAGTTTACTGAGCTTAGTACCATCGTCAGAAAAATAAGTGAATCTCCTCCCCAACATCGGATATTCTAATAAACCGGTAGAAGAAATAAAATTGTTGAAATGAAAGGCAGACAAGGCATTAAATTGTGAGTTCATCCTGTCATCCTCACATCTAACATCGTTAAAATCTCCAAGCACCACCCATAAACCTGGTAACCGTTGGCG
>CM067170.1:122217118-122270093 GCA_034093135.1 Erigeron breviscapus | reverse complement strand
GAGGATATAGACGACGGGTATGAACTTTACCACAAAATTAATGATTGTAAGCTTCTTATGGAACAAAGAAAGCTCGAACATAAGAAGAAAATAAAAGAAATAAGAAAATTGGCAGCGGAATCATTATAAGTGAAGAAATGCATAGCGAATATATTGAGTCTACATTACCAAGCATCGATGAAATAACTTCTGAACTTGAAAAACTGCTAAAGTTGATTAACAGAAAGATCGACTATGCGACAACTTATAAATGTACAGCTATAGGTTTCAGTTTGCTTCTTGGTTGCTTCAATCATTTCTTGAGTACTAGCCAGCAAACCAATAGGCACACTTCCCCCTTTGGGAATCTCTGAAGGCATTTTAGCAAAAAGGTCAATTGAAGTTTTAATTGCCTTCAGTGGTTCCCAACTTTGTTGTTCTAGGCAATCACATATACCCTTTGCCATTGTAGCAAACTGAGCCCTTAATCTGAATGAATAATTAAGGTTCAGTGCTTCTTGATCTTTTACATCCTTCAACATCTTTCTATCTTCTTCAGTGAAAGAAGCAGGGGGAGGAGGAGCAATAACAATTTCTTTCTTCAGAAGAGTTAGAATTTCATCTAACTGTTTGGACTGATTCTGAACTGAACCTTCAAGCTTGGACACTGAATCTTTTACTTCATTTACAGCCTTGTCCACTTTGTCATTTGTGTCTTTGGTTAGTTCAGCAATCATCATTCTAACCTCCGCACCAACCTTTCTCAGAAATGGATTCTGAAATCTGAGTAACTAGATTCTGAGTTAGCTCAGACTTCAGATTATCCAAAATACCAACACTTATAGAAGCCCCAAGTTCTTTTTCATTTATACTTGGCTTCTGAACCAACTCATGTATTTCTCTTCCAACAGCCATAAAATCTTGCTTCAACAACTGAACACAAGATGTCAAGTTTGCAACCACCGAAGTTTGCACATCTCTTTTTGTTAGCTTGAAGGCTTCTCTGATTGCAGAGCTCACCTTGTTGCAAGTCATCACCAGCTCATTCAGCTTCCCAACTACTAGTCCTTCGTTTCTAGCAACCTTGGTTAACTCAGTTCCAAGAAACATCTGAGCACCTTTCATTTCAGCCACATAACTAGTATTGGCAGTTAGAGATTTGGTTAAATCCTCCACCCTAAGAATAAGGCTTTGGACTTCGGTTTGAGTTTTCTCTAACTGTGCTTCTACATTTAAAGGAGGTGGAGGTTTTGCAGAAGCAAGAGCAACAAATGGTAGATTACCAAGCCCTTTAAGTACATTATTCATTTGTAAATCAGTTGGACTCTCAGATTCTGTCTCAGAATCCAAGTCCTTCTCTATTGGGGCATCATAATTGATAGGCGGTGGGTTGTTGTGAATTTGGGGGTGAAGAAATTGAAGTGATGGAGTGAAAGTTGGATCGGTGACATAGGCAGGAGTAGTGCCTGGTGGAAAAATTGGATGTTGATGAGATGGAGGTGGTGGAACATAAGGATCAAGATCTTGTTGTTCTGGTTGAATTTGGAATTCTGGGGGAGGAGGAGGGGCGTTTACGAGGATGGTGGCTGGCTCAGAATCGGATTGATTCGCCTCCAATAATCCCTCGTCAAACTCAAAATCAGCAAGGGAATCGAGATTCCCCTGAGGTAGCTCATCGTCATCCCAGAAAGCATTCACTTTTACAATCTGGTCAGATATGCTCTGGTTTGGGTCACTAGTACCCGCACCAGTTTCTGGTTCAACATCTACAGAAGCAGGTGCATCGTTACCAGATTCAATGATTTGCTCAACCTTATCTTTAGGTCGACTAACGGGTCCCACATTCTTTTGTGGCCCACTTAGTGACCTTTCTGAACCAGCTAGTGTGGCTGAAACAGTTTTATTAAATACCTGAAGCATAGCAGAGGAGAGTTCAGGCTCATCTTCAGCAGTGGATGCCTTTGAGAAATCTCTGCTGTATTCTGGTACAGAAGCTTCAGGTCCAGCTTGATTATAAGCATCACCAAGAATATCCATGAAACATAAGCTCAGAAATCTTGGAAAGGCAATATGCAGACTTCTCTTTCCTTTTAATTTTGTAATAAGCTGAGAAAAGAGAATCTCAGCAAAGTCTGCTTGTATCCCATTCCAAATATAATACCCCATCTCAACTTGGGGTAAAGAAAGTTAGTCCAACCCTCCATGGTTGCCACCAAGACTTTCCACAATCTGGGTCCAGAAGAACCTCCTGCAATTGCCAAATCCAGACATAAATATGTGTCCGGAGGTCTTCAGATTACCATCAGCATCCTCCATATCGCCATGACCGGTGGCGACTAGAACCTCCCTGAAATTGACTCCTTTGAGTCGTTTAGCAAATACCTGGGAAGGTTTGAGGTAGTTCAGATGAAGAGAATTTCTGAACCCCTCAAGAGTGATAACACACTGCTTGGTGCCCTCATTGAGAGTGAAGGAGATGGATTGTTCATCTTTGCTCACCACAGCAGTATACCAGAATTCAAGCAAGTATCGATGATACAATGCCTGAGGATTAGCGGTCAGAGCATAATGAAAAGGGGATTTCTCCCAAAAATTATTGATTTTTCCCATTAGCGTTTTGGATTTCACATTTAATTGAGCCAAGAAATTGCTCATGTTAAATCGAATTTGTGAAGGAGTGAAATTCTTTGGCCATGTGGCAGATGTTTTCACATCATCCGATGGAGTATATTTAAAATTGATGAGCGATTTAGGTTGTGAAGAAGATGATGATTTAGACATTTTTAAGAGTCGAAAGTGAAAATGAAAAGAATATGAAGAGTTAAGGAATTTTGAGAGTAAATATGAGAGAGATTGATGATTGGGAAGTAAATGAAAAACGAAGTAAATGAAAGAATGAAAAGGAATTTGAATTTAAGATGGAATACAAAGTGATTTTCCAATTAAAAACAATTTCTGGGGTCAAGTCCGCATTAAATGCAGAGACGTTTGCGTTACCCCACCCTGTAACACTTTTTCAGAAAAAGTACTCATTTCTTTCTCTTTTACGGCGCAACTTGTGTGACACATAAGCATGACCAACGTAAGTTAAAAACATAGTATGCAGTAGGCCACGTGTACACACAATTGACCAAGTATCAAAAATATCTTGAAAGGATTGTTGTCTTCAGTGATGACAAAATAAATTCTGAGCATGGTCAGTTCCAAAGAGATCTGAACCATCTCAGTTAATAAAATTCAACTGAAATAACTTTGATTTTCTGAAGTGCTTCAGTTAAATACGTTTTTCTGAGTAAAAGGTTCCCCCTCAAAAATGAAGGTTTATTTTAAAGTTAGAAAAATATTTAACATTCCCCCTGAAGTGATGATCCATGAATTAATAAGTGCCAAGATAGTATCACAAAGGCGTTCGATAGCTAGGCGAGCAAAAATTACATGGATCGCTCAGACTGGTGAACCAGATCAGTGTCACTGAGGCGTTCATAACAAGATTACCAGTCTAAGGATTTAACATACCCAACTCACTGACCAGATGTTTAAAGGTTTTGACATCTAAAGGTTTTGTAAAAACATCAGCGAGTTGCTTATCAGTGGGAATAAAGTGCAATTCAATATCTCCTTTCAGAATATGATCACGAATGAAATGATACCTGAGATCGATGTGCTTGGTTTTCGAGTGCATCACAGGATTGTGATATATGGCAATGGCACTAGTGTTATCACAAAAGATTGGAGTCTTTGTGTAAGTAACACCATAATCAGTCAGCTGGTTTTTCATCCATAGAATCTGAGCACAACAACTTGCTGCAGAAATATACTCAGCTTCTACAGTGGATAGTGATACTGCAGTTTGCTTCTTACTGGTCCAGCTTACTAATTTGCCACCAAGGAAATGACACCCTCCAGTGGTGCTTTTCCTGTCTATCTTACAACCTGCATGATCAGAATCTGAATAACCCATTAGATCTAGACTGGAGCCTTTGGGATACTAAAGACCCAATCTGGGGACACCTTTAAGGTATCTGAAGATCCTTTTAACAGCATTTGCATGTGCTTCTCTGGGATCAGACTGAAATCTAGCACAAAGGCATGTTGCAAACATTATGTCTGGTCTACTTGTAGTTAAATACATCAGTGAACCAACCATACCACAATATTTTGTATGGTCCACTGGTTTTCCATGTGGAGCAGAATCCAAAGTTAATGGAGCAGAAATAGGAGTATCTTTTGATGAGACTGAATCAAATTGATATTTCTTTAATAAATCTATGACATATTTTTCCTGGTTTATGAAAATACCATCTTTAGTTTGTTTTACTTGAAGTCCCATAAAATATGTCAGTTCACCCATCATACTCATTTCATACTCAGAAGACATGATTTTAGAAAATTTTTTACACATCTTCTCATTTGTAGAACCAAACACAATATCATCAACATAAATTTGTACTAAAAGGATATCACTTTTATCATGCAATATTAACAAAGTGTTATCAATTGTCCACTGGTTTTCCATGTGGATCTGAATCCAAAGTTAATGGAGCAGAAATAGGAGTATCTTTTGATGAGACTGAATCAAATTGATATTTCTTTAATAAATCTCGACATATTTTTCCTGGTTTATGAAAATACCATCTTCAGTTTGTTTTACTTGAAGTCCCAGAAAATATGTCAGTTCACCCATCATACTCATTTCATACTCAAAAGACATGATTTTAGAAAAAAATTTACACATCTTCTCATTTGTAGAACCAAACACAATATCATCAACATAAATTTGTACTAAAAGGATATCACTTTTATCATGCAATATGAACAAAGTGTTATCAATTGTGAGTCCCAAATATAGATGATTTACTAAACCCGACTGGCAAGTACAACTAATCTTGATGGATAAGTTAAGTTTACGATCCAGATATGGATAACAAGAAACAAATGACTTAACGTAAATAACAAGAACTAAATGGCAGAAACTATATAAAGATATATATATATGTATAATCAAGTATGTAGCATTGAGACACGTTGTTTCCTTTCTAATGTATTTGATTTATTGATATATAAACAAATACAAGGATTGTTGCGGAACAAAGATAAACACCCAAGTGTAATATCTAAACAATCCCGAAAACAAGTGATCTAAATAACTTGGAAATACTCGTAAGTTTTACTTAGAGTATATCTCACAAGTTGCAATGCTAAAGTTTCAAGCCTTTTGCAAGTTGTGAGAAGACTTTGTATTTATAGACCAAGTCCATGATGACATGGACAAGATCGTATAAAAGTGGTTGTGAGCATTTAAGGAATTAAACTTAATTCCTTACATGCTTGTACTAGGAAGAGTATAAGTCAGTTGATGTGACTTATAGTACTACGTTCCAAACCTATACTTTTACCTTGTACCTTTTATTAATGGATAAATCTATTAACTGGGTAAAGGTATGTAAAGTAAAAAGTCTTCCTCGTAATCAGTGTAAAGTGTTGTAAATACTTTATACTGAGATGCTTCAGTCTTTGATCTGGTAGAATCACTCTTTGCTCGCTTCTGAGATGATTCTCTTCTTCATACTTTAGTCTTTGACTTCAGAATGAATGCTTCAGATTTATCTTGATCTGAACTGAAGTGAAGCTTCAGTGAAGTAATTCTGAGACGGCTCAGAATTCTATACAAACGTTTTCACTGAACTTCAAGCTATTTCTGAACAAATTATACTTGGTCGATTTCCGACCTAACAGAGACTGACCAGTTTACCAGGTGAACTGGTCCTAACAAATTCCTCCTATTTGTCTAGAAATATAGGCAAGTCTTTTTCAGTCCTTGTATCTGTACAAGTGTGAACTGGAAGGACTTGTTTGATTTAAATCTATCTAAGTTTCCAAGGCATTTTTATAGATCAATAAATGCCTTAGTTTTTTCTTTTAGGTTTGTTAGATTTTAATCTATTATCTACCTTGTGGTTACAAACTGGTAACTTCATTTATACAAGGAAATTAAATTTATACAAGTTACAGAATGTAAAACAAAATACAAGTAGATAACTGAAGAGAAAGAACTTAATGAGATGGCCCTTCGCCAGTTCTTCTTCTCTTGGACACTGAAGAAATAGGTTGTGAGTCTTCAGGGTCAATATTCAACTTTTGCTCCAGATTTTCTTTGTGTTGAATCTTGCCCCTTAGGAAGTTCACCCATGCTTTCTCAAACCTATTCTTTTGTGCCTTCGCATCCAACACATTCACCATTTCCACCCATTCACTGAACCCATATTGCATAGCACCAGGATTGTCAGTTTTAACCAGTGGCCCTCTGGTATAACTAACTTCAACATGAAAGACTTTGGTGCCTGGCTTGATTGTTACATTGACACCATTGATAGTACCATTATGTCTTCTGGTTGACATGATCTGGGAGTAATAGCTTCTTGCTTCAGATTTATTTGTTATTTTTATACTCCCAGCACCAGCAGCCAGTACAGCGGACTTGATGTCTTCATTGGATACCTCGCCAGTTGGTTCAACAAATATGCTAAGGTCAGCATCTCTTGACAGTGGTCTTCTTGGTTGTGGAATCCTTCTTGGTGGATTCAAAACCTTCTTCACAACCTTTTTAACATTTGCAATTCGTTTAAGAATCCCACTGCCCTATTCTCCTTAGCCTTCTCCACTGAAATGTTCAAGCTTCTGGCATCGAATTCAGCTTCATCCTCAGGATAGTGTCTGTCCAGTTCTACATCCAGCATTTCTTTCAACTGGTCAACTATCCTGGGATCATTCTTAACCCTGGCATACTCCTCAGCAGTGATACCCAAAAGATTGGCATCACTCATATCAAGCAACTTGATCTGTGCAAGATGTGCCCTGGCTTCAACTTGGTTTCTTTGTTTTATCTTCTTTCTTTCTTTAATATCATTGCCAAGTCTAGCCAGTCTTCTGCTATCACTATCTGAAACTGGAGGAAGTATATCAGCAATGTCAGTTTCTAACATTACATCAGTGGCCGGCTGGACAATGCATCAACAGCTAAACCTTTTCCCTTATCCAACACATTCCCCTAACATCTTGCTCACCAGCTTCAGTACTGGTAGCTACAACCATTTCTCTTCCAACTTGACTTCTAGATGAAGTTCTTCCAGGTGCAACTGGTGGAAGGACTGCACTTCTTTCCCCCTTGGCAGCATCTAGACCTGCCCTAATGTTGGAATTCGTCTGCCCAAGACACATATTAAATTGACGTGGCTAGTACGTGATGATCCAAGTCGGGTCATACCCAATAACAAGCTAGACAAACACTTATGATATTTATTTATATGATATGATCTTTAAATAAATATAAATACTTGAAACATTTAGAAAGTGGTTTTCTAAATAAATTGCACTTGAGATATGTAAATAAATTATATGGATGATTTATTTTGAGAGAAATGTGAATATGTTTATTTGGAGAAATAAACATTTATATGTGTTGTGTATAATATATAACATGTTACATAAGGTATGTAACAAGTTACAAGACTTTTATATAAAATGTTTTATATAAAATACAAGTTTATAAAATTTGTAGAAAATGCCCATGTGATGGACTAAGGGGCCGGCCCCCCCCTCCCCATGTGGACATACATGCAATTCAACACTTGTTGTCTTGCATGCTACACAAGACATAAGACACTACACACTCAACATAGAGTGTATCACCATCACAACTCTTACATGCAAGATTGGTAAGAACTCTCTCAACTTCTCAAGAGAAACACACTCTCTCTTTTCTTGGAAATTTCGGCCAAAGGGAAAAAGAAGAAAGGGGTTTCAAGTTTAATTCCTAGCACATTTAGGGTGTTTGTTGGAAGCTTGGGGTATACTAGCTTGAGGTTCTTCTAGGTTGAAGACTTGCCGCTTCAAGTTCATCAACTCCTCAATATCAACCTTCTCATTTGCTTGGAAGAAGGTAGTCTTCTAAACACCCTATGGTTGTTGTTTTGTATGTATGCTATTCATATACATGGATCCTTATTGTTTGGGTTTTCTTTTAACAAGTTAAAAATTGGTTTTAACTACATATGTCACATTGAAATGGTTCAATTTTCCGCTGCGTTTTAATATTATAAGGATAATATTACTTTGATAAAAACCCAAAAATTCCAACAATGGCATCTAGAGCCGGTTATATGGATACATACATCAAAAGTTGATATTTTGTTTGGACAAAATCCAATATTTTGGTCATTTGGTTATGGCCAAAATAAATACACAAAAGGAGGTTCCTTTTTCTTGTGTATTTTAGTGTCACAACTTAGCCAAGAGACCTTGTGAATGTTTGTGATGTGTGGATGTGTTTGTTTAATTATTCAATGGTTGTAATAGTTAAATAGGATTTTATTCATTCATTTGGTTATGTAATCTATTTATTTCATTTGGTATGTAATAAGTAGATTAGTTGCATTTTTCATTATAAATGTAATCTCCAAGAAGGCATCAAAAGGTTTGGGGCTAAAAGTTGGAGGCTAATGAGAAGACCCGTAAGTTCTCACTGCGGCGCAGTGGGGGTATATCAAACCCACTGCGGCGCAGTGGGGATTATGTGGCCGAAGACAGTAAGTTCCCACTGCGGCGCAGTGGGAGTATGTCAAACCCACTGCGGCGCAGTGGGGGATAATGCAGCCGAGACCAGTGACTTACCACTGCGGCGCAGTGGGAGTATATTAGACCCACTGCGGCGCAGTGGGTTATCAAAATGAAGAAATTTGTACAAATCACATCACAAAAGGTTACTTGAAGCATTTGGATGCAAGATCAAGTGGGAGCTCAACTAACACAATGTTTTGTGTTACTTTGTCCCTTAGGTTGAGACCTTTTGGCCCACTTGTTTCGGCTAACAAGTGTGGTCAAAATAGTTGGCTAATGTTGTGCACTTATTATTATGTTTGTCATGTTTGTTTGGTTGTTTATTATTTTATCATGTGGATGCTTAAAAACCAACAAACTAAAAGACACACATAAAGATTAAAATTGGTTTTAATATTGACATTAACTTGGTAAAATAAAATGGGTTTTATTAAAAGTTAATGATCACAATTATAAAAATGGATTTTATAAAAGAACCTTGAAATTTGGATTTCAAGATTCATTATGGTACATAGTTTTTAACTAGAATATAAAAACTCAAACGACCCTTTAAAAACAAGTTAAACGCCATCCTTTTATACAACACTTAATTATTTGGGAACTCTTTGTAGGATAAAGGTCACCTAACTACTTTGAGGGAACTTATAAGTTAAGGTAATTTATTGTACTTATGGGATAAAGGTCACCTAACCACTAGTATAAGATAAATTTACATGTGTGTATAAGTAGGACAACTTGATTTGGAAGCCGTGTGATTAGGGTCACCGAAGCATGGTAACCAAAGGTGTTGATGGGATTAAACATGCCAACTTAATATAAGATATTAAACCGGTCCCATACCACTAGAAATTGCAAAGTGTTGCAATTGTCAAACGTTGACTACCTTGTTAATTTAGATCATGGGATAAAGGTCACCTAACCATCATTTAAATGTAACGTTGGATTCTAGGTTTTAATTATTAATTGTCCATGGGACATAAAAGGGTATTAACAATTAAAATTTATATTTGATATCGAAAATACTAATAAAGAACTTTGTTAATCTTGTAGATGGCCGCTAACAATGCAATAAACCCCAACCCAAACGTCCATAACTTTTCACTAAGATCCATCCTTGAAAAGGATCGTCTTAATCAAAATAACTTTGTGGATTGGTTTCGTAACTTGAGAATTGTTCTCAGGCACGAAAAGAAATCCTATATTTTAGACGATCCTATTCCTGACGAGCCCGAAGAAACTGATGTTGAAGCCTATAATGATTGGGTTAAATATGTCGAGGACTCCGTGCAAGTTAGTTGCATAATGCTAGCGAGTATGACTCCCGAACTCCAAAAGGAGTTCGAGCATCATGGGGCATACGACATGATTACCCAACTCAAGGAAATGTTCCAACAAAAGGCAAGGGCTGAACGCTTCGAAACGGTTCGAGCGCTTCATGCATGTCGCATGGATGATTCACAACCCGTCTCAACATATGTTCTTAAAATGAAAAGCTACATTGATCGCCTCGAAAGGCTTAATTGTCCCGTCTCAAATGAGTTAGCTACGGATATGATCCTTAACTCATTATCTAAGAGATTTGAAACTTTCGTGTTAAATTATAACATGAATGGATGGGACAAGACCGTTTCCGAGCTTCATGGGATGCTCAAAACGGCCGAGGCTAGTATGGGAGGAAAAGTTCAACCCGTTCTCATGATCAATGAAGGCGGAAAGAAAAGGGCTTACTCCGGACCCAAGGCAAATGTTGCTAAGGGAAAGGGTAACAACAAAGGGAATTACAAAGGCAAAGGAAAGGGAAAAATGGATACCCAAAAAGCGAAGAAGCAAAAGGTTGCTGTCAATGACCCATGCTTTGAGTGTGGGGAGGTAGGACATTGGAAACGTAATTGTCCAACCTACCTCAAAGAGTTAAAAGCTAAGAGGGATGCAGGGCAAACCTCAGGTACAATATTTATGATATATATTGAGCTTAATACAGTTTTTTCTTACATATGGGTATTGGATACCGGATGTGGAACTCATATTTGTAATATGTTACAGGGGTTCATAAGAAAGAAGCACATCAAGAAGGGAGACATTAGTCTCTTTATGGGCAATGGTGCATTGGTGCATGTTGAAGCCCAAGGAGACTATCTTTTGAAACTTCCAAATGGTTTGGAAATTGTATTGAACAATGTTTTGTATGCACCTAGTTTGACTAGGAGTATTATTTCTGTTTCCCGTTTAAGACATGTTGGATATGATTTTAATTTTGTTAACAATGATATCCATGTTTCTTTGAATGATGTATTTTATTTTAAAGCTATGCCTTTAAATGGTATTTATGAATTAGTTCATGAAAACCAAACTAATGATAACTCAATGTACCAAGCTACCACCAAGAAACTTAAATTAGATTTAAGTGACACCTATATTTGGCATTGTCGTCTTGGCCATATAAATAAGAATCGCATACTAACACTTCAAAAGAATGGTCTTTTGAAAACAAAATCAAGTGATTCATTTAATGTATGTGAATCTTGTTTACAAGGCAAGATGACTAAAGCACCTTTCAAAGGCACTAATGAAAGGGAAAAAGATTTATTAGGTATCATACATTCGGATGTATGTGGTCCTTTTAAGCCAATGACTAGGAATGGTGAAAGATACTTCATTACATTCACCGATGACTATAGTCGTTACGGTTATGTATACTTATTAAAACATAAGAGTGAAGCTTTTGAAATGTTCAAAAATTTCAAGAATGAAGTAGAAAACCAACTCAGTAAGACAATTAAAATTCTTCGTTCTGATAGAGGAGGTGAATACCTAAGTGATGCTTTTCAAGATCATCTTAGAAGTGTGGGATTGTCTCACAACTAACTCCACCTGGAACACCACAACATAATGGTGTGTCTGAAAGGAGGAATCGAACTCTATTAGATATGGTTCGTTCCATGATGAGTAAAAGCTCACTACCTCTATCATTTTGGGGATATGCCATAATCTCTGCTGCCCGAATTTTAAATATGGCTCCCACCAAGAAAGTGGAGAAAACACCTTTTGAAATATGGCATGGAAGAGTTCCATCTTTATCATATTTAAAGGTATGGGGTTGTGAGGCTTATGTAAGACATGATGCCTCAAACAAATTAGAGCCCCGATCCACTAAGTGTATCTTTGTAGGATATCCCAAAAATGATTTGGGATATTATTTCTACAATCCTAATGAGCAAAATGTATTTGTTGCTCGAAAGGCTGAGTTCTTGGAAACTAAATTCCTTATGGAAGGAACTAGTTCCAGAACAGTGGAACTTGAAGAAGATCAAGAACCACTGACAGATACACACTTGGGTGACACTAGCATTCAACAAAAGGATGTTGAAGATGATCAAAGGGTTGATCAAGACACACAAAACGTTCGTAGATCTGGTAGAGCTACTTATCCACCTGAGAGATATGGATTTCTCGTGGATGAATGCTACATGGCAGTTTCTGATGAACCTACCACCTACCATGATGCTATGTCCAAATCAGATTCGGACAAATGGCTAGAGGCCATGAACGCTGAGATGCAATCCATGTATGACAACCAAGTTTGGGAATTGGTTGTTGAACCTCCTAATTCCAAAGTAGTTGGAAGTAAGTGGGTGTTAAAATTGAAACACGATATGCATGGAAACTTGAGTACTT
The DNA here is from genome assembly GCA_034093135.1 of Erigeron breviscapus. Taxonomy (NCBI): domain Eukaryota; kingdom Viridiplantae; phylum Streptophyta; class Magnoliopsida; order Asterales; family Asteraceae; genus Erigeron; species Erigeron breviscapus. Next base: position 122,257,823 of record CM067170.1, on the reverse strand, counting down.
ATAAAGCTAGACTTGTAGCAAAAGGTTTCACTCAAACTCGAGGGGTCGATTATGATGAAACTTTTTCGCCTGTGGCAATGCTAAAGTCTATTAGGATACTATTTGCCATAGCCGCACATTATGACTATGAGATATGGCAAATGGATGTCAAAACCGCTTTTCTAAATGGATATCTTGAGGAAGATGTCTATATGGATCAGCCTGAAGGTTTTGTCGATCCTAAGCATCCTAATAAAGTATGCAAGTTAAAGAAATCAATCTATGGATTGAAACAAGCATCAAGAAGCTGGAATCGTCGTTTTGATGAAGAAGTCAAGAAATTTGGCTTCATCAAAAATGCCGATGAAGCTTGTGTGTATAAGAAGGCTAGTGGGAGCATCATTACTTTTCTAGTATTATATGTCGATGACATTCTACTATTTGGAAATGACATTCCAACCTTGGAAGGTGTAAAAGCCTGGCTTGGAAGTTGCTTTTCCATTAAGGATCTTGGTGAAGCCGCCTATATTTTGGGAATAAGGATCTATAGGGATAGATCAAGGCGCTTAATAGGTTTGAATCAAAGTGCATACATAGACAAGATCTTGAAAAGGTTCAAGATGGAAAACTCCAAAAAGGGTTTGGTACCTATTCAAAGAGGAACTATATTGAGTACTTCTCAATCTCCCAGCTCAAAAGTTGAGCAAGAGAGAATGAGTGGAATCCCATATGCATCTGCTATAGGATCCATCATGTATGCTATGATATGCACGAGACCGGACGTGTCATGCGCTTTAAGCATGACAAGTAGATACCAGCAAAATCCAGGAGATAGTCATTGGATGGCTGTTAAATATATATTGAAATATCTTAGAAACACTAAAGATATGTTCTTAATATATGGATCTGGTGAGGAGGAACTCGTTGTAAAGGGTTACACGGATGCGAGTTTCCAAACTGATCGAGATGATTCTCGATCACAATCGGGGTATATCTTCATTCTAAATGGAGGAGCTGTTTCTTGGAAAAGCTCAAAGCAAGATGTGGTTGCATTGTCCACTACAGAGTCTGAATACATCGCCGCTTCTTTAGCAGCACAAGAAGCTGCATGGTTGAAGAAATTCATTGCCGATCTAGGGTTGTTCCTTCCATTCAAGAACCCCTAGAAATTCTTTGTGATAACGAGGGTGCGATTGCTCAAATCAAGGAACCTCGTGCACATCAAAAGACTAGGCACATTGAGCGGAGATTCAACTACATAAGGGATGAAGTTGAAAAGGGAAAGATATGTATTCACAAAGTTCACACCGATCAAAATGTTGCGGACCCACTCACGAAGCTCCTTGAAAGGCCTAAGCATGAGAGTCATACTTGTGCCATGGGACTTCGATATTCTAGTGATTGGATTTGATCTATTTTATGTATTTGGATATCGGAACACTTGTAGTTATTAACACATTTATATGAATATTGGTATTTTGCATTTAAATTGTGTTAAGTTCCATTTTTGCATGTTTAAATCCATGAATAAGTTAATTATTCTAAATGTCCGTAGTCGATCATATTTGTGGGAACAAATATGAATGTAAGATTATTATGAACTTGGATTGGTAGATATTCAAAAGGTTTTGAATATAGAGCAAAGTGTTGCTACCAAGGTTCATAGATATTTGTGGGATACAAATATTGGACTGACCTGCAATCAAGCATTACTACATGGAATCTCTGTGATTGATCATAAGTAATCTTGAGTTAAAAGGCGGATATCATTGTATCCTCAGACCTGAGATACATATTGGGTCTTGATATTCACTGAATATTATACTTTGACTTAGTTCTTCGCTGTTCTGAAACATGGCAGTACATAAGACTAGGCTCAGTGTAACATCCCAAAACTTAAACGTATATGTTGACTAACGTCGTTAGGTCAAATTCTAAGTCCGTGATATGTTTACGTGGAAATACGTGTTTGTATGTTTATGTGCCCTATATGTAAGATTTAATTATCTTTAATGAGTGACAATAAAGTGGATTAAATGATGTGTAAAAGGCCTTGGTAGTGTGCGAAAGTGCTTTAATGTGTTAAGTATATCCCCAATAGGTGTTTAAATGCGAAATAAAGCTAATATGAAGTCCAGGGACTAAAATTGACATAAGTGAAACTTGAAAAACGGGATTAGGGATTAGGTTAAGCCTAATCTCATTGTTTTGCAGCCTAATCACATTTCCTAAGCACAAACATACTGTTCCTTCAATTCCCTAATCGATTTCGTAAGGAATCTCCAAGTTTTGGTCAATCAATTGGGTGTTTTTGTATTGAATCGAATTGGCTATCGTTTCTACAGGTAATCAATGTTTTATTGGCCACATTTTCAGATTCAAAGGTTGTTTTTATGCTAATCAAATCTGATTTTAATAAGGGTTTGAAGTAATTCGGGTTTCAAACGTGTTTAAGCAAATTAAGGATCCAAATGGTGTCAAACGAGTTTGTAATCGATCATTATGATCAAAATATGTTTATATGTGTCAAAAACATGTTTTGGATGAAGCCTAAGTCGATTGATTTCTGGGAAAATCGAAGAACTTAGTCGTTTTTGAAAATCTGTCGATCAGCGGTGAAACGAAGTTAATCTTCGTTATGGTTATCTTCGTTAGTTAAAAGTTATCTTCGTTAGTTAAAAGTTATCTTCGTAAGTTATGTAAGTTCGTTCAGTCACTATCTTCGTTGACTAAGTTCGTAAAATGAAAACCATTTTTAGTGAAGTAAAACCAAACGAATTTAAGATTTAAGTTCGTAAGAACAAGCAAACGAAGTTAATCTTCGTTATGGTTATCTTCGTTAGTTAAAAGTTATCTTCGTAAGTTATGTAAGTTCGTTCAGTCACTATCTTCGTTGACTAAGTTCGTAAAATGAAAACCATTTTTAGTGAAGTAAAACCAAACGAATTTAAGATTTAAGTTCGTAAGAACAAGCAAACGAAGTTGAATGTTAAGTTCGTAAGAACAATTGAAACGAAGATAAGAACTAAGTTCGTAAGGTGTAATTAAGTTCGTAAGAAGTAAACTGCAGGTCATCTTCGTAAGGCCTGTAGGGTACTTAGGTCGTACGAAAGTCCGTTTAACGTCCCTAATGACTTATACCCTATATGTTAATGTACGATAGGTGTCGGGGAATACTGTTAAGCACTACTAGCTGTTGTTACGCGCATACACTACTACGAGGTAAGATACACTACTTTTGTCACGCTGAGGGTGCAACGAAAATGGTTTCATAAACTATAACCTCCATAACGGTAATGTATAACCTATAATGTGGTTGGGTTGATATGGGAGGTACTCGGGGAATAATGATGACGATGCCTATGATGCTTCCCCGTAGTTATGTTTATGATATGATATGATGAACGGTGGTTTACGATATGATATGTTATGATGAACGGTGGTTAATGATATGTTTACGATATGATATGTTATGATGAACGGTGGTTAATGATATGTTGTAATGTTGTTATGTGCATGTATATGTGGCTTGTTCATCTAGAACACTAGACCTTTTTAGGTTGCCATGACACGTGCACGTTTTAAGGGCCCTAACGTGAAAAGATGATAGTATGGATTAGTTTAGGTTAAAGGTGGAAATCTAAACTAAATACGATAAATGCTCGAGCTAATTAGATGTTAAGTGTTATGCATAACCTGTGCCTGACGGTGGTAATAGGTACATCGTGCCTTACGGTGGTAATAGGTACGTATAGATGGTGCCTGACGGTGGTAATAGGTACATCATGCCTTACGGTGGTTATAGGTATGTTAAAATGGTTGCTCAGGTGGTTCCTTGCAACAAGTCATATGTGGCGAGTAGTTTTGGGTGGCCTGATGACCCACCTAATGTCATGAACATAACGTGCTACTCATGGATCGACATTGTCTTTCCTTAATGGTAACTTCAGTTACAACTTAACGGTGACCTAGTCACAACTTAATGAGATGAGATGAGATGACGAAATTGATTAGGTACGCTTAGGGTCATGAACTCTATGCTTATATGTGATGTGGATATGTGATGTGGATATGTTATACGGTGGTATGTGATGTGTATATGTGATGTGGATATGTGATGTGGATATGTTATACGGTGGTATGAATGCCTAATTAAAGTGACGTAATGCTTTAAAGTGACGATTTAAATGGATGAAATGTTTGCTTAAACCTGGTGTTATCTTACTTAGCTTTATAGCTAACACTTGTTTCTTTTAATGTGTTGACACCCCTCAGGTTAGGCAGTAAGATGACGTGTGAAGCTGTGGCGAGAGATGGGTAGATGATCAAGCTGGCTTTAGTTTACCCAATAGCTTCGCACAGACCTTATGTTATTGATTTCCTTTATGGAACTTATGTAATGACTATGTTATGATTGCTTTATGTTGGGCAATCTTATGGATTTCTTTTATTACTGATTTGATGCTATTAGTAACACCACTTATGTTTTCTCAACTGTTTTCCTTAGTTGAGTATTTTTCCTAAATCGTTTCCGCATGATTTAACGCCGTTAGGCGAAATTTTTTTGAAATCCATATTTTTACGAAATGGGTGTTACACTCAGGTATGATATAAGGTGATTGTGAGAGACATATGTAGTCGAGATGGAATTTGTCCCTCTTATTCGTTGAGAGTAAGATGTCTAAGGCCTGCTACAAAGTTAAATCAATAGAGAATGATCACTCTGTGTCTCTAGGATTTAACAAGACATCTGTGACAAAAGGATAAATGATCGATTCACCTAAATCATTTCAAGTAAGGGACTTGAAGAGGATGATGTTATTGAATGGCACTTAGTCATACGTATTAGGGGTAGCAAACCGTTGTTAGGCGGTATTTGCTGCTTGCGTCAATCTTCTATGAATCTTGTGCAAGTGGGAGATTGTTGGAATTCGTCTACCCAAGACACATATTAAATTGACGTGGCTAGTACGTGATGATCCAAGTCGGGTCATACCCAATAACAAGCTAGACAAACACTTATGATATTTATTTATATGATATGATCTTTAAATAAATATAAATACTTGAAACATTTAGAAAGTGGTTTTCTAAATAAATTGCACTTGAGATATGTAAATAAATTATATGGATGATTTATTTTGAGAGAAATGTGAATATGTTTATTTGGAGAAATAAACATTTATATGTGTTGTGTATAATATATAACATGTTACATAAGGTATGTAACAAGTTACAAGACTTTTATATAAAATGTTTTATGTAAAATACAAGTTTATAAAATTTGTAGAAAATGCCCATGTGATGGACTAAGGGGCCGGCCCCCCCCTCCCCATGTGGACATACATGCAATTCAACACTTGTTGTCTTGCATGCTACACAAGACATAAGACACTACACACTCAACATAGAGTGGATCACCATCACAACTCTTACATGCAAGATTGGTAAGAACTCTCTCAACTTCTCAAGAGAAACACACTCTCTCTTTTCTTGGAAATTTCGGCCAAAGGGAAAAAGAAGAAAGGGGTTTCAAGTTTAATTCCTAGCACATTTAGGGTGTTTGTTGGAAGCTTGGGGTATACTAGCTTGAGGTTCTTCTAGGTTGAAGACTTGCCGCTTCAAGTTCATCAACTCCTCAATATCAACCTTCTCATTTGCTTGGAAGAAGGTAGTCTTCTAAACACCCTATGGTTGTTGTTTTGTATGTATGCTATTCATATACATGGATCCTTATTGTTTGGGTTTTCTTTTAACAAGTTAAAAATTGGTTTTAACTACATATGTCACATTGAAATGGTTCAATTTTCCGCTGCGTTTTAATATTATAAGGATAATATTACTTTGATAAAAACCCAAAAATTCCAACACCTAATTCCTTCCCATTCAGAGGGGTGAGATGGCAACTGATCAAGAGGCTGCCATGATTGCATGTCCTTACACTCCTTGAAAATCCCACACATCACCCTGAAAGAGCTCCATAAATGGTTGCTCTCCTTTGACTGGGTCAAAACATTTGCAGTTACTTGTTCTTGACCAGTTTACAATTCATTTAGGATCTTGGAGTCTTCATCCAACCCGGAGACAACCTTTTCCTTCACTTCATCATCCTTCTTCTTCAAATTCTCTACTTCAGTTGTCAGTTTATCTAACGATTGAGCATGTAGAGATACCTGGGTGTTCAAATTCTCAATGCTGCCTCTCAACTGGTTGATCTCACTGGTGAGTGGGGCCAGATCAACCTGAGGAGTGGCCAGCTTGGTGATCTCAGACATCACCCTTTCAACCAATTGTGCTTCTCTAGCACCCAGCGTATCCTCTATCTTCTGACCAACTGAAGTCATCAACTGCTCTCCAAGGTCAGTTACATTTAGGCCAGGTTTTTCAACTAATTCCTTTACCTGCCTCTCAATCTCCTTCAGATCTACTTCAGATGTTCGTACAGTGTTGCCAAGTAGATTGGAGATTGAACTGGTGACCTTGGACTGAGTTAGGTCAAAGGCTTCCTTTAAAGTACCAGCCAGATTGTTGCAGCCAGTGACCAACTCATTCAGCTTTTTAAACACCAAGTCTTCATTAGATGAAAACTTGTTAATCCCCAGATCAACCACTTTGATGTTGGTTAAGTGATCCTTGTGGTATCTGGAGAAGGACTTGGTGTTTTTGTCAAGTGTCTTCTGAATCTCCTCCACCCTGGTAAGAAGGTTTTGGAGATCGGCTTGTAATGAGATAACTTGACTGTCCAGTGACGAAGGAGAAGGTGTCACTGGACCAGCAGCAGTTACTACTGGAGCAACTGGAGGAGGCAAACTTAAAGAAGTCTTCCCAGTTGTCATGCCAGCAGTTGAAGATATAATAGGAGTGGTGGTAGAAGAAAGGACTGGAAAATCAAAGTGTTGTTCATGCTAAGAATGCTCAGGTGTGAACAACGGCGACGGTGGGGGTGGCATTTCTCGAGCAAATGAGAATTGCCCAGTTGGTGAAGGAGCGGTATAAGTTTGGAAAGATATATCAGTAGGCACATTTTCTTGAGGTGGTGAAAGTGAAATTGATGCGTCTGGAAGTGAGACTGGAGATGAAGGGTTTTGATCTGGTACAGCAGAGTCAAAATTCTCCAGGTCTGTTTCAGTACCTTCAGAATCCGAAGATTCTATAAGGATTTCCTCGTCATTAACATTCATGTCCAGATCCAACAATGTAACTGAGGGCTGACCAGTTTCCTGGTCAGTCTCCAGATGACCTTCCCCAGTTTCCTGGATGGGTACATCTGTTGGAGGATCAGATACCGAAGTATCTTCACCAGGGATAGATGTAATTGGAGTTGCTTCAGTTATGGTTGCTCTATCCTCAACCACAACATTAGACGAACTGGATGGTCCCTCATTATTTTGAGGCCCGCCCAGTTGCCTTTCTGACTCACCTTCAATAGGTGCATCAGTTGAAGCGAATGCCAGTTGCATTTGTTCTGGAATTTCGACCTCTCCAGCTTCAGATACCAGATAGTCTAAATTCCTTAACATATCTGGAGCAGTGTACGGTGAATCTGTACTTAAATATGCTTCTCTGCCCAGAATATGTTTAAAACAGAGAGAGAGGAACCTTGAAAAGGGGATACACACACCCCTGGTGCCCTTCAGCTTTTGGACTAGGCTTCTATACAAGATATCTGCAAAGTCCACTCTCAATCCGTTCCACAAGCAGTAAGCCATTTTTGCTTGTGAGGAGTTAATCTGGTCAAGTCCACCAGAACTCCCACCCATACTCTCCACCAGGTGGATGAAAAAATACCTCCATGAAGGTGTAAGACCCTTCATGGTCATCGCACCTTTAGTCTTCAACACCCCATTCTCCAAACACTCCTTGTGTCCCATTTCTAGGAGTACTTGACGAAAATTTATATTAGGGGGAAAGACAACTTGAGATTCTCCCTCTCTCCAGTAATTGAGGCGTAAGGTATCCCTCAATACGTTAGTGGACAAGGTACACTGGATTGTTCCATCCTTTAATGTGAAACTGATGGAGGAACAATCGGAAGAAAGACTGGCAGTGTACCAGAACTCACACAAGTAGTTGTGAAACAACTTGCGTGGGTTAAGAGAGAATGGGGGTCCTATTGGAGAATCCTTCAAAAATTTCTAGATTCTACCAATAAGGGTATTGGACCCTTGAGATCCTTGCAAGCTTGCCATCGAATTGTTTGGATTTAATTTGATGACCGAAGCATTACTAGGAGCACCAGATGCCGGTTTGACATCTGGTGAAGGAGCATATGGAACAGTCAAGAGATTTACATCTCTTGAGCGAGATGATCTAGGTGCCATTGAAAATGAAATTGAAAATTTGGGAATTAGGGTTCTTGATTTATGAAGCAGAGAGAGAAATGAAGCAATTTTGATGATTGGAAAGTAAATGAAAGAATGTAAAAGAGAAGTAAATGAGTTCGGAGTAAATAAGGGTATTTATAAGGGATTCAAGATCCCAAGGAAATACCAAAAATTATATTTTAATAAACAAAATCCTTTTTATAGATATTTTCACAAAGTTGGTTTGAATTTTGAAATAAAATAATAATTTGCCATGTCAACATTAAATGCTACCATGTCAGCATTAAATGCTACGACGGCTTATCTTACCCACGCGCCCACTCACTTTTTATTTTCCCAATACAAAAGTTGTCAAGTACTAAAATGGTTTGAAACACGTCAGATCACAATACCAAGTGGTTTAAAACACTCGAGTACCATCACGTGTCACAAATATTGACCAAGTATTTCTAACGTTATAAAAATAAGACAAGACTGAACCTGGTCACTGGAGGATCAGTCCAGTGCCAGTTTCTAACTGAAGAGTTCTCCAGTTGCATTTTCAAACAAAAACGAATTTTAGTCAGAAAATTATTTTAAGTCTTTCCCCCTAAAATGATGATCCAGAAATCGATTAGTGCCAAGATAGTATCACAAAGGCGTTCGATAGCCTGGCGAGCAAAGATTATCTGGACCTCCTCAACTGGAGAACTTCATCAGTGTCACTGACGCGTTCAATAACAAAGAAATCTCTAGTTTTAAGGATTTAATATTCCCAGTTCGCTGATGAGATGTTTAAAGGTTTTCTCATCGAGAGGTTTTGTAAAAACATCAGCTAACTGTTTGTCAGTGGGGATGAAATGAATTTCAATGTCTCCTTTTATAACATGATCACGAATGAAATGATACCTGATGTCAATATGCTTTGTTTTGGAGTGCATCACTAGGTTGTGAGATATAGCAATTGCACTGGTGTTGTCACAAAAGATTGAGGTCCTTGTATACTTTTGACCATAATCTAGTAACTGGTTCTTGATCCAGAGAATCTGGGTACAGCAACTGGCCGCAGAAATGTACTCTACCTCAGCAGTGGACATAGAGACTGAAGTCTGCTTCTTGCTGGTCCAACTTACCAGTTTTCCTCCAAGGAAATGACAACCACCAGTTGTTGATTTTCTATCTATCTTACAACCTGCATGATCAGAATCTGAATAACCCATTAGATCTAATCCTGAGTCTTTGGGGTACCAAAGACCAAGATTAGGACACCCTTTCAGGTATCTAAAGATACGCTTTACAGCATGCAAATGTGATTCTTTAGGGTTAGCCTGAAATCTGGCACATAAATATGTTGCAAACATTATATCTGGTCGACTGGCAGTTAAGTACATCAGTGAACCAACCATACCACGATAGTCAGTTATGTTAACTGGTTTGCCAGTTGGGTCAGAGTCCAAATTTAATGGTGCTGCAATAGGTGTGTTTTTCGATGGGATTGAATCATATTTATATTTTCTTAACAAATCTCTGACATATTTTCCTTGGTTTATGAAAATTCCATTTTCAGTTTGTTTAATCTGAAGACCTAAGAAAAATGTTAATTCACCCATTAAACTCATCTCATACTCAGATGATATGATTTTAGAAAACTTTTTACACATTGCATCATCAGTTGAACCAAATATAATGTCATCAACATAAATTTGTACCAATAAGATATTACCTCTTTCTTTCAAGATAAACAAGGTATTATCTATTGCACCTCTTTGAAAGCCATTTTTAAGAAGATGTTTAGTTAAAGTATCATACCAGGCTCTTGGGGCTTGTCTTAGACCATACAATGCTTTGTTCAGTCTATAAACCCAATGAGGATGCTTCTCATCGATGAAACCTGGAGTCTGCTTAACATAAACTTCTTCTTCCAATGTTCCATTAAGGAACGCACTTTTGACATCAATCTGGAAGACCTTGAACTGCAGATGGGCTGCATAAGCCAGAAATATTCTAATGGCTTCAAGTCTTGCAACTGGAGCAAAAGTTTCATCAAAGTCAACGCCCTCTGCTTGACAATAACCCTGGGCAACTAATCTGGCCTTGTTTCTTACAACATGGCCATCTTCATCCATTTTGTTTTGGTAGACCCATCTTGTACCAATAGGTTCTTTCTTTAACCCTGGTGGACAAGGAACAAGCTCCCAAACATTGTTCCTTTCAAACTGGAGGAGCTCTTCTTGCATAGCTTCCACCCAGCTTGGGTCTCCCAGAGCCTCGTCAATCTTCTTTGGTTCAATTAAAGATAAGAAGGTGACGTTTAAGCATTGCTCACTGGTGGCTCTTCTAGTCTGAACCCCACTATTTGGATCTCCCACAATCTGTTCAATTGGATGTGCTCGAGTCCATCTAGTGTAATGACTAGGCTGGTGAACTGCAATATCAGTGCAAGTCACCTGGCGATCTTCTTCAGTTGCAAAAGCTTCTGGAGAAGGATCAGTCCAAACTACTTCTATATCCTCATCAGAGTCAATGAGGTCACGATTTGCATCATGAAATTCTTCATTCAAAGGTATTTCTTGAAGAACTGGAGAAGTTGGAGTTCGAACTGGTGCTGATATTGGAGTGGCACGTACATCAGATCCAATCACCAATTCTTGTGGTAAGTTGAAATTGATGGAGGGATAGAATGATGTGTCACTGGTGGTGTTCTTCTTCTTAACTGGTTCCAATTTATTGTAACTGGAAACATCTTTTGGTGAAACAACTGACGGATGAACTTGGTCAGTTTCACCAAAATTGATTGGAATGACTGGAGTAATATCAAGGCTTGGTCCCTTGTTGATTGCTTCAGTTGATTCATTGAATGTGACATGAATTGTCTCATGAACCTTTTGAAGTCTATAATTATAAACTCTAAAGGCCTTTAAATATCTGAATAACCTAAAAATACTCCTTCATCAGCTTTTGCATCAAACTTTCCAAGCTGACTGGAATCGTTTAAGATATAAACTAGACAACCAAATACATGAAAGTATCCAATATTTGGTTTACGATTCCTGAGTACTTCATAGGCAGTCTTCTTATGTCTCTTGATGTAGACTGACCGGTTTTGGGTATGACAAGCAGTTGCAACTGCCTCAGCCCAAAAACTAGTGGGAAGACTTGATTCAGATAGCATACTTCTGGCTGCTTCTATCAGTGTGCGATTCTTTCTTTCCACAACTCCATTTTGCTCAGGAGAGTGAACTGATGAGAAGTTTTGAGAGATGCCAGTGTCATTGCAAAATGTTTCAAGTACCTTATTTTGGAATTCAGTACCATTATCACTTCGCAACTAACAAACTTTTCGAGTATACTTGAGCTCAATTCTTTTAATGAGAGAGATGATTTCAGCAGGTGCATCACTTTTGGATCTGATGAATACCACCCAGCAATATCTGGTGAATTCATCAACCACAACTAGAGTGTACTTCTTTCCAGCTCTACTTTGAACATTCACTGGACCAAAGAGATCCATATGTAGCATGTGAAGAGGTTCAGTGATGCTAAAATTTTGCCTAGTTTTGAAACTGGCTCTTTTCTGCATGCCCATCTCACACCCTGGACATGGTTTTTCTTTATTGAAAGAAATTTGAGGTATCCCATCAACCAGTTGTTTGCGAGACAACTTGTTGATATTCTTAAAATTAAGATGGGATAATCTTTTATGCCATAGCCAGTTGGTATCCTCATCAGCTTTGGTATAGAAACATTGCTTTTTTGGAGCTGGTTCCATATCCATGATGTACACATTGCCTTTTCTTGGTGCAATCATCACCACTTTCCAATCCTTGTTAAATATGGTGCCTTGAGCAATATCGAACAAAACTCTGAAGCCATCATCACAAAGTTGGCTGACACTGATCAGGTTGTATTTCAAACCATTCACAAATGCAACTCTTTTGAATTCGACTTGTCCATTATTGAGCACACCATATCCTTCAGTCTTTCCAGATTGATCGTTACCAAACGTCACTGTCGGTCCATCTTGGACATTGAACTCTTCCAGCAGGGGCTTACATCCGGTCATAGTCTGGCTAGCAGCGCTGTCCAGATACCAGATATTCTTCTTTCGATCGCCCTGCACACCCACAAAAATCATTAGTTATTTTTGTGAACCCATCTTTTCTTGATGGGTTCATTGGACTTCTCTACAGAAGTCACAGTTGATTGTTGAGGTGTTGAACTGGAGGCTGCATCTGGAGCTTTTTCACCTGCTCCAGGTGCAGGAGTAAAAACGATTGGTACTAGATACTTACTCCCCTTATTTTTACCAGATTTTGTTCCAGATGGAACAAACTTTTGTTTTGATTTTAAAGGGAGGTTAATATTTTGTTTGAAAACTAGAGGTAATGAACCTCCTTCCAGATTGTTAATCCGGGCAGTACAACTCTGAACCTGTCGAGACAAAAGTTGGAGTTGACTTTCCAGATTAACCAAAATATTATTTTGATCAGGCAGTTGAACCTTGGACCTAGGTTCAACTGGAGCTTTAGTCTGTCGGGTCTTGGGCACCTTAGACTTTTGAGGTAAAGGCTTGTTACCAGTAGCCTTTTTGACTGGAGCTTTAGCCTGTTTGGCTCCAGTTTTAACCTCAATGGGGGTGGTCTCAAAGGTTTCAGTTTCAATAGCTTCAGGTTGATCATAAGGTGTTTCAACCCTGAGAGCTGGAGGCAATGCATGAATATCTGGTATGAGAGCTGCTATCTCCAGATCTCCAGATTTCCATGCATTCTTCTGGGCATCGATAGTTCTTGAAAATGCATCATAGTTTTTACCAGATGCTTTTACCCATGACTTGATAATCTTTTGTTCTTTTTCAAGATCAGAAAATAGTTTTTGATTATCAAGTTCTAAAGCCTCAATCTTTAAAATTGACTCCTTGAGAGCCAACTGGACACTTTGTAAATCATTAAGTTGTGGCTTAACGTTGTTCAGTTCAATTAAGATAGTATCAAGATATCTTTCACTATCAGCTCTTACAGTTTCCACAAAAGCTAAATCACCACTTAATGATTCAGCCAGGTCCAGTTTTAGTTCAGGTCAATCTGGTGATCATAATCACATACCTTTTTCAGGATGATGTCCACCCATCTTCCAGTGATGACATCTTCTTTTGCCACGTGCTGCTGCTGTTGATCTTCCAAGGCCATGAAACACATGTCCCTTTCCTCTTCTTCATCAACTGATGAGTCATCAGAGTACTCCCATTTTCCCTCAGTTTGTGCCATTAAGCACTGATCCTTTTCCTTTTTCCATGGACAGGAGGGCAATCTGGGCCTTAAGCTTCTTGTATTTAGCTTTGTAGCTATCATTAGGCCGATTGAAATTAGGGACAGGGGGGCCAGTTTGGTTGTTCAACTGACTAGATTTGCATTCCTTCATAAAGTGACCTTTCTTACCACACTTATAGCAGGTAAGATTGGTTTTTATCCAGAGAGCTGGAGCTGGAAGCATTGTTTGGGCCATTAAATCTTTTAGATTTATGCTTAAACCTGTTAAAGGTTTTAGCAATCATGGCTACCATATCATCATCGTCAGTTTCATTACAACCATCACTGTTTTCAGTGGTCAGACCAGAGTTCAAGAAACTGTTTAACATCTCCTTCATTGAGTGTGCCTGGACACTCTCTACAGACATTAAAGCAGCACAAGGTCGCTCAGGTACACTAGCAACCTTGGAACTCTGGGCATGGTTCATGGCATCTTGCTCAGCCACTAGTCTTGCAGCATTATTATCTTCAGTGAATCTGAAGGCTCCATAGAGCGATGCAAGAGTATGGCTGTGCAAGGTTTTACCTTGTCTCAAGACAAGAACCATGTTTTCCCATTTGGAAGGAAGAATATCACAAAACTTCTCAAGAAGAATATCCTTATCCTTCTCTACACCCAAGCCTCTCAATTGATTAATGAGACTAGAAAATCTGGTGTATGTACCAGTTAGACTTTTATTGGGCAAGGCAAAGAAGGATTCATACTTCTTGTTCAAGGCAACTTTTCTGGTGACAATAGTGTCATCACCTCCTTCAAACTGAATAACTAATTCGTCCCATATTGATTTTGCACTGGGGAACAGCACAAGTGTTGGAATTAGATCTTCAGGAACAGCCCCAAGGATCATGTTCTTGAGTCTGGTGTCCAGATCAACAAGTCTACGATCCTCATCTGACCAATGGTCTTCGGGCTTTTCTCTTGAACCTCTTCTTCCAGTTGGATCTAGAAGAGGACTCACCCCAAGAGACATGGGTATATATGGTCCTTCCTTAAGGATTTTCAACATATACCTCTCAATACCACCAAAATGCAAAAGCATTCTAGCCTTCCATGTACCGAAAGTCTCACTGTTTCCATCGAATTTGGGAACAGGAGTGTTAGAATAATGTACATGGACGTGGTTTGGGGTAGTAGGAGGAGGAGGATTAGTATTAACATTTTAAAAAGGTTGGGCATTATTATTCAAAGGGATTTCACCTTGACCAGAACCATCTCCACCTTCAGTAGTGTTCATCTTAGCAGATCTAGGCAAGTTTATTAGCCTTCTGCTCTGATACCACTTGTAAGTCCCAACTCAATAGATGACACTACCTGAAGACACCTCTATGTCGATGGTGGAGTTACTTTGCAATATATGCACTGAACTGGAGACGCCCAGTTGCAGTGTGTATATACCAAGTTCTAGATAGATTACTTATATAAATGACAATAAGTAAAGAACAATACAATAATACAAAATACTTGTAAGATAACTTGATGTGACAATATGTAATTTTCAATGTGTAATTTATTTATTGATGTTAAATAAATTACAAGGTTGTTGCGGAACCAAGATAATACAAGAATGTAAATATCCTAACAACCTATGAAATACAATTGATCTACACTCGGAATTTCTCAATACAATCGAAACACTTAAAGTTGTGAAATGTTCCTTTTAGCGATTGAGAGAATATTGCACAAGTTCACCAAGAATATTGCAGGTTTGCAAAGTGTGAAGTATTCAACTTATGTGATTTACTTAATATTCTTGTTTGTGCAATGACTTGTATTTATAGGCAAAGTTAACATTGGGATGTTAACTTTGGCCGTACAAATGTGGTTGAGAGCATTTAAGGAATAACATTTAATTCCTTAAAAGGCAGTGTAAAGTTGTCAGATAAAGCAACTTTATTCAACCAGCTTTATGTACCTTTTATTACTTAA
The DNA here is from genome assembly GCA_034093135.1 of Erigeron breviscapus. Classification (NCBI taxonomy): domain Eukaryota; kingdom Viridiplantae; phylum Streptophyta; class Magnoliopsida; order Asterales; family Asteraceae; genus Erigeron; species Erigeron breviscapus. The sequence goes on along the minus strand of CM067170.1, from coordinate 122,242,308 downwards.
ATAATAAGATAAGACTTATTATCCGGGTAAAAGTACATAAAGCATACAAGTCAATTCCTCGTAATCAGTGTAAAGCTTTGTAAGTGCTTTCCACTGATGGTCTACAGTTTGTAACTGACTAGAATGTCAACTGGGCTTCGCTGCCATTGCCATTCTCTATCTTCCATTTGTTGTCTTCGACTTCAACTGGAATGATTCTTCAACTTGGTCAGTTCTCAACTGGAGGAAGTCTTCAATTGCGTTGACTGTACGGTGCAACTGGACTTCAATATATTTCTCGACAAATCATCTAGGTCTCCAGTTTCACTGGATAGTTTCACTGGGTCTCCAGGTGCAACTAGAGACTGGCCAGTTTACCAGGTGAACTGGTCCTAACATTTTTCATAAATCTCATGCCCAGAAATCGAATTCAACATCGATTTTATGAACACGAAGTGATTCGTGTTCTTCATGTTCTTCGTGTGAATAGTGACCGTGACATAAAAGCTTTAATTAATCTTGATTTTGCACTTGTAAATTCAAACTTTTGTTAGATCTAAGGTGTAATAACATCAATTAATCCAATTTTAAGTCCAATTTTAGTTAATATCATCAGAAATTTAAGATCAAAAAGTCACTTCATCCTAGTTACTATTCACGCGAAAAGAAAATCAAAAATCGGGCATTATAACAACTAAAATTCAATGATTTTCGAAGTCAAAGCATCATAAATCTATCCTAGATTGAGAATATACCAACAAATCTGGATGAAAAACACAAATAAGAGATTAAAAGATCGAATTAGTGATCGGATGAATAGTTCGCGCGAAGAGGGCTCTTCGTGTGGTAATATTTTAGGGTTTAATTTCGATTAAAAGTAATTAATGAAGGTTAAAACCCATATTTATATCCACATATACTTGGGCCGGGCCGAAGATCCCCTTCGTGGGCTTGCTGACGTCAGTGCGAGCATGCTGACGTCAGCACGTGGTGAATTTGAATTTAATCACACACGAGCTGCACACTTCAAATTTTGTCAGTTTTTCCAGAAAATTTAACACTGAAAAAGTACAAAATTTCCAGAAAACATAAACCTGTAGATACTTGTTACCTGAAACTTGTATCTGCTCAAAAATGTATTCTTACCATAAATCATCCATACTAACATGTCATCAAAATAATGTATAAACACAATCTTACATTATAATCTTGACATTAAATCGATCATTTCTCCATTGATGCTTAACTTAAACATATGCAAACTTACATAGAAACAAATTCAATGTATAATGCATCAAAAATTCATCAATTTATCATACCATCAACCTATCACACTAAGTCTTAGGTTGAAGTCTTGATTCTCAAAATTTAACCTATTACACCAAGTTCTAGGTTATTACAAGGTTATTCGTCCTTGTAGCACGTTTCGTACATAGATTATTGTCCGTCGCAATGCATACCTATTAGAATGAAATTTATTATCTGTAACCTGCACACTTAACAAACTTCATCAATGCATCAAAATCAACAAATAACATAAGTATGCAAAAACAATCAAAATCTTAACCTATCATTTAAAAATCTAAGTCAAGTCAAATCTTTGTCAAGCATACTCATCAACCAAAACCAATTGAAATTTCAAAAATAAATTGAAATTTGACAATCCAACACTGTTTTTGAATAAGTTTCAGTATCAAAACAAAAACATTTTCTAACCTTAAACAACTTATGTCTATATTAGAAAATCCATCTTTTAAACACATATACCATAAGCAACAAGACTCATATAATCCACTAAGGATCATATAACTTCTTATGGAATCATCAGATGCTTATCAAATCTCTCGTGCAATAAGAACTAGTTTGACACTACAAACTGACACTAAAATAAAGTAAAAAGTAAAATAAAATAAAATAAAATAAAATAAAATCTAAACTACTTTATTTATGTACAAGAGATTCTAAGTTTCTACGGATTAGATCAGATTAGCAATTACATAAGCCTGCGGGTGAGAAATAATTCTCTTATTATTAGTTATGAACAGTGACCCAACAACGATTACTGGTATGTTTGTCCTCTTAAACACTCGGTACTTCCAGTTTCCTTTGGGTTGTGGCACTTTCGTATTACTTGAGCCATGGACAGTCACCATGTAACCTAGTAAGTTACTCATGCCACATTTTAGTTTGCGAACTTATGTGACCCACATTCAGATATACTCCCGTAATCGACACAAGCACTAAGATAACAAATATTCAATATAAATCCAAAAACTTCCTTAAACAAAGCATGAGAAACTTTTTAGATTTATTTCATTTGATCAATTTAGCATTTTGCGATTTAACTTTCATTCACTTTTGCATTTCTTTGTATTAAGGAACCCGTGATTTTCTATGAGATCCATGTAGCGAACTTTCTGACAACCTATCCCAAGTTGGAAGCTTTAGGTAGGCTAGGTATACAAAGACACCCCGAGGACATACTTGTCCGAATCTCAAAGACCACATTAGCCCTTAACTTGATTTCATTTCATAATTATCACATTATAACTAAATTTAACTTTCATGCTCATGACTTGTAGAAGTTTTCACATATATACTGAATAAATCCTATAATAATGCTAGATCTTTCACAGAATTTAAGGACCAGATCTAATCATTACTGAAAAGAAAGCATTCTCAGCCATATATCTGAATATGTTTCCCACAAGAACATTGTATAAATTTAAGTTCAGATTGAAGGAAACTTTGGTACTTTGTGCCTACCGATACATCCTAAATTATAATCACTGAACTAAACAGTTATATTACGATTAAGCAGTCTTAAAAGCTAAAGTTTCCTCACTTCTAATCATCTGAATGCATCAACTTAAATCTCTATCTTATTTATTTTGTTTTCTCATTTTTCAAATTTTTATATTTTTATGACACTAACTATATACAAACTTAAACTAGACACTCTTTTTGTATTTTTATGACTCTAGCTATTTACAAACTTAAACTAGACACAAATAAATATACAAAAATAGTTCTTTGAGAGATCTAATAAGAATCAGCATTCTTCATACCATTGAGAAGAATCAGCTTATCAAAGCGAGTCTTATCAAATGCTTTAGTATACAGATCAGCTAGATTATCATTAGTTATAACTTTTTCCAAATGAATTAATTTCTTTTGGGCACAGTCACGTAAGAAATGATGTCTAATATCAATATGCTTGGTGACTTTATGCAAGACAGGGTTATTTGTAATGTCTATAGCTGACTTATTGTCTATTCTAATAGGAGTATCAAGAAAATCCATACCGTAGTCACGTAATTGTTGTTGAATCCACAATACCTGGGAACAACAGCTACCAGCAGCCATATACTCTGCCTCACATGAAGACTGAGCAACTGATGTCTGCTTCTTACACTGCCACGATACAAGTCTCCCTCCTAAGAACTGACATCCTCCAGTTGTAGACTTCCTGTCGTTGTTACAACCGCCAAAATCCGAATCAGTATATGCAACAAACTCAAACGATCCTCCCATAGGATACCATAGACCAAGCCCTTGGTTTCCTTTCAAGTAACGTAGGATACGTTTTGCTGCAGCTAAATGTGACTCTTTCGGACTAGCTTGGAATCTAGTGCAAAGACAAACAGCAAACATAATATCTGGGCGTGAAGCTGTCAGATACATCAATGAGCCAATGATAGCACGATAATAAGTTGCATCAACAGGCCTATCTTTAGGATCAAGAACCCCTAAACCATGATTTAGCTGAATAGGAGTACCATATGTCTTGGATTCTAACATTTGAAACCTCTCCAAGATGTCATCAACATACTTAGACTGGTGAATGAAAAATCCATCTTTCCTTTGATCAACCTGCAGTCCGAGGAAGAATTGTAGTTCCCTCATAGCACTCATTTCAAACTGCTTTTTCATGCTCATTTTAAATTCTTTGCACATCTTTACATTAGATGAACCAAAAATGATATCATCAACGTAAACTTGTACAATCAAATAATCTCGCTTCCGCCATTTGATAAACAATGTACTGTCTATCGATCCTCTTGTAAAACCATTTGTCAACAAATGTGTCGACAACTTTTCATACCACACTTTGGGTGCTTGATGTAATCCATAAAGAGCCTTATCAAGTCGATATGATCGTCTTGGATAATTAGGATCCTCAAACCCCGGTGGTTGAAAAACATAAACTTCCTCTTTAACTTCACCATACAAGAAGGCACTCTTAACGTCTAACTGATACACCTTTATACCTTTAAAGCTTGCATAGGCTAAAAATAACCTTATAGCTTCAATCCAGGCAATTGGCGCAAAAGTTTCGTTATAGTCATATCCTTCTCGTTGTGCAAACCCCTGAACAACCAAACGTGCCTTATTCCTTGTAACAATCCCTTTGTCATCTCGTTTGCATTTGAATACCCAACTAGTTTCAATTGGTTCTTTACCTCTAGGCACATCTACCAACTCCCATACTCCAAGTTTTTCAAATTGAGCTAATTCTTCTTGCATAGCCTCAACCCAAAAAGGATCTTGAAGTGCAGCCTTAACATTCTTAGGTTCTTCTTGTGAAATGAAACAGGAATACAAACACTCAGTTATTAGTCCTGAATCCTTCACTTCACAAAATAAACTAGTCATCTCCATATTTAACTGATTTCTAGTTCGAACAGGCTCTGAAGCATCACCAAGAATATTCTCATCAGGATGAGCCTTATTAATTCTATATTGAGGAGCTTAACCAACATTTAGATTATCTCCTAAATTCAATTGAATTTGCAATTCAGGAGAACCAAAATCATCTTCTGACTCGTCAGAAATAGGATCATCATCTGGCAATGAAACCTTTGAAGGAGTAGTTTAAGTAGTGTTCTCGGGTTCATTAACATCTAAATCTGAAGTCTTATCATTGTTCTTACTACTTTCACCAACAACAGTAGTAGACTGAACTTTGGTTGGAGTAGTATCAACATTTTGAGCAGGAGGAGATGTAGGAGTATAATCTATATGATCTCTTAAAATGATCACATCATCAACTTTGTCAGGACCTGAATAAGAAGCAAGACCATGTAACAAACTAAACACACTATCATAATCGAAATTCTTGCCAGTTCCAGAATGAATAGCAGGTTTATGACTGACAATCTTGACATTTGTACCTAAGTCAACTTTGCCGGTCTGTTTATTGTAAACCCTTCGAATTGAAGTACCTGGTTTATAACCCATGAAAAATCCCTCTTCAACTTTTGGATCAAACTTTGACTGAGGAAGATATTTCAAGAAGGTACACGGAACACCAAATGGTTCGACATTCTGTAAATTTGGTTTCTTCTTATGTAGAAGCTCATAACATGTCTTATTATGACGCTTAACTACCAAAACCCGATTTAAAATATGACATGCTGTATTTACTGCTTCTGCCCAAAACATAGTAGGAAGCCCTGAATCAGCAAGCATTGTTCTGGCTGTTTCGATTAGAGTCCTATTCTTTCTTTCAGCAACTCCATTTTGTTGTGGTTCATACGGTGCACTGAATTGATGTTGGATTCCCTTGGACATACAGAAGACTTCCAATGTTTTATTCTTGAATTCAGTTCCGTTATCACTCCTGATTCTCTTAACACGAACTCCATAAATATTTTCAGTTTCAACAAAGAAATTTATCAAAATCTGTGGAGTTTCATCTTTCGATTGAAGAAAGAATACCCATGAGAATCTTGAGTAGTCATCAGTAACCACCAAACAATAGTACATCCCACCTATACTTCTTACATTCACAGGACCAAACAAGTCCATGTGAAGTAGCTCAAATGGGTTGGCAATAGAATTTTCACTCTTTGGTTTATGTGAAGAATTCTGTTGCTTACCTTTCAGACAAGGTATACATTTGTCTTCCATTTCAAACCTTTTCAATGGAACACCTTCAACCAAACCATGTTTGACAATATCATTCATCTTTCGGAAATGAATATGTCCCATTCTTCTATGCCATAACAGAGATTCAGATTCATTTGCTTTTGTTAATAAGCAAATTGGCTCCTTCGAATCATCAACACCTAACATAAGGCCATAAATGTCTTTCTTCCTAGGAGCTTTCAGTAGGATCCAGTCTTCAGGAATAACAAATCCCGGTTTTAAAATAAGTGCTTCTTTCTCAGTAAAATGGACATGATTTCCCTTGTCACAAATCTGAGAAACACTCATCAGATTATGAGATAGTTGTTCCACATAATTGACTTTCTCCAACGTAATTTTCCCATTGACAACATCACCTTGACCTGAGATGTTGCCGCCCTTGGGACCAACGAAACTAACATAAGAACCATTAAAATCTACATAGTTGGACAACAATTTCTTGTCTCCTGTCATGTACCGAGAGCATCCACTATCAACATACCAAAGACTGATAGGCTTCCTTGGTTCTCCCTGCACAATGAACACAAATTAATGTTAATTTCTGAAAGGTACCCAAACCTTTTGAGGTTTAGGTTTGCCGAATTCATCTCTCAAAATTAATTCGGTCCAATATCCATCGCTCTTAGTTGGAGCCTTGGATGTAGATGGTGTCACCGATTTTCTTTTAGACGGCGAAATGAAACGAGTCTTAGGAGGAGAATTCTTAGGTGAATGTGGACCAAACCTAGGAGGAGTTTCTAATCGATCATAAAACTTGGAAACATTTCCATGTCTACGAGGGGGTGATCGATTCTGTTGAACTTGCTTATTCCTAGGTGAATTACTCCTATGAGGTGTACGAGATCGACTCGGACTACCACTTTCATGAATACAATCTGTATCATTTTGTGAATGTCCCTGTCGTTTGGGGGTCTTAGATCGAGCATTATGAGCTATAATATCAAAATCACTTGACGCAGTAGAAGAGGCATTTTTATCTAGATAACGTCTCTTTCTATTTGGACAACAGCTATAAACATGTCCTAGCTCATAACAGTAAAAGCATGATCTACTTGCCCTCAATTTCCTAGCTTTAATATCAGACTTTGCAAAAGTCACGCCTAAACGCTCCTTTAGTTGAATTGTGGCTAATTCTTCTTTTGACAGACCCTTTGATTCATTGTTATTTGAAAACTGTACTTTCTTTTGAATCCTTGGTTCAAATAAAAATGGTGTTAAGGTAATTCCACTAGATGTAGATTCATCCTTATTCCAAACTTTATCAATCTTGTCATGATCTATTTTCTCAAAATCAATTTCAGTGGACGTAAATACAGTATCACATCCTTTCATTGTAAAACATTTTATAATTTTCTCAACATGACAAGTTGGATTCACACAATTAGATCCTACTAGTACATTTGCATCATAAACAGCATTATTAGGATCCAATGGTTTGACAAATGAAGTTACAGTTTCAGCTTTCTTGTTTTTAGGTCTTGTCTTTTTCAGTGAACTCTTAGAGGTCTTAAGGTTATCAGTTTGGTTTTCTGTCTGAGACGAAGAAGATTGACCAACAAGGATTTCTTCTTTCTCAGTCAGTTTTGTTAGAGATTCACTATAGTTATCATTAAAAGGACCCCTAACTTCTTTATAATCCATTCCCAAACCACTTTTATTCTTCGAATCTCGTGGTATAGGATTTTGCAACTGCATTGATCTTATAAGTTTAGAACCTCTATTTTGTTCAAGTCTGTTATTAAGCTTAACAATTTCCAGTTTTGCATCAACTAACTCTTTCTCCTTCTTAGAAAGATCCTCATTTAGTTTAGCATACTGTTCATTACCTACTTTTTCCATTAAAACTGACTCTCTTAATTTTTCTTTTAAAACAAGAACATTTTTATCTAAAGCTCGAATTTTATCTTTATAAAGATTTTCTTGTTTTGCCAAACCAGAATTTTTGGCAAAATATGAGTCGTTTTCCTTCTTAAAAGTAGAGTTTTGACTAGTCAAGTTTAATACGGTTTTGTTAAGAATAAACACCTCAAGTTTCATTTCTGACACCATTTTGCAAACATTGACAATTGATAGTAAAGAACATGATACCTTCTGATCTGCAGCCTTGCAGTCTGCCATGTATGCAACAAAATGTAAGTCCCAACTCGATAGATGGTACTACTGAAGACACCTCTATGTCGATGGTGGAGTTACTTTGCAATATATGCACTGAACTGGAGACGACCAGTTGCAGTGTGTATATACCAAGTTCTAGATAGATTACTTATATAAAAGACAATAAGTAAAGAACAATGCAATAATACAAATAACTTGTAAGATAACTTGATGAGACAATATGTATTTTTCAATGTGTAATTTATTTATTGATATTAAACAAATTACAAGGTTGATGCGGAACCAAGATAATACACGAATGTAAATATCCTAACAACCTATGAAATACAATTGATCTATACTCGGAATTTCTCAAGACAATCGAAACACTTAAAGTTGTGAAATGTTCCTTTTAGCGATTGAGAGAAGATTGCACAAGTTCACCAAGAATATTGCAGGTTTGCAAAGTGTGAAGTTTTTTTCGTCTTTGTGAAATAACTTGAATTCTTGGTTGTGCAATGACTTGTATTTATAGGCAAAGTTAACATTGGGATGTTAACTTTAGCCATACAAATGTGGTTTAGAGCATTTAAGGAATAGCATTTAATTCCTTAAAAAGCAGTGTAAAGTCGCATGATAAAGCAACTTTACACAACCACCTTTATGTACCTTTTATTACTTAAATAATAAGACAAGGCTTATTATCCGGGTAAAGGTACATAAAGTATACAAGTCAATTCCTCGTAATCAGTGTAAAGCTTTGTAAGGGCTTTCCACTGATGGTCTTCAGTTTGTAACTGACTAGAATGCCAACTGGGCTTCGCTGCCATTGCCATTCTCTATCTTCCATTTGTTGTCTTCGACTTCAACTGGAATGATTCTTCAACTGGTCAGTTCTTAACTGGAGGAAGTCTTCAGTTGCGTTGACTGTACGGTGCAACTGGACTTCAATATATTTCTGAACAAATCTTCTTGGTCACCAGTTTTACTGGGTCACCAGATGCAACTGGTGACTGGTCAGTGTGAACTGGTGACTGGCCAGTTCCAGGTAAACTGGTCCTAACAAATTCCCCCTATTTGTCTAGAAATATAGTCTAAGTCTTTTCTAGTTCTTGTATCTATACAAGTGTGAACTATAGAGACTTGTTCGATTTAAATCTATCTAAGTTCTTAAGGCATTTTTATAGATCAATAAATGCCTTAGGTTTTTCTTTTAGGTTTGTTAGATTTTAATCTTTTATCCACCTTGTGGTTACAAACTGGTAACTTCATTTATACAAGGAAATGGAATTTATACAAGTTACAGAATGTAAATACAAATTACAAGTAGATAATTGAAGAAAGAACTTAATGAGATGGCCCTTCGCCAGTTCTTCTTCTCTTGGCAACTGAAGAGATAGGTTGAGTATCTTCAGGATCAATATTCAACTTTTGCTCAAGATTTTCTTTATGTTGAATTTTCCCCCTTAGAAAGTTTACCCATGCTTTCTCAAACCTATTCTTTTGTGCCTTCGCATCTAGCACATTCACCATCTCAACCCATTCGCTGAACCCATATTGCATAGCACCAGGATTGTCAGTTTTAACCAGTGGCCCCCTGGTATAACTAACTTTGACTTGAAAGACTTTGGTGCCTGGCTTGATTGTTACATTTACACCATTAATAGTACCACTATGTCTTCTGGTTGACATGATCTGGGAGTAGTAGCTTCTAGCTTCAGATTTATTTGTAATTCTTATACTCCCAGCACCAGCAGCCAGTACAGCGGACTTGATGTCTTCATTTGAAACCTCTCCAGTTGGTTCAACAAATGTGCTAAGGTCAGCATCTCTAGACAGTGGTCTTCTTGGTTGTGGAATCCTTTTTGGTGGATTCAAAACCTTCTTCACAACCTTCTTAACATTTTCAACTCGTTTAAGAATCCCACTGGCCCTTATCTCCTTAGCCTTCTCCACTGAAATGTTTAAACTCCTGGCATCAAATTCTGCTTCATCCTCAGGATAGTGTCTGTCCAGTTCTACATCCAGCATTTCTTTCAACTGGTCAACTATCTTGGGATCATTCTTGATCCTAACATACTCCTCCTTAGTGATACCCAAAAGATTGGCATCACTCATATCAAGTAACTTGATTTGTGCAAGATGTGCCCTGGCTTCAGCTTGGTTTCTTTGTTTCATTTTCTTTCTTTCTTTGATATCATTTCCAAGTCTGGCCAGTCTTCTGCTATCACTATCTGAAACTGGAGGAAGTATATCAGCATTACCAGTTTCAAGCATTACATCAGTGGCCGGCTGGGCAGATGCTTCAACAGCCAAACCTTTACCCTTATCCAAAACAACATTCGCCCTATCACCATCATCACCAGATCCACCAACTCTTTGCTCACCAGCTTCAGTACTGGTAGCCACACTTAATTCTCTTCTAGATGGAGTCCTTCCAGGTGCAACTGGTGTAAGGACTGAACTTCTTTCCCCCTTGGCAGCATCTAGACCTGCCCTAATTGCTTCCCATTCAGAGGGGTGAGATGGCAACCGGTCAAGAGGCTGCCATGACTGCATGTCCTTACACTCTTTAAAGATGCCACACATCATCCTGAAGGACCTCCAAAGGTGGTTGGTTTCTTTAGACTGGGTCAAGACATTTACACTAACTTGTTCTTGACCAGTTTTTAGTTCATTTAAAAGCTTGAGTCTTCGTCCAAACCAGAAACCACCTTTTCTTTTACCTCTTCATCTTTCCTCTTCAGATGCTCTACTTCAGTTGTCAGTTTCTCTATAGATTGAGCATGTAGAGATACCTGGGTGTTCAAACTCTCTATGCTGCCTCTCAACTGGTTGATCTCACTGGTAAGTAGGGCCAGATCAACCTGAGGAGTGGCCAGCTTGGTGATCTCAGACATCACCCTTTCAATCAAATGCTCTTCTCTAGCACCAGCGTATCCTCTATTTTCTGACCAACCGAAGTCATCAACTGCTCTCCAAGGCCAGTTACATCTAGGCCAGGTCTTTCAATGAGTTCCTTAACCTGCCTTTCAATCTCTTTCAAGTCAACTTCTGAAGTTCTGACAATATTTCCCAGCAAGTTGGAGATTGAACTGGTGACCTTGGAGTGAGTTAGGTCAAAGGCTTCCTTTAGAGTACCAGCCAGATTGTTGCAGCCAGTGACTAACTCATTAAGCTTTCTAAACACCAAGTCTTCATTGGATGAAAACTTGTTTATCCCCAGATCAACCACCTTAATGTTTGTTAAATGATCTTTGTGGTATCTGGAGAATGACTTGGTGTTTTTTTCAAGTGTCTTCTGAATCTCCTCCACCCTGGTAAGAAGGTTTTGGAGATCGGCTTGTAGTGAGACAACTTGACTGTCCAGTGACAAAGGAGAAGGTGTCACTAGACCAGCAGCAGTTACTACTGGAGCAACTGGAGGAGGCAAACTTAAGGAAGTCTCCCTAGTTGTCAAACCAGCAGTTGAAGATATAATTGGAGTGGTGGTTGAAGAAAGGACTGGAAAAACAAATTGTTGTTCATGCTGAGAATTCTCAGGTGTGAACAACGGCGACGGTGGGGGTGGCATTTCTCGAGCAAGCGAGAATTGCCCAGTTGGTAAAGGAGCGGAATATATTGGTAAAGATATATCTATAGGCACATTTTCTTGTGGTGGTGAAAGTGAAATTGATGCGTCTGGAAGTGAGACTGGAGATGAAGGGTCTTGAGCTTGTACAGAAGCATCAAGAATCTCCAAGTCTGTTTTAGTACCTTCAGAATCCGAAGATTCTATAAGGATTTCCTCGTCATTAACACTCGTGTCCAGATCCATGAATGTAACTGAGGGCTGACCAGTTACCTGGTCAGTCTCCAGATGACCTTCCCCAGTTTCCTGGATGGGTACATCTGTTGGTGGATCAAATACTGAAGTATCTTCACCAGGGATAGATGTGATGGGGGTTGCTTCAGTTATGGTTGCTCTATCCTCAACCATAACATTAGACACACTGGAGGGTCCCTCATTATTTTGAGGCCCGCCCAGTTGCCTTTCTGACTCACCTGCAAGAGGTGCATCAGTTGAAGCGAATGCCAGTTGCATTCGTTCAGGAAGTTCGACCTCACCAGCTTCAGATACCAGTGAGTCTAGATTCCTTAGCATATCTGGAGCAGTGTACGGTGAATCTGTACTATTATATGCTTCTCTGCCCAGAATTGCTTAAAACAAAGAGAGAGGAACCTTGAAAAGGGAATACAAACACCCCTTGTGCCCTTTAGTTTTTGAACTAGGCTTCTATACAGAATATCTGCAAAGTCCACTCTCAATCCGTTCCACAAGCAGTAAGCCATCTCAGCTTGCGAGGAGTTGATCTGGTCAAGTCCACAGAACTCCCACCCATGCTCTCCACCAGGTGGATGAAAAAATACCTCCATGAAGGTGTAAGGCCCTTCATGGTCATCGCACCTTTTTTCTTCAACACCCCATTCTCCAAACACTCCCTGTGTCCCATTTCAAGAAGTACTTGGAGAAAGTTTATATTTGGGGGCAAGACGACTGGAGATTCACCCTCTCTCCAGTAATTGAGGCATAAGGCATCCCTCAATACATCGGCTGACAAGGTACACTGGATTGTTCCATCCTTTAATGTGAAACTGATGGAGGAACAATCGGAAGAAAGAACGGCAGTGTACCAAAACTTACATAAGTAGTTGTGAAACAACTTACGTGGGTTTAGAGAGAATGAGGGTCCTATTGGAGAATTCTTCAAAAACTTTTGAATTCTACCAATAAGGGTATCGGACCCTTGAGATCCTCGTAGGCTGGCCATCGGATTATTTGGATTTAGTTTGATGACCGAAGCACTACTAGGGGCACCAGGTGCCGCTTTGACATCTGGTGAGGATTATATGGAACAGTCAAGAGATTTACATCTCTTGAACGAGATGATCTAGGTGCCATTGAAAATGAAATTGAAATTTGGGATTTGGGGTTTTGATTTGTGAAGCAAAGAGAAAAATGAAGCAATTTTGATGATTGGAAGTAAATGAAGGAATGTAAGAGAAGGAAGTAAATGAGTTCGAAGTAAATAAGGGTATTTATAAAGGGATTCAAGATCCCAATGAAACACCAAAATTATATTTTAATAAAGAGAATCCTTTTTGTAGATATTTTCAACAAAGTTGGTTTGAATTTTGAAATAAAATATTGATTTGCCATGTAAACATTAAATGCTTCCATGTCAGCATTAAATGCTACGACGGCTTATCTTACCCACGCGCCCACTCACTTTTTGTTTTCCCAATACAAACAGTTGTCAGGTACTAAAATGTTTCAAACACGTCAGATCACGATATCAAGTGGTTTAAAACACTCGAGTATCATCACGTGTCACACATATTGACCAAGTATTTGTAACGTTATAAAAATAAGACAAGACTGAACCTGGTAACTGGAGGATCATTCCAGTACCAGTTTCCAACTGGAGAGTTCTCCAGTTGCATTTTCAAACAAAAACGAATTTTAGTCAGAAAATTATTTTGAGTCTTTCCCCCTAAAATGATGATCCAGAAATCAATTAGTGCCAAGATAGTATCACAAAGGCGTTCGATAGCCTGGCGAGCAAAGATTATCTGGACCTCCTCAACTGGAGAGCTTCATCAGTGTCACTGACGCGTTCAATAACAAAGAAAGCTCCAGTTAAGGGTTTAACATTCCCAGTTCGCTGATGAGATGTTTAAAGGTTTTCTCATCGAGAGGTTTAGTAAAAACATCATCTAACTGTTTGTCAGTGGGGATGAAATGAATTTCAATATCTCCTTTCATAACGTGATCTCGAATGAAATGATACCTGATGTCAATATGCTTTGTTTTTTAGTGCATCACTGGGTTGTGAGATATAGCAATAGCACTGGTGTTGTCACAAAAGATTGGGGTCTTGGTATACTTCTGACCATAATCTAGTAACTGGTTCTTGATCAGAGAATCTGGGCACAGCAACTGGCCGCAGAAATGTACTCTGCCTCAGCAGTGGACATAGAGACTGAAGTCTGCTTCTTGCTGGTCCAACTTACCAGTTTTCCTCCAAGGAAATGACAACCACCAGTTGTTGATTTTCTATCTATCTTACAACCTGCATGATCAGAATCTGAATAACCCATTAGATCTAATCCTGAGCCTTTGGGGTACCAAAGACCAAGATTAGGACACCCTTTCAGGTATCTAAAGATACGCTTTACAGCGTGCAAATGTGATTCTTTAGGGTTAGACTAAAATCTGGCACATAAACATGTTGCAAACATTATATCTGGTCGACTGGCAGTTAAGTACATCAGTGAACCAACCATACCTCTATAGTCAGTTATGTTAACTGGTTTGCCAGTTGGGTCAGAGTCCAAATTCAATGGTGCTGCAATAGGTGTGTTTTTCGATGGGATTGAATCATATTTGTATTTTCTTAACAAATCTCTGACATATTTTCCTTGATTTATGAAAATTCCATTTTCAGTTTGCTTAATCTGAAGACCTAAGAAAAATGTTAATTCACCCATTAAACTCATCTCATACTCAGATGACATGATTTTAGAAAACTTTTTACACATTGCATCATCAGTTGAACCAAAAATAATGTCATCAACATAAATTTGTACCAATAAGATATTACCTCTTTCTTTCAAGATAAACAAGGTATTATCTATTGCACCTCTTTGAAAGCCATTTTTAAGAAGATGTTTAGTTAAAGTATCATACCAGGCTCTTGGGGCTTGTCTTAGACCATACAATGCTTTGTTCAGTCTATAAACCCAATGAGGATGCTTCTCATCGATGAAACCTGGAGTCTGCTTAACATAAACTTCTTCTTCCAATGTTCCATTAAGGAACGCACTTTTGACATCCATCTGGAAGACCTTGAACTGCAGATGGGCTGCATAAGCCAAAAATATTCTTATGGCTTTAAGTCTTGCAACTGGAGCAAAAGTTTCTTCAAAGTCAACGCCCTCTGCTTGACAATAACCCTGGGCAACTAGTCTGGCCTTGTTTCTTACAACATGGCCATCTTCATCAATTTTGTTCCGGTAGACCCATCTGGTACCAATAGGTTCTTTCTTTAACCCTGGTGGACAAGGAACAAGCTCCCAAACATTGTTCCTTTCAAACTGGAGGAGCTCTTCTTGCATAGCTTCCACCCAGCTTGGGTCTGCCATAGCCTCGTCAATCTTCTTTGGTTCAATTAGTGATAAGAAGGTGACGTTTAAGCATTGCTCACTGGTGGCTCTTCTAGTCTGAACCCCACTAGTTGGATCACCCACAATTTGTTCAATTGGATGGGCTCGAGTCCATCTAGTGTATTGACTAGGCTGGTGAACTACAATATCAGTGCAAGTCACCTGACGATCTTCTTCAGTTGCAACAGCTTCTGGAGAAGGATCAGTCCAAACAACTTCTACATCCTCATCAGAGTCAATGAGGTCTCGATTAGCATCATGAAATTCCTCATTAGAAGGCATTTCATGAAGAACTGGAGAAGTAGGTGTTTGATCTGGTGCTGATATTGGAGTGGCACGTACATCAGATCCAATCACCAATTCTTGTGGTAAGTTGAAATTGATGGAGGGATAGAATGATGTGTCACTGGTGGTGTTCTTCTTCTTAACTGGTTCCAATTTGTTGTAACTGGAAGCATCTTCTGGTGAAACAACTGACCAATGAACTTGGTCAGTTTCACCAAAATTAATTGGAACGACTGGAGAAATATCAAGGCTTGGTCTCTTGTTGATTGCTTCAGTTGATTCGTCAAATGTGACATGAATTGTCTCATGAACCTTTTGGAGTCTATAATTATAAACTCTAAAGGCCTTTCGAATATCTGAATAGCCTAAAAATACCCCTTCATCAGCTTTTGCATCAAACTTTCCAAGCTGACTGGAATCGTTTAGTATATAAACTGGACAACCAAATACATGGAAGTATCCAATATTTGGTTTACGATTCCTGAGTACTTCATAGGCAGTCTTCTTATGTCTCTGGATGTAGACTGACCGGTTTTGGGTGTGACAAGCAGTTGCAACTGCCTCAGCCCAAAAACTGGTGGGAAGACCAGATTCAGATAGCATACTTCTGGCTGCTTCTATCAGTGTACGATTCTTTCTTTCAACAACTCCATTTTGCTCTGGAGAGTGAACTGATGAGAAGTTTTGAGAGATGCCAGTGTCATTGCAAAATGTTTCAAGTACCTTATTTTGGAATTCAGTACCATTATCACTTCGCAACTGACAAACTTTTCGAGTATACTTGAGCTCAATTCTTTTAATGAGAGAGATGATTTCAGCAGATGCATCACTTTTGGATCTGATGAATACCACCCAGCTGTATCTTGTGAATTCATCAACCACAACTAGAGTGTACTTCTTTCCAGCTCTAGTTTGAACATTCACTGGACCAAAGAGATCCATATGTAGCATGTGAAGAGGTTCAGTGATGCTAAAATTTTGCCTAGTTTTAAAACTGGCTCTCTTCTGCTTGCCCATCTCACACCCTGGACATGGTTTTTCTTTATTGAAAGAAATCTGAGGTATCCCATCAACCAGTTGTTTGCGAGACAACTTGTTAATGTTTTTGAAATTAAGATGGGATAATCTTTTATGCCATAGCCAGTTGGTGTCCTCATCAACTTTGGTATAGAAACATTGCTCTTTTGGAGCTGGTTCCATATCCATGATGTACACATTTCCTTTTCTTGGTGCAATCATCACCACTTTCCAATCCTTGTTAAATATGGTGCCTTGTGCAATATCGAACAATACTCTGAAGCCATCATCGCAAAGTTGGCAGACACTGATCAGGTTGTATTTCAAACCATTCACAAATGCAACTCTTTTGAATTCGACTTGTCCATTATTGAGCACACCATATCCTTCAGTCTTTCCAGATTGATCGTTACCAAACGTCACTGTCGGTCCATCTTGGACAGTGAACTCTTCCAGTAGGGGCTTACATCCGGTCATAGTCCGGCCAGCAGCGCTGTCCAGATACCAGATATTCTTCTTTCGATCGCCCTACACACACACAAAAATCATTAGTTCTTTTTGTGAACCCATCTTTTCTTGATGGGTTCGCTGGACTTCTCTACAGAAGTCACAGTTGACAGTTGTGGTGTTGAACTGGAGGCTGCATCTGGAGCTTTATCACCAGCTCCAAGTGCAGGAGTAAAAACAATTGGTATTTGATACTTACTCCCTTTATTTTTACCAGATTTTGTTCCGGAAGGAACATTCTTTTGTTTAGGTATTAAAGAGAGTGGATTAATATTTTGTTTGAAAACTGGAGGTAATAAACCTCCTTCCAGATTGTTAATCCGGGCAGTACAACTCTGAACCTGTCGAGACAAAAGTTGGAGTTGACTTTCCAGATTAACCAAAATATTATTTTCTTCAGGCAGTTGAACCTTGGACCTAGGTTCAACTGGTGCTTTAGTCTTTCGGGTCTTGGGCACCTTAGACTTTTGAGGTAAAGGCTTGTTACCAGTGGCCTTTTTGACTGGAGCTTTAGCCTGTTCGGCTCCAGTTTTAACCTCAAAGGAGGTGGTCTCAAAGGTTTTAGTTTCAACAGCTTCAGGTTGATCATAAGGTGTTTCAACCTTGAGAGCTGGAGGCAATGCATTAAGATCTGGTATGAGAGCTGCCATCTCCAGATTTCCATGCATTCTTCTGGGCATCGATAGTTCTTGAAAATGCATCATAGTTTTTGCCAGATGCTTTTACCCATGACTTGATAATCTTTTGTTCTTTTTCAAGATCAGAAAATAGTTTTTGATTATCAAGTTCTAAAGCCTCAATCTTTAAAACTGACTCCTTGAGAGCCAACTGGACACTTTGCAAATCATTTAGTTGTGGTTTAACATTGTTCAGTTCAATTAGGATAGTGTCAAGATATCTTTCACTATCAGCTCTTACAGTTTCCACAAATGCCAAATCACCACTTAATGATTCAGCCAGGTCCAGTTTTAGTTCAGGGTCAACCTGGTTATCATAGTCACATACCTTCTTCAGTATGATGTCCACCCATCTTCCAGAGATGACATATTCTTTTACAACGTGTTGCTGCTGTTGATCTTCCAAGGCCATGAAGCACATGTCCCTTTCCTCTTCTTCATCATCAGATGAGTCATCAGAGTACTCCCATTTTCCCTCAGTTTGTGCCATTAAGCACTGATCCTTTTTCTTTTCCATGGACAGGAGGGCAATCTGGGCCTTAAGCTTCTTGTATTTAGCTTTGTAGCTATCATCAGGCCGATTGAAATTAGGGACAGAGGGGCCAGTTGGTTGTTCAACTGACTAGATCTGCATTCCTTCATAAAATGACCTTTCTTACCACACTTATAGCATGTAAGATTGGTCTTATCCAGAGAGCTGGAGCTGGAAGCATTGTTGGGGTCATTAAATCTTTTGGATTTATGCTTAAACCTATTAAAGGTTTTAGCAATCATGGCGACCAGATCATCATCGTCAGTTTCATTACAACCATCACTGTTTTCAGTGGTCAGTCCAGAGTTTAAGAAACTGTTCAACATCTCCTTCATCGAGTGTACCTGGACACTCTCAGCAGACATTAAAGCAGCACAAGGTCGCTCAGTTACACTAGCAACCTTGGGACTCTGGGCATGGTTCATGGCATCTTGCTCAGCCACAAGTCTTGCAGCATTATTATCTTCAGTGAATCTGAAGGCTCCATAGAGCGATGCAAGAGTATGAGTGTGCAAGGTTTTACCTTGTCTCAAGACAAGAACCATGTTTTCCCATTTGGAAGGAAGAATATCACAAAACTTCTCAAGAAGAATATCCTTATCCTTCTCTACACCCAAACCTCTCAACTGATTGATGAGGCTAGAAAATCTGGTGTATGTACCAGTTAGACTTTCATTGGGCAAGGCAAAGAAGGATTCATACTTCTTGTTCAAAGCAACTTTTCTGGTGACAATAGTGTCATCACCTCCTTCAAACTGAATAACTAACTCGTCCCACATAGATTTTGAACTGGGGAACAGCACAAGTGTTGGAATTAGATCTTCAGGAACAGCCCCAAGGATCATGTTCTTGAGTCTGGTGTCCAGATCAACAAGTCTACGATCCTCATCAGACCAATGGTCTTCTGGCTTTTCCCTTGAACCTCTTCTTCCAGTTGGATCAAGAAGAGGACTGACCCCAAGGGACATGGGTATATATGGTCCATCCTTAAGGATTTTCAACATATACCTTTCAATCCCACCAAAATGCAAAAGCATTCTAGCCTTCCATGTACCGAATGTCTCACTGTTTCCATCAAATTTTGGAACAGGAGTGTTAGAGTAGTGTACATGGACATGGTTTGGGGCAGTAGGAGGAGAAGGGTTGGTGTTAACATTTTGAAAAGGTTGTGCATTAGTATTCGAGGGGTTTTCACCTGAACCAGAACCATCTCCACCTTCAGTAGTGTTCATCTTAGCAGATCTAGGCAAGTATATTAGCCTTCTGCTCTGATACCACTTGTAAGTCCCAACTCGATAGATGGTACTACTGAAGACACCTCTTTGTCGATGGTGGAGTTACTTTGCAATATATGCACTGAACAGGAGACGACCAGTTGCAGTGTGTATATACCAAGTTCTAGATAGATTACTTATATAAAAGACAATAAGTAAAGAACAATGCAATAATACAAATAACTTGTAAGATAACTTGATGAGACAATATGTATTTTTCAATGTGTAATTTATTTATTGATATTAAACAAATTACAAGGTTGATGCGGAACCAAGATAATACACGAATGTAAATATCCTAACAACCTATGAAATACAATTGATCTATACTCGGAATTTCTCAAGACAATCGAAACACTTAAAGTTGTGAAATGTTCCTTTTAGCGATTGAGAGAAGATTGCACAAGTTCACCAAGAATATTGCAGGTTTGCAAAGTGTGAAGTTTTTTCGTCTTTATGAAATAACTTGAATTCTTGGTTGTGCAATGACTTGTATTTATAGGCAAAGTTAACATTGGGATGTTAACTTTAGCCGTACAAATGTGGTTGAGAGCAGTTAAGGAATAGCATTTAATTCCTTAAAAAGCAGTGTAAAGTCGCATGATAAAGCAACTTTACACAACCACCTTTATGTACCTTTTATTACTTAAATAATAAGACAAGGCTTATTATCCGGGTAAAGGTACATAAAGTATACAAGTCAATTCCTCGTAATCAGTGTAAAGCTTTGTAAGGGCTTTCCACTGATGGTCTCCAGTTTGTAACTGACTAGAATGCCAACTGGGCTTCGCTGCCATTGCCATTCTCTATCTTCCATTTGTTGTCTTCGACTTCAACTGGAATGATTCTTCAACTGGTCAGTTCTCAACTGGAGGAAGTCTTCAGTTGCGTTGACTGTACGGTGCAACTAGACTTCAATATATTTCTGGACAAATCTTCTTGGTCACCAGTTTTACTGGGTCACCAGATGCAACTGGTGACTGGTCAGTGTGAACTGGTGACTGGCCAGTTCCAGGTGAACTAGTCCTAACATAAAATCTTCAGTTGTCATACCTTCAGGTATCACAAATTCTTTCATCTGATCTTCAATGCTCTTCTCGGAAATGTCATCAACTGGTTTAGATGATTCAGTATTTCCTTCAGTAGCTTTAACAGCTGTCATAGATTCACTCTCAGATCTTACTATCTCAGCAACCTTCTTCATATTCTGCTTGACTATCTCAGATGCTCTCTCTTCACTAGTGTATACAGCATAATCAATTGCTTCAGCAACTTCATTTGCAACATGTGCATAGTCATCATAAATCTCAACTAAAAATGCATGATTTGAAGTATCTTCAGATTGTGTATCCTGTAACACCCTGACTATAGCGGAAACACGAGATGCCACAGAACGACATGGTACAAAAGATTTAAGTATAAAACATCAACATAAAGTTTCAAATGCCATTCAAATTCAAAAGGTTACAAGTTCAAGTGGACGTTTAATAAACATTACATAACCAAATTCATAATCAAAAGATCGAATGTTTGCGTTACTAGTCCAACATGCAACAAATAAATACATCGTCCATGGAGCGGTCCAAAAGCTAACTTACTGCCCTAGACCTGAAAAGCATGAAGAAAAAGTGTCAACTACGAGAGTTGAGTGAGTTCATAGGATTATGCTAACAACACACATATATTTAATCCAATTCAAGAAAGACTATGTCATGAAATTTCCAAGAATTCCATCATACTGTTCATACCCAAACCGTATGTTCAATCAATAATTGTCATCCATAATATAATATCAATACCTCTGGGTCAATGGTAAGACTACCATGACATAATTTGATGAGATTGTTCTTGAGCCACTACTAAGACCGGTTATGTCCCAATAATCAGATATATTGTCCCAAATGATAAGATAATGATAAGCACATGCTGTCAATCACGTGCATAAAGATAACCAAGGGTCGTGCCATGGAGACGCCCATAAATATATATAGTAGTTAGAGCACCGCGAGGCCAGACTGGCGATGAAGGTGACCACAAAGGCAGACCAAACATCCCACCGTTACCTATAATAGTGGATGAGGGGACAAGTCCTAGTTGCGCAACCCTCTAACTACAGGCCTCAAATGAGTTAATAGTAGTGTACAGGGGACCACCGTTTGACAGTACTCAAGCTCATCATATAACATATAACACGTTGAACATACAATATAATTCCCATATCATTATCATTAATTCAAAGAATCATTTCATAAGAGAAAGTCATTTTAATTAAACATGCTTTTCACCCCGAAAGTAAACACATAAAAGAGTTTGAAAGGGGGCTATGACTCACTTGATTAGAGAGTGAAAGGGGCTGATCAAACGCGATTCCTTCGCTTAGATTTGTTGCGCCTCAAGCAAGCCTAAACCATAACGTATATATTCACGGCGTAAGTTCGCGAGACATGAACTAGTGAGCTAGATCATGAGATGTATACTAGTAGACTTGCCCATCTTTGGTTGTTATTAGATTATGGAATTTAAGTGCATTATGATGTTCTCATTGTTGGGTATAAGGGATTTGGTGGTAAGAGTCGTTTTCTCATTATACGTTTTTGTACGTTTATTGGAATTTCGGTACTTTGGCTTTGGTTTATATGATTTCCATTGTATATTTTGCTTAGTAATAATATTTGACATTAGTGGTCTTATAATATTAATATTTATGTATATTTTCTTGATTTGTAATTATATATTTAATTTAATATTATTTAATTAATTATTTATTCATTTTATTGATTTATTAATTAAATAGTTCCTTAAAAATACTTTTAAGTGTCATAATTGCCTTTGTAACTTATGGATAATTTCATTTGAATTATCTTCTGATATATATGCTCCTTAATTTATAATTTCATGATTTATACTTTTATTTGTGTATTTTCCATTTATTTTAATAATATTATTTAATTAATTATTTTTACTTAATTATTTATCTTTAAATTATGTAACACATGTCTCTTGCCTTTTAACTATTTTTCTCCAGTAGGTTTTAGTTATTTTATCCATGGTTAAGATGATTTAACTTCATTCTTGATTTACATAATTTATTTATTGATTTTTATGCCTTTTAATTACCATTTAAATTCAATAATTCATGGAAATTCTTAGGAATCATCACTAAACATTTTGGTCAAAAATCTCAGGCCTTTTAGGCAACTTTTATCAATACAAAATCATATTAATTCAACCTCTCTTGTGTCTTGCTCATTTTGAGGGTTTTATGATTAAAAATCGTTTACCGAAATAGTGATTTTTGCCTCATTTCTTAAGCAATTAAAATGCTTCAAAATGGATTTTCATTCTTGTTTCATTATTTCCAGAAAGTTCATCATATTTTGGTGTCCAAAATTGTGATAGTGGTGGTGGTGTGATATGTGCAATTTGGTGCTTTCGGTTAGTGATTATTTGACCCGAAAAGGTGATTTTTGAGCTTATTGTTGTCATGAACCAATAGATCTGAGTTTTATACTTTTATTTCCACTTATTTCCAGTAGGTTTATCATATTTTCTTGGTCATAAGATTATGGTGCATGTGTGTGCTCAAAATGCATTTTTGCGTGTTTTCGGTTTATGATTTCTAGCTTATTTTAACATGTTTTGATTCAAGCTTTATATCCTTGATATTTTATCAATTTTTCCAGAATATTAACATTAATATTAACATATTTTTCACTTATAACAAGTCCATATCCATCTCATAATCCAACAAAAGATCCAACTTTCTTAAATCTAGCATATATGCATTCAAATCAACACTTTTTACTATCAACTTTTATAGATCTAACATTCAACAATATAAAAACTTCTTTTGATTGAAAAATCTCAGAATATACTCTTCAAAAATATACAAAAACTTATAGATCTATCAACAAGAAAGTTACTTTAAAAGCTACTAATCTATAACAACACTTTTGGGTCTTAAACTTGTTGAATCCTTGGATCTTTCTTATTAGATTCGACATGCATGAGCATGGAAAGAAAGATCCTATCAACTTTGCCCTCATTAAGTGTATATTACAAAGAAAACAAGAAGAAAGTATGAGTTTTTGATAAAACCTTTGAATATAAACAAAAACGAGATTAGATCTAGTAAAAAGGATGAAGATTATACCCTCTTGAACTTGGTTTTGGATGATGAAAGAGGGCAGATTTTTCGTGGCCTTCAAACCCTTATAATACCTTCAATCTAAGCCTAAAACAACCCTTGAACCTTGCTTGTATTAACCCTTTATTAATCTAACTTAAAACCCTTATTATTAGTAAGTGTTAACTTGATTTTTGATGGTGTTTTCTTTGTTCTTGATGTTGGCCGAAAATGGAAGAGAAAAAGGGGGAGAGAAGAGGTTTTTCTTGAGAGAAAATAAAAGTGTGAGAAGAGTGTGAAGAGGTGGTGAGTTCCAAGAGAGAAAGGAGTGTATAAGTGATTTGAATTTGTGTGTGTGTGGTGTGAAGGGGGGGGGCGGCCTCATAAGGCATTTGGAGGGTTTTTGTATCTTTTTTTTTTAAATGTTGTATATAATGTGTATATATGTTAGGTGTAAGTGTATATATATTTTGTAAGGTTAAATGTGTTAGTTTGTAGTTATAAGTTGATGTTTGTTCTAATATGTGCATATGTATATATGTCATGTATATATGCTTGTATGTATACATTTTTGTGTTTCTAATTTGTTACATGAGCCTTTGATTATGAACTTGTATTTATTTTAAGCATATATGTATATATATATATATATACTTATTATGATTTAAACGCTTTTATGCGCATAAGAACTTATAACATGTTTTGAATTAGAAATTTTATTTTCGTGACCAAATTTACTTAAATTAGCTCAATAATCAAATTGTTGGACCTTCGTAAGGATTTTTGATGGCTATCTCAACTTGTGAGACTTACATTATTTATTATTAATTTTTTTTTGATAATTTGATTGATCATCAATAAAATTTTGTTCAATGGTACTTTATAATTCACATTTAGAATTGAACAATAGCTTTAGATTGCTAATTTAGGGGCATTATCTACTAGCTTTAAGTATAACTATGGCTTGCGAGATCATAGGCAACATAACTAGCTCATATATAATATTTAAAAAGTAGGGTTGTTACATCCTTACCCCCTTAGAAGAATTCCGTCTCGGAATTTGAATTTGCTTAGGGAGTAAGTGCGGATATTTCTCGCGTATAAAGTCCTCGCGCTCCCAAGTAAACTCTGGTCCGCGTTTCGTATCCCATCTAACTTTAACAATAGGGATCTTGCTCCTCTTCAGGCGTTTCTCATCGCGATTGAGAACTTCTATTGGCTCCTCACGAAATTGGAGCTTATCCTCCACACGTAGTTCTTCAAGTGGGACCACCTTCGAATCATCCGCCACACATTTCTTCAAGTTTGACACATGGAATGTGTCATGAACATCTCCCAATTCTTGGGGTAATTTCAACTTATAGGCTACAGGGCCTATTCTAGCAATAATTTCAAATGGCCCAATGTATCGGGGGCTCAACTTTCCTCTTTTGCCGAACCTTACGGTTCCCTTCCATGGCGACACCTTTAATAGTACCTTGTCGCCAACTTCGAACTCTAGGGGCTTCCTCCTTTTATCCGCATAACTCTTTTGCCGATCTCTCGCGGCTTTAAGCTTTTCT
>CM067170.1:122179457-122216118 GCA_034093135.1 Erigeron breviscapus | reverse complement strand
TCATCTCAGGTTATTTCAGACTTCAAATCTTTATTATCAAATAACCTGGCTTCTGAGATGAATGTCTTTGCTGGGAATGAGAAGCTGGTTTATGAGAAGCTTGATGAACTGGTACTGGCCACAAATAACAACACTGAAAAGATCAAAATGGCAGTCCAGGGTCTAGAGACAAGGTTGGTTAGTTCTGTTCAGACTGCAGTCACTGGCGAACTGGCAGGTCTGAAAGAGATGTTCAGAATTTGGTTTTCAGGGTCAGTTCTCTGGAGAGTAGACCCACACTAGACCAGGGTGCAGTTGTTAGCACAATAAGTGATGCATGTACAAGGAAGTTCAGAAACAATATGTTGAAAGAATTATGTGAAGACGTTTCTGGGACTGTTCTTCGTAGCATTCATGATGGGGTGTTACCCCAAGTAGACAACTTACTGGATGAGAAGTTGCCAAAACACTTGCCTAAAGCTGTTGCAAATGTTCAGAAGGAAGTGCAGGCACTTAAGAAAGTTGTCTGAAACAACTCCAGTAGCAGGTATAACTTTTGGTGCACTGGACAGACTTATGCTTGAAGATTTATGGAATGATCTCAAGTCAAGGACTGGTGATCATTCCAAGGGGGAAAAGTTTTCTGGTGACCAAACACTGAAGAAATTGTCACAAAGAGCATATGGCACTGAAGCCGGGCTAACTGAAGGAGCTACTGGTACTGAAGCCAGTGAGCCCCAGTTTGAAACCTTCCCAGATATTCCAACTACACTGAAGGCTGTTAAAGGAAAAGAAAAAGTGGTATCTGGTGAAGAGGAAGAGCAAACTAAAGATGCTGATGATGAAACATCCAAGAAACTTGAACAAGAATGCATCATGATAGAGATTTTCAAAAGAAATCAAAAAGATGAACTGCTGGCCCATCAAAGGAAGATGGCAACTATGGGTACTCTGGATTCTTACAATGCTGGCAGGTTAGGCATTAATATTGAAGTATATAAAAAGATGAAGGATGACCCCAGAGTTCATCAATGTTTGAGTTTACTGGATGATGTTCATGTACGCTCATTCTACGCTGAAGAAGAACAAGTCTATGATTCAATTATAGATGGCGTGAGTGTACCAGAACTCATCAGACAAAGGAAGGATGAACTGGTAAGTCTCCAAAAAAAGATCAGAAAGAATGCTGGTGCTCTGGAGATAGAGTACAGGAAGAGACTTACTGGTTTACCAAAATTGACTGCCAGACAGATCAAAGCAATCAAAGATGCTGATGTAAGCAATTTCATTCCCTGGACACTTCTCGAAAAATAAATTGTCAAGAACTCCAATCTGCTGTAGAGCAAAGGAGAGTGTCCAAGGAAACTGAATCATTGATCCAGCAAGCCAAGCTGAAAGAAAAATACAATGAAATATTGAATTTCAGGGCTGATGCCAGAAGGATCACTGGTGCTGAAATCAAATTGGCTGAAGATCATGAAGGCATGTCTAAGTTTGAAGTAAAGTTGACCAGGGAGGGTAACTTTACTGATGAGAGGAAAAGTACTTCAGTCCAAGCATTTGGATGGAGTGAACTGAAGGAAATCGCTCTAACGTTCAGGGGGAAGACAAATGTGTCGACTGATGTTAAAGCATTTCTGAAAAGGATTGAAAAGGTATGGAGAAGAAAGCAACAGATGGAAGTTGCAATGGGCATAAGAACGCTAGAATCAATACCATCTTCTCCATCACCAAAGAGAAAGGCTACTGAAGATGCTCCAGTACAGACATCAAAAAGAAGGGCCTGACTCTTATCATTTACTTATTGTAAATTATTGTCTTATGAAAATTGTATACTATTTATCAGTTGATGTATATAATAATAGTTGCAATTTTTTATTCTTATAAGTAAATGATCAGATTTAGTCTAAGTTAGAACTTAAAAGATGAAACTGAAAACACTCATGATCTATAAAGTGTTTTCCAGTAACTTAGATTTTTTAGACAAATCGAAACTTTGTTTTTCAAGCATACAAAATGTATAGATTCAAGCTTGAAAACACTTGCATTATTTCTAAACAAATAGCGGGAATTTGTTAGGTCCAGATTTACTGTACTCGCTCCAGACTCGACTACTGGAGCCTTACTGAAGATCTGTCCAGAAACGTGTTCTACTGGACCTACTCCAGACTTGGAATCTAGAGTCCCTCTGAAGATTTGTCCAGAAATAATGGAAGACCAGTGAGCAAAATACTTGTATAGGAAATCTGGAGTATTCTCCAGATTAGCTCACTAGACTTCACCCCAGTCCAGATCAACTCTACTGAAGACATTCTGACTGAAGTCTGAAGAAAGAAGACTGACAAATGGCGGAGTCCACTGGTTAACAACCGCCTTAGAAATATTATAAATAAGTTTCTAGAATCGTACAGTCGCCATGGAAATAATTAGACAGCTCAATTTAATTTAAGTTCTTGGCTCAATTATGCATTTACTTGAAAGTCACTTTGATCTTAAAAACTTGATTAATGACGAGTTTACAGTCTAATACGATAATATAATAGAATGCGAGTCGTAAACGTTCATGTCCATAAAAGTTCTAGTTAAAAATGTTCACATTTAGCCCCCGCATTTATGGTAGTCATTTAATATGGGATAAGTATAAATAGAAAGTAAGGAAAACCTTGTGAGGGCAGCCACTATTCATCATCCTCTTCATCTTTCTTCTTTCTCACTCTAAAACACACACTTACGCCACCATTTTTACACACAAAATCCATCCTTTGATTTTGGATTGTTAAACCAAAATCGTTTGTACTTTTAGCAACCTTGTGATAATCAAAACATATTCCTGGAATCAAATCTCAGGTAACAACAACATCTAATGAGTTTTTGAGCAATTTAAAAGTGTACTTTTTCAAGTTTATGTTCTTGATGATTTGGTCCAGTTCTTGAACAAAAATCGTGTTAAAAGTTAATGGGTTTGTGTCTAAATGTGTTTAACATCATTTATATGAACAAATTTGAGTCATAACATGCTTTAATCTCAAAACCCATTTTTGAAAACAAGGAAAGACTTGTTCTTCACTGCCTCATCTTATTTATGTCATAGATGGTCTGGAAATCGTTAAAAGTGTTATTAGTTAGTGTTATTACATATATAAGTGTTAGTTTTAAGTTCTAACAAGTTCTGAAATCGATCTAAGGCATTTCTGTGTTGAAATCGTTTGTTCAGCCCGTTCTAGAGTTAAAACGATCTTGTCTTGGGTAGGACGATCTTGTCCATGGTTGTGGCTAAGACGATCTTGTCTTAGGCTTAAGGCTAGGACGATCTTGTCACTCCTTTACTCTCTGCTTTGATCGTGAACTAGTCTCGTAAAAACGATCTAAACCTTGAAGGTTAAAACGATTTGATGCCTGCTGTTGAAACGATCTCTTTTGGTTAGCTATGAGACGATCTAAATTTGAGAGATCACAAGACGATCTAAATTTGAGAGATCACAAGACGACCTAAATTGAGAAAACAAAGAAACGATCTAAAACACACTTAAGCCTAGGACGATCTGAATAAGCTTATCACCTAGGACGATCTTGATTTGGAACAAGACTAGGACGATCTGAATAAGCTTATCACCTAGGACGATCTTGATTTGGAACAAGACTAGGACGATCTGAATAAGCTTATCACCTAGGACGATCTTGATTTGGAACAAGACTAGGACGATCTAATTTGGCCAGGACGATCCCTTTTGCTAGACCATGGGACGATCTCTTCTACTTCAAACCCAAAAACGACTTTGTGCAATCCTTTAAACTACTCGAAAGTGTTCTATAACATATCATACTAAATCATTTAACATCAATTCAAGCTCATAATCTCATCATCATTCAGTTAAGACACATTGAAGGCTACTTATTAACTTTAAGATCAGTTCATTGAGTCGATCTAAAACAATGTGCAAAGTGCAAACCCTAATCGAGTACGTATCAACACTTTCCTACAACAAGTACTTATCCAATACGTGTACATGAATTTCATTTAAACGCTTTTCGAGTCAAAACGTTCAAAGGATATCAAAGGACCAAATCATCAGTTCATCAAGGATATTCAGTGAATAATCAATCACGAGAACTAATTCATACTTGTTTATAATCAATTAACTTGTGCTAGGTGTTCATCAAGACAAACTCGGATTTAAATAGATATAACCTACATATATCTGTGATTGTTCCCTGTGCTTGTAAACTACGCTGTACCAGGATCACTGTGAGTTTTCGTAGCCCCTTTTCTATTATTTACATCTTGGGGTGAAAGGAATACTACATACGCTTTTATATATATATATGCCGTACTGCTTTTCACAACTGTAT
This sequence comes from Erigeron breviscapus, assembly GCA_034093135.1. NCBI lineage: Eukaryota > Viridiplantae > Streptophyta > Magnoliopsida > Asterales > Asteraceae > Erigeron > Erigeron breviscapus. The sequence goes on along the minus strand of CM067170.1, from coordinate 122,211,789 downwards.
GGCTATCTGACTACTTATACTTGTTAGCCGGTCCTGTTGAGGATTGTGTGTGCTCGCTTATACTTGTTAGCCGGTCCTGTTGAGGATTGTGTGTGCTCGCTTATACTTGTTAGCCGGTCCTGTTGAGGATTGTGTGTGCTCGCTTATACTTGTTAGCCGGTCCTGTTGAGGATTGTGTGTGCTCGCTTATACTTGTTAGCCGGTCCTGTTGAGGATTGTGTGTGCTCGCTTATACTTGTTAGCCGGTCCTGTTGAGGATTGTGTGTGCTCGCTTATACTTGTTAGCCGGTCCTGTTGAGGATTGTGTGTGCTCGCTTATACTTGTTAGCCGGTCCTGTTGAGGATTGTGTGTGCTCGCTTATACTTGTTAGCCGGTCCTGTTGAGGATTGTGTGTGCTCGCTTATACTTGTTAGCCGGTCCTGTTGAGGATTGTGTGTGCTCGCTTATACTTGTTAGCCGGTCCTGTTGAGGATTGTGTGTGCTCGCTTATACTTGTTAGCCGGTCCTGTTGAGGATTGTGTGTGCTCGCTTATACTTGTTAGCCGGTCCTGTTGAGGATTGTGTGTGCTCGCTTATACTTGTTAGCCGGTCCTGTTGAGGATTGTGTGTGCTCGCTTATACTTGTTAGCCGGTCCTGTTGAGGATTGTGTGTGCTCGCTTATACTTGTTAGCCGGTCCTGTTGAGGATTGTGTGTGCTCGCTTATACTTGTTAGCCGGTCCTGTTGAGGATTGTGTGTGCTCGCTTATACTTGTTAGCCGGTCCTGTTGAGGATTGTGTGTGCTCGCTTATACTTGTTAGCCGGTCCTGTTGAGGATTGTGTGTGCTCGCTTATACTTGTTAGCCGGTCCTGTTGAGGATTGTGTGTGCTCGCTTATACTTGTTAGCCGGTCCTGTTGAGGATTGTGTGTGCTCGCTTATACTTGTTAGCCGGTCCTGTTGAGGATTGTGTGTGCTCGCTTATACATACTCGCCAGGTACCATAAGTGCACGAATATATACACTCCCATACCCATGTATCGTAAGTATGTCTATAGCCAAACGAATGCTACATATTTTGTGTACTCATATCTAACGGCATATAACTCACTGATTGGAAATGAACAAATGCTTCTTATGGTTATTCAAGTAAACTACTCTTGATTTCAAACCTACGAACTCACCAACCTTTGTGTTGACACTTTTAAGTATTCCTTTCAGGTAATCAAGCAAATCGTGGCTAGGGATGGTAGCATGGGCCTTGTAGCAGACTTCAGGCTTAGGATTTGGAGTTTTGCATGTTTTCGTTGTGTTTGCTGGCATTAGGCCTAACCGTTTCCCCTGCGTGGGAACTTATCTTAAATATTCGTTCAAATGCTTTGATGTTATGTGATGCACTATGTATTTGACGGTTTATGTTCAATTTATGCACTCATTTAGCTTCCCTATATAACATCCATGTGCGCGTGTGCTTTATCTTACATCCCGAGTTTTCCGCCGTAGTCGGGGTGTTACAGATTGGTATCAGAGCCGTGGTTATAGTGAATTAGGTGGATTTACCTAGACTATAACTTAGGAACCGCACGTAGCATGCATGATAGGAATTATGTGTGCATTTAATCTCTGTGAAACATACTTGTCTGTGCTATCCATGCTATTGTACCCATTCATGCGCAGACCCTAGAACCATGCTACCTTGCCACGTACACATATGCAAACGATATTCGAATGTTGGATTATAAGTAAGATAAACTAATTATATTAAGCGAAATGAAGTGTTGTTGACAAAGAAGTGTGGCAAATATATCATCACAGAAAAACTTGATCAACTTTTCGCGTGTGGTATAGGTGCCTACGGAAGTGTTGCAACATAGATCATGCCTTGATGGACGGGTGTGGTAGCTAAACCGGTATACTTAATGAGCTTTGGTCGGGTGGAGGGTTAGCCGCTGGTACACCCTGTATACATACCTTGACCCTTGCTCAGAGAGTGTATCGGGACTGGGAATCGGACTAGCATCAGATGTACTAGGGGAGTGGAGGGTTAGCCGCTGGTACACCCTGTATACATACAAACCTAGTGCGACGGATGCAGGTCTGAGACTCGGACCACATTCGGCCGTCAAAGTTAAAAATCGGATTAAAAGTTAAGTCATGATGTGATGGTTATGGAAATTCGCGCTGTGAGACAATAATATATATGAACTAAATGCATTATTGTGATGAATACTCTTGCTACTTGTCTGTAGTTACTGGAAAACGCGTAATCTTTAGATATAATATTTGAACCTCTTGAAATGCATGCGATATTGAAAGTATCAATGTGTGGGGTTTTAGAAAACTAACACGAGTGGGTTAAGAGTGCGTAATTGACGACACGAACGATTATACCTTCATTCTAACGCCGATCACGTCCTTACCTAATATAGGAAAATGGTGCGAACGAGAGCGAATCCGAATGTTGAGGCTCAAGCCGCTGGAGCTGGTCGTGGCAACCCAAGAGGTGGTCGTGGAGGCCAACAAGGAAGGGGCCGTGGTAGAGGCCGGGGTGGCCGAGGTGGTGGCATGGATCATGTTGGAAACCCTGATTGGGCCGCTATCATCGCTGAACAGTTGGCGGCTTCAATGCCAACTATTATTGAACGAGTGGCTGCTGCAATGGGTACTGTTCCAAATCAGAACCGAAGGGCACCTGAAGTTGGAGTTGGACAAGAGCAAGAGAATCAAGAGCAAGTGAATCAAGAACAAGAAGGCTTCAATCCTGAAATGGAGTTTGTAGGAGACGGTGTGTATGTGGGCCCTGGACCCAGAAGAGTCCCTAGAAATGATGAGTATGCTGGAGGAAGAAGAGGTTGTAGCTATACAGATTTCAAGAAGTGTGGTCCCCCAGAGTACAACGGCAAAGGAGGAGCTAGTGTATTCTTGAAGTGGTTGGAGAGGATGGAGGCAGTGATGGACATTAGTGAGTGTCCAGACCATCAGAGAGTCAGATTTACGGGAGGCTCGTTCACCGATGATGCACTATCATGGTGGAACACCTTGTTGGGAGCCAGGGGAAGGACTACTACCTTTGAGACCCCTTGGGAGCAGTTTACTCAGATGATGAAGAATCGTTTTTGCCCGTTGAATGAGATGCAGAAGGTAGAGCAGGAATTTTGGCACCTTACCATGGTGGGATCTGCATGTGCTGAGTATACCAGCAAATTCCAAGAGTTGGCTCGCTTGGTGCCCCACCTGGTGACCTCAGAGGCTAAGTTGATTGAGAGATACGTCTATGGTCTCATTCCTCAGATTCGTAACACTATGACTGGTATTCCTCCTTACTCGATTGAAGAAGCTATACGAAGGGCCAGTGCTATGACAGATGACTTGGTCAGGGCTGGCACTTTGACTAAGTCTGTTGAGAAGAAGAGGGACTTTGGTGAACCCAGTAAGAGAAGGGATTTCAGAGCGGACAAGAGAGTCAGAGTTGGGAAAGTGTTTGCAGCAGTCGAGGCAGGGCAGAGAGCGTATAATGGCCAATCTCCTCTATGTGCTACATGTAGCTATCATCATCCAGCAGTGGTACCGTGCCGCTTGTGTCAGAATTGTCAGAAGTTTGGGCATCTGGCCAAGGATTGTAGAGTGGCCAGAGTTGCAGTAGCACCACTCCATGTAGCCCCGTTGAACATTAGAAACCCACCAGTCAACCGTGGAGGATGCTATGAGTGCGGTAGCACTAACCATTACCGAAATGTCTGCCCAAGACTTGCAAGACGACCCAACCCAGCTGCAGCAAATCAGCAACCACTACAGATTGCAGCACCGAATCCTCCCAGAGCCAATCAAGCCCAACAGGCCAGAGGCCGAGTCTTTGCACTAAATGCGGTAGAAGCTGCTAATGATCCAAACGTCGTCACGGGTACATTTCTTCTAAATAATCATCTAGCTACCGTGTTATTCGATTCGGGTGCCGACTACAGCTTTATCTCTACTAACTTCGTGTGCACTATTAACGTAAAACCTATTCGTACGCATGCTTATTATGAAGTAGAAGTAGCTAGTGGTGGAGTCTCTAAACTTGATCAATACGTGCCTAAATGTGTGTTAACCTTAGATACTCATTCATACTATATAGATCTAATCCCATTTGAAATGGGTAGCTTTGATGTAATAGTGGGGATGGATTGGTTGTCCCTGGTAGATGCAACCATTTTGTGTCGTGCGAAAATCCTTAGAATTCCCCTAAGTGGGGGAGACGTATTAGAAATCCAAGGTGAGAGACCCGAGGCACATAAACAAGCCCTAATGCGCACGACAACTAAAGAAATCAAACTAGCCGATATCCCTGTAGTCCGTGAATTTCCCGATGTGTTTCCTGACGATGTTCAGGGATTGCCACCGATACGACAAGTAGAATTCCGAATTGATCTCATACCTAGTGCAGCCCCAGTAGCAAAGACACCGTACCGTCTAGCACCTTCTGAAATGCAAGAACTCGCCTCGCAGCTACAGGAATTACAAGACAAGGGTTTCATTCGACCAAGTTCTTCACCGTGGGGTGCACCGGTATTATTCGTTAAGAAGAAAGACGGGTCCTTTCGCATGTGCATCGATTATCGCGAGCTAAACAAGTTAACCGTTAAAAATCGATATCCCTTACCGCGCATCGATGATTTATTCGATCAGTTGCAGGGCGCAAAGTATTTCTCTAAGATCGATCTTCGATCAGGCTACCATCAGTTAAGAGTTCGCGAAGAGGACATACCAAAGACAGCGTTTAGCACGAGATATGGGCATTTCGAATTTTTAGTGATGCCATTTGGAATGACGAATGCGCCTGCTGTTTTCATGGATCTGATGAATCGTGTGTGCAAACCCTATCTAGATCATTCCATCATCGTTTTCATCGACGACATCCTTATCTACTCAAAGACTAAGAAAGAGCATGAAGTGCATCTGAGAGAAGCTTTGGAACTTCTGAGAGCAGAGAAGCTGTACGGGAAGTTTTCCAAATGCGAATTTTGGTTAGAAGAAGTGAAGTTTTTGGGCCATGTAGTTGACAAGGATGGAATAAAGGTTGACCCCAGCAAGATTGCAGCCGTAGAGAATTGGAGAAGACCAGAAACGCCGACAGAAATCAGACAGTTTCTTGGTTTGGCAGGTTACTACCGACGATTTATCGAGAACTTCTCAAGGATCGCACAACCTCTTACCTTGTTGACGCACAAAGATAGAAGTTTTGAATGGGGAGAGAAACAAGAAGAAGCTTTCAGTATTCTGAAAGAAAAGTTATGTAACGCACCGGTCTTAAGTCTTCCAGACGGAACTGAAGATTTCATCGTTTATTGCGACGCGTCGGGACAAGGCCTAGGATGTGTGCTTATGCAACGAGGCAAGGTTATTGCATATGCCTCTCGACAATTGAAGACTCACGAGAAGAATTACACGACTCACGATCTGGAGTTGGGAGCTATCGTATTTGCACTCAAATGCTGGAGACACTACCTGTACGGGACTAAGAGTGTGATATACACAGATCATAAGAGCCTTCAGCATATCTTCACACAGAAGGATCTTAATATGCGGCAAAGGCGATGGCTAGAGTTGTTTAGTGATTACGATTGTGAGATTCGATACCACCCGGGCAAGGCAAACGTAGTAGCAGATGCTCTGAGTAGAAAGGAGAGAGTTAGACCAAGACGAATTAGAGCCATGAGCATTACCGTGCACAACAGTCTGAAGGATAGAGTGGTTGAGGCCCAGGTGGAAGCAAACAAGAAGGAGAATATCGATGAAGAAGGATTGGGGGGCATGATAGAACAATTTACTCAAAGAGATGATGGGGGACTGTATTTTTGTGATCGATTGTGGATACCCATGTACGGAGGATTAAGGAAGCTGATAATGGATGAAGCACATCAAGCAAGATATACTGTTCACCCAGGAATAGATAAAATGTATCAAGACTTGCGAGATCTATTTTGGTGGCCAGGAATGAAGAACGATGTGGCGATCTACGTGAGCAAATGCTTAACGTGCTTAAGGGTTAAGGCAGAACATAAGAAGCCAGGAGGACTGTTAACTCAACCAGAGCTTCCCAGTTGGAAGTGGGAAAAGATCACTATGGATTTTGTCACGAAGCTACCAAGAACGAGTAGCGGCATGGATGCAATTTGGGTGGTAGTAGATCAATTGACCAAATCAGCGCATTTCATACCCATACGTGAGAGTTACTCAATGGAGCAGTATGCACGTCTGTATCTTAAGGAAATCGTAGCTAAACACGGTGTCCCAGTATCAATCATTAGTGATAGGGACAGCAGGTTTACCTCGGGATTTTGGAATTCGCTGCAACAAGCCTTAGGGACACGTATCGATATGAGCACAGCCTACCATCCACAGACAGACGGACAGAGTGAAAGAACGATTCAGACACTGGAGGACATGCTAAGGGCATGCGTCATAGACTTCGGAGGTAGTTGGGATACTCACCTCCCACTAGTCGAATTCTCATACAACAATAGTTATCATGCCAGCATTGGCTGTCCGCCTTTTGAGGTTTTGTATGGAAGAAAATGTCGATCTCCGCTTGCATGGCACGAAGTTGGAGACATGCAATTAATAGGCCCAGAAATCATCCTCGAAACTACCGAAAGAGTTGCTCAGATCAAGGAAAACCTCCTGAAAGCGAGAGACAGACAAAAGAAATACGCAGACAAACGAAGGAAACCTTTGGAGTTTCAGGTTGGCGATCGAGTGATGCTCAAAGTCTCGCCGTGGAAGGGTGTAGTTAGATTTATAAAGAGGGGAAAACTGGCTCCAAGATACGTTGGACCGTTTGAGATTGTAGAACGTATTGGGGCAGTAGCTTACCGCTTGAAACTTCCCCAAGAGTTGAGTAACGTACACGATGTTTTCCACGTGTCGAACCTTAAGAAGTGTCTAGCAGACGAAACAACACACGTCCCTCTCAATGAGATACGAGTAGATAGTAATTTAAGCTTCAAAGAAGAACCCGTTGAAATTATGGAGCGAGAAGTCAAGAAGCTCAAGAAACATAAGTATACCATTGTGAAAGTCCGTTGGAACTCCCGGAGAGGCCCAGAGTTTACTTGGGAACGAGAAGATCAGATGAAACTTAAGTACCCGCACTTATTTACTTAACTCGATACCTTAAAACTAGTTAGTGAACTTAAGAACTCAGTGCCTAACTTGACATTTTCTATGCAATATGATGCTTGAAACTCAATGTGAAACATGCTACTTGCTACTTAATGTGTGTTTCTCATACTTGAAAACTTAACATGCAACTTGATACACGGAACTTGATATACAATCGAAACTTGGAGCATGATATGTAATTCGAATTTCGGGACGAAATTCCTTTAAGTAGGGGAGAATGTAACAACCGCCTTAGAAATATTATAAATAAGTTTCTAGAATCGTACAGTCGCCATGAAATAATTAGACAGCTCAATTTAATTTAAGTTCTTGGCTCAATTATGCATTTACTTGAAAGTCACTTTGATCTTAAAAACTTGATTAAATGACGAGTTTACAGTCTAATACGATAATATAATAGAATGCGAGTCGTAAACGTTCATGTCCATAAAAGTTCTAGTTAAAAATGTTCACATTTAGCCCCCGCATTTATGGTAGTCATTTAATATGGGATAAGTATAAATAGAAAGTAAGGAAAACCTTGTGAGGGCAGCCACTATTCATCATCCTCTTCATCTTTCTTCTTTCTCACTCTAAAACACACACTTACGCCACCATTTTTACACACAAAATCCATCCTTTGATTTTGGATTGTTAAACCAAAATCGTTTGTACTTTTAGCAACCTTGTGATAATCAAAACATATTCCTGGAATCAAATCTCAGGTAACAACAACATCTAATGAGTTTTTGAGCAATTTAAAAGTGTACTTTTTCAAGTTTATGTTCTTGATGATTTGGTCCAGTTCTTGAACAAAAATCGTGTTAAAAGTTAATGGGTTTGTGTCTAAATGTGTTTAACATCATTTATATGAACAAATTTGAGTCATAACATGCTTTAATCTCAAAACCCATTTTTGAAAACAAGGAAAGACTTGTTCTTCACCTGCCTCATCTTATTTATGTCATAGATGGTCTGGAAATCGTTAAAAGTGTTATTAGTTAGTGTTATTACATATATAAGTGTTAGTTTTAAGTTCTAACAAGTTCTGAAATCGATCTAAATTTGAGAGATCACAAGACGATCTAAATTTGAGAGATCACAAGACGATCTAAATTTGAGAGATCACAAGACGATCTAAATTTGAGAGATCACAAGACGATCTAAATTTGAGAGATCACAAGACGATCTAAATTTGAGAGATCACAAGACGATCTAAATTTGAGAGATCACAAGACGATCTAAATTTGAGAGATCACAAGACGATCTAAATTTGAGAGATCACAAGACGATCTAAATTTGAGAGATCACAAGACGATCTAAATTTGAGAGATCACAAGACGATCTAAATTTGAGAGATCACAAGACGATCTAAATTTGAGAGATCACAAGACGATCTAAATTTGAGAGATCACAAGACGATCTAAATTTGAGAGATCACAAGACGATCTAAATTTGAGAGATCACAAGACGATCTAAATTTGAGAGATCACAAGACGATCTAAATTTGAGAGATCACAAGACGATCTAAATTTGAGAGATCACAAGACGATCTAAATTTGAGAGATCACAAGACGATCTAAATTTGAGAGATCACAAGACGATCTAAATTTGAGAGATCACAAGACGATCTAAATTTGAGAGATCACAAGACGATCTAAATTTGAGAGATCACAAGACGATCTAAATTTGAGAGATCACAAGACGATCTAAATTTGAGAGATCACAAGACGATCTAAATTTGAGAGATCACAAGACGATCTAAATTTGAGAGATCACAAGACGATCTAAATTTGAGAGATCACAAGACGATCTAAATTTGAGAGATCACAAGACGATCTAAATTTGAGAGATCACAAGACGATCTAAATTTGAGAGATCACAAGACGATCTAAATTTGAGAGATCACAAGACGATCTAAATTTGAGAGATCACAAGACGATCTAAATTTGAGAGATCACAAGACGATCTAAATTTGAGAGATCACAAGACGATCTAAATTTGAGAGATCACAAGACGATCTAAATTTGAGAGATCACAAGACGATCTAAATTTGAGAGATCACAAGACGATCTAAATTTGAGAGATCACAAGACGATCTAAATTTGAGAGATCACAAGACGATCTAAATTTGAGAGATCACAAGACGATCTAAATTTGAGAGATCACAAGACGATCTAAATTTGAGAGATCACAAGACGATCTAAATTTGAGAGATCACAAGACGATCTAAATTTGAGAGATCACAAGACGATCTAAATTTGAGAGATCACAAGACGATCTAAATTTGAGAGATCACAAGACGATCTAAATTTGAGAGATCACAAGACGATCTAAATTTGAGAGATCACAAGACGATCTAAATTTGAGAGATCACAAGACGATCTAAATTTGAGAGATCACAAGACGATCTAAATTTGAGAGATCACAAGACGATCTAAATTTGAGAGATCACAAGACGATCTAAATTTGAGAGATCACAAGACGATCTAAATTTGAGAGATCACAAGACGATCTAAATTTGAGAGATCACAAGACGATCTAAATTTGAGAGATCACAAGACGATCTAAATTTGAGAGATCACAAGACGATCTAAATTTGAGAGATCACAAGACGATCTAAATTTGAGAGATCACAAGACGATCTAAATTTGAGAGATCACAAGACGATCTAAATTTGAGAGATCACAAGACGATCTAAATTTGAGAGATCACAAGACGATCTAAATTTGAGAGATCACAAGACGATCTAAATTTGAGAGATCACAAGACGATCTAAATTTGAGAGATCACAAGACGATCTAAATTTGAGAGATCACAAGACGATCTAAATTTGAGAGATCACAAGACGATCTAAATTTGAGAGATCACAAGACGATCTAAATTTGAGAGATCACAAGACGATCTAAATTTGAGAGATCACAAGACGATCTAAATTTGAGAGATCACAAGACGATCTAAATTTGAGAGATCACAAGACGATCTAAATTTGAGAGATCACAAGACGATCTAAATTTGAGAGATCACAAGACGATCTAAATTTGAGAGATCACAAGACGATCTAAATTTGAGAGATCACAAGACGATCTAAATTTGAGAGATCACAAGACGATCTAAATTTGAGAGATCACAAGACGATCTAAATTTGAGAGATCACAAGACGATCTAAATTTGAGAGATCACAAGACGATCTAAATTTGAGAGATCACAAGACGATCTAAATTTGAGAGATCACAAGACGATCTAAATTTGAGAGATCACAAGACGATCTAAATTTGAGAGATCACAAGACGATCTAAATTTGAGAGATCACAAGACGATCTAAATTTGAGAGATCACAAGACGACCTAAATTGAGAAAACAAAGAAACGATCTAAAACACACTTAAGCCTAGGACGATCTTGATTTGGAACAAGGCTAGGACGATCTGAATAAGCTTATCACCTAGGACGATCTTGATTTGGAACAAGGCTAGGACGATCTGAACAAGCTTATCACCTAGGACGATCTTGATTTGGAACAAGGCTAGGACGATCTGAACAAGCTTATCACCTAGGACGATCTTGATTTGGAACAAGACTAGGACGATCTAATTTGGCCAGGACGATCCCTTTTGCTAGACCATGGGACGATCTCTTCTACTTCAAACCCAAAAACGACTTTGTGCAATCCTTTAAACTACTCGAAAGTGTTCTAAGAAGAGGTTGTTGGTGTTAAGGATATGGTTGCTGAAGAAGCAGATGATGAAAGTGATTATGAGTTGGGTGGCATTGTGGCAGAGGATTTTCAACTTGATCCTGATAGTCATGCTGAAGAAATAGATGCCAGTGACATGGAGGTTGATGAAAATGTTGATGAGGCAGTGACTTTGATTGCAAGACCTCCTACCCCTCCTGTACGACCAGTGAACACCATGCTCTCTATGGGCATGCCTTCCTCCTTTCAAGCCGGTCCTGTTGAGGATTGTGTGTGCTCGCTTATACTTGTTAGCCGGTCCTGTTGAGGATTGTGTGTGCTCGCTTATACTTGTTAGCCGGTCCTGTTGAGGATTGTGTGTGCTCGCTTATACTTGTTAGCCGGTCCTGTTGAGGATTGTGTGTGCTCGCTTATACTTGTTAGCCGGTCCTGTTGAGGATTGTGTGTGCTCGCTTATACTTGTTAGCCGGTCCTGTTGAGGATTGTGTGTGCTCGCTTATACTTGTTAGCCGGTCCTGTTGAGGATTGTGTGTGCTCGCTTATACTTGTTAGCCGGTCCTGTTGAGGATTGTGTGTGCTCGCTTATACTTGTTAGCCGGTCCTGTTGAGGATTGTGTGTGCTCGCTTATACTTGTTAGCCGGTCCTGTTGAGGATTGTGTGTGCTCGCTTATACTTGTTAGCCGGTCCTGTTGAGGATTGTGTGTGCTCGCTTATACTTGTTAGCCGGTCCTGTTGAGGATTGTGTGTGCTCGCTTATACTTGTTAGCCGGTCCTGTTGAGGATTGTGTGTGCTCGCTTATACTTGTTAGCCGGTCCTGTTGAGGATTGTGTGTGCTCGCTTATACTTGTTAGCCGGTCCTGTTGAGGATTGTGTGTGCTCGCTTATACTTGTTAGCCGGTCCTGTTGAGGATTGTGTGTGCTCGCTTATACTTGTTAGCCGGTCCTGTTGAGGATTGTGTGTGCTCGCTTATACTTGTTAGCCGGTCCTGTTGAGGATTGTGTGTGCTCGCTTATACTTGTTAGCCGGTCCTGTTGAGGATTGTGTGTGCTCGCTTATACTTGTTAGCCGGTCCTGTTGAGGATTGTGTGTGCTCGCTTATACTTGTTAGCCGGTCCTGTTGAGGATTGTGTGTGCTCGCTTATACTTGTTAGCCGGTCCTGTTGAGGATTGTGTGTGCTCGCTTATACTTGTTAGCCGGTCCTGTTGAGGATTGTGTGTGCTCGCTTATACTTGTTAGCCGGTCCTGTTGAGGATTGTGTGTGCTCGCTTATACTTGTTAGCCGGTCCTGTTGAGGATTGTGTGTGCTCGCTTATACTTGTTAGCCGGTCCTGTTGAGGATTGTGTGTGCTCGCTTATACTTGTTAGCCGGTCCTGTTGAGGATTGTGTGTGCTCGCTTATACTTGTTAGCCGGTCCTGTTGAGGATTGTGTGTGCTCGCTTATACTTGTTAGCCGGTCCTGTTGAGGATTGTGTGTGCTCGCTTATACTTGTTAGCCGGTCCTGTTGAGGATTGTGTGTGCTCGCTTATACTTGTTAGCCGGTCCTGTTGAGGATTGTGTGTGCTCGCTTATACTTGTTAGCCGGTCCTGTTGAGGATTGTGTGTGCTCGCTTATACTTGTTAGCCGGTCCTGTTGAGGATTGTGTGTGCTCGCTTATACTTGTTAGCCGGTCCTGTTGAGGATTGTGTGTGCTCGCTTATACTTGTTAGCCGGTCCTGTTGAGGATTGTGTGTGCTCGCTTATACTTGTTAGCCGGTCCTGTTGAGGATTGTGTGTGCTCGCTTATACTTGTTAGCCGGTCCTGTTGAGGATTGTGTGTGCTCGCTTATACTTGTTAGCCGGTCCTGTTGAGGATTGTGTGTGCTCGCTTATACTTGTTAGCCGGTCCTGTTGAGGATTGTGTGTGCTCGCTTATACTTGTTAGCCGGTCCTGTTGAGGATTGTGTGTGCTCGCTTATACTTGTTAGCCGGTCCTGTTGAGGATTGTGTGTGCTCGCTTATACTTGTTAGCCGGTCCTGTTGAGGATTGTGTGTGCTCGCTTATACTTGTTAGCCGGTCCTGTTGAGGATTGTGTGTGCTCGCTTATACTTGTTAGCCGGTCCTGTTGAGGATTGTGTGTGCTCGCTTATACTTGTTAGCCGGTCCTGTTGAGGATTGTGTGTGCTCGCTTATACTTGTTAGCCGGTCCTGTTGAGGATTGTGTGTGCTCGCTTATACTTGTTAGCCGGTCCTGTTGAGGATTGTGTGTGCTCGCTTATACTTGTTAGCCGGTCCTGTTGAGGATTGTGTGTGCTCGCTTATACTTGTTAGCCGGTCCTGTTGAGGATTGTGTGTGCTCGCTTATACTTGTTAGCCGGTCCTGTTGAGGATTGTGTGTGCTCGCTTATACTTGTTAGCCGGTCCTGTTGAGGATTGTGTGTGCTCGCTTATACTTGTTAGCCGGTCCTGTTGAGGATTGTGTGTGCTCGCTTATACTTGTTAGCCGGTCCTGTTGAGGATTGTGTGTGCTCGCTTATACTTGTTAGCCGGTCCTGTTGAGGATTGTGTGTGCTCGCTTATACTTGTTAGCCGGTCCTGTTGAGGATTGTGTGTGCTCGCTTATACTTGTTAGCCGGTCCTGTTGAGGATTGTGTGTGCTCGCTTATACTTGTTAGCCGGTCCTGTTGAGGATTGTGTGTGCTCGCTTATACTTGTTAGCCGGTCCTGTTGAGGATTGTGTGTGCTCGCTTATACTTGTTAGCCGGTCCTGTTGAGGATTGTGTGTGCTCGCTTATACTTGTTAGCCGGTCCTGTTGAGGATTGTGTGTGCTCGCTTATACTTGTTAGCCGGTCCTGTTGAGGATTGTGTGTGCTCGCTTATACTTGTTAGCCGGTCCTGTTGAGGATTGTGTGTGCTCGCTTATACTTGTTAGCCGGTCCTGTTGAGGATTGTGTGTGCTCGCTTATACTTGTTAGCCGGTCCTGTTGAGGATTGTGTGTGCTCGCTTATACTTGTTAGCCGGTCCTGTTGAGGATTGTGTGTGCTCGCTTATACATACTCGCCAGGTACCATAAGTGCACGAATATATACACTCCCATACCCATGTATCGTAAGTATGTCTATAGCCAAACGAATGCTACATTATTTTGTGTACTCATATCTAACGGCATATAACTCACTGATTGGAAATGAACAAATGCTTCTTATGGTTATTCAAGTAAACTACTCTTGATTTCAAACCTACGAACTCACCAACCTTTGTGTTGACACTTTTAAGTATTCCTTTCAGGTAATCAAGCAAATCGTGGCTAGGGATGGTAGCATGGGCCTTGTAGCAGACTTCAGGCTTAGGATTTGGAGTTTTGCATGTTTTCGTTGTGTTTGCTGGCATTAGGCCTAACCGTTTCCCCTGCGTGGGAACTTATCTTAAATATTCGTTCAAATGCTTTGATGTTATGTGATGCACTATGTATTTGACGGTTTATGTTCAATTTATGCACTCATTTAGCTTTCCTATATAACATCCATGTGCGCGTGTGCTTTATCTTACATCCCGAGTTTTCCGCCGTAGTCGGGGTGTTACATGAAGTATTACCAGATCTGTACACTGGAGGATTGTCAGTGTTCTAGACCCTACAAGTCTGAACACTGATATCGAGGATTGACTTTTCCCTTTACACACTTTCCTAAGAACAATTCACTTGTTCTTTACCAAAGTTTGTGTGTGTAAAGGTGGTTGGATAAAAGGACACAAAGTCATTTGATGTGACTTTATCCTTATTCCTTATCCAATACATTTAATGTTCTTGTCGGATCATTAAATGTATGCAACCATATTTGTACGGCACAAAATTCACTGGTGAATTTTGTTGCCTATAAATACAAAGTCATTTCCTTGACATAAATACTTTTTAAGCATACAATTTGCATGAAAGTGAATTTGTCCAAATACTCTCGATCTTAAACAGGGATACTTCACAACTTTAAGTATCTCGATCCAAAAGAGTTATTTGACAAATATAGATCATTTGTAACTCATAGGTTGTTAGGATACATACTTATTTGTATTATCTTGATTCCGCACAACCTTGTGTTTTATTTAACATCATAAATAAAATACTGTAATGAATAGAATTCGAGCTTATGTGTGTTTAAGTGTGTGTGTTAATGGTGGTTTCTAGTGAGAGAAAGTAGAGAGAGAGTAGAGAGATGTCAGGGAAAGATTGGATTGTATTATGGGTTGAAAGGTTACAAAATGCTTAATGGAAGGGGTTTATATACATGTGACTAATTTACACTAAGCCCCCTTCCATACTTAGACATTTACATTCTAAGTACAAATATACAATAAGTAAACAAATCAACTACTACATTTATATTTCTAACAATCTCCCCCTTAGTAGTGATTTGTCAAAAATATCCAGTCTTTGTTTATCTTCAAGCTCTCGTATTTGGTCTGTCTTTGTTTGGATGCCAGAACCAGTTTTCTCCTTCGGGTCTGTCATCTGGAACAATCATATTTGCTTCAAAATTTCTTGGAGGAATGTTATGTGGCCCTGGAAGATGACTAGGCTCGTACTTGATCCAGCAACCTCCTTTCCGACGAACAACATACTTCGACTTCTGAACGTTCTTTGCTTCTCTCATCATTCGAATGTTGTCTCGGTATTCAAGCCTTTGATTGATTTTGGAGATCACTTTATCAAACACTTCCTTTTTCTTTTCATCTTGCTCATCTTCCTTCAAACACAGCAACACATTTTTACAAAACTCCAATGTTCCATCAGAATAGGAAGCAAGTTCATCCATACGAATGAAAATCTTCTTCTTTCGGCTATTTAGAAAGACAACCCCAAAAGATGGTTCTTCAATGACATGACCAATACTGAGCTTTTCAATGTCTTCAGTGTAAAGACTCTGATCTGGATATGGAACGTTTATCTTCCTCTTCACAACTTCAAACCCTATTTGAAAATCTTCCAATGAAGCATATTGAATGCAACTTGACATGTATCTTTTTACAGCATCAAAAGCAATCACATCTTCACGGTATCTTTGCATTGCATTCAGGAAATGGTTGTAGAGGAAGATAATGTCATCAACTGGCAAAAGTTTAAATTGGGCTTCTGTAAATCGGTAGATCTTGTTATTATCTCTTTTGACGTGAAAACATGGAATAGAGATAGTAACTCTTTTAATCAAAATCACCCTGATCAGCACCAATATCTTGTGGTTTCTTTGTTCTTCCAGCAACTTTGGATTATATTGTTTTGTAAGTTTAAGAAGCTCTGTGTACTCTTCGATTTGCCTGGCTTCCTTAAACTTGTACATTGAGTCTAACTCTGGTCTCTTGGTTTTAGTGACCTTAGTAGCTCCACAAAATATAGGGTAAGCCCTTTCCTCCAGATATCTTGATTTCTTAGCTGCTTCTTTTGGTTTGATGCCGAGAGCAACCATTCTTTCTCTATCCCTCAAGAAGTATCCCCGATTAATAAATCTTAATTGTTCTTCAGTTAAATCAGTTGGAAAATAATCAGGAAGAACTTCCTCGGATATGATTGCCTCTCTCAAAACCTGTTTGTAAGTAGATTTCTGAAAGTTCTGAACTGCAGCTTCTGGAGTCTTTCTAAGATCATCAAAATTGTTGAATTCATTAAAATTATAATGCTGTGGAGCTGAGCTAGCACGAGCAGATGATTCTCCAACTTCAACTCTGCTTGAAGGACCTACTTCAAAGTAATCAAGATCTGCAAATTCTTCAAACATAGGTTCCTCTGCAGCTTCTACGTTCACAGGAGTCTCAACTATCTCTGGCTCATCCAATATAACATTATCTTTTATGGCCTCTAGATCAGCTTCTCCTTCAGTATATTCAACTAAATCCTCTTCAATAACAAAACCTTCTTCTTCATTGACCTCAATATTTTCAACTTCTTCTTCACTTTCTACATCAGAATCAATACCAAAAACTTCAACTAATCTTCTTCTAATCTCATCATCTAAAGTATCGTTCTCAACATTCTCAACATTCACACCCTCTGCTCTTTCTTCCATTACCACATCCTCAGCATTCACATCAACTCTTGCCGAAGTATTTTCAATGTTGGCTTGACCCTCTCCTTGGTTCTCCCCCTCGGGGTGATCATCAGAATCAGGATCATCCCGTCTAGAAGCAACCGAGGCCGGTCGGCAAGATTCTAGTGCTAACAATCTGAGCTCAAATGCAGCAAGCTTTGCATCATATTCAGCCTTTTATTTTTCAACTTGTTCTTGCAAAGCTTTTACTCTTCGTTCAGTAGCAAGTTCTCTTTCTCTCACCTCAAGAGCATTCAACACTCCTCTTTCAGTTACAGTCAACAAATCACCCTCAGACCGTAATATATTCAACAAAACGTCACATGCAGAATCTTTGGTAGGTTGATTTGTTGATGTTGATGGAATTTGATTTGGTGTTGGTGTTCTTTGTGTTTGGGTAGGAGGTGGAGTAGTCAACCCGGGGGTTGTTTGCACACTTGAAGTGTGACCTAAATTCAGTGAAGCTGATTCAGGATTTCCTGCGGATCCTCGGGTTATACCCTCACCAGCAGTTTCAGATTCATGGGCTTTGCAACCCGAATCAATTGGTGTCCTAGACTATGATAAATCACTGTCCTGGACTTGTTGTTGTTGGGCAACACCACTCACAACACCGGGGTTACTGAGAATGCCCGTTAATACAGTCTCAGGTTGATCCTGAGGAACAGCAGTGTCACTACGGCGTTCATACTGTCCCCCAGTCTCGGTCTGAGGACTGTTACCTGCGGCTAAAGCTGGCGTGATGTTAGCTAAGGCAGGATTTCCAAGCTGTCCTTGAGGGTCACACAAAGTGGGTCCCTCTCCGCTTGTTCCGGCATCAGTACTCAACTGTGCTTGTGAATCCGTGTACCTAGGAGATCTAGACTCTTGTGCACGAAATGAAGGCGAGAGGTGGGGCTGGTCCTCTCTTATTTCAACACTCTCATCCTCCAAATGAGAAGAGTGTGGTGAGCGTGGCTGATCCCCGTGCATTTGTGAGACTAACTCCTGTTGTGAGGAGTCAGAATGGCTGGGAGAGTTTGGTGCAAGCGAGAATGGGCAGTTCCCGACTTCTACCCTAGGGTAAACAACCCGGCTAGACACATTGGTTTGAACTAATGGAGAGCCAACGTTTTCTTTATGCCCTTGTCCTAACCCGGACCGCACATCCTCTCTGGTATTTTCAACTCCTCCCTCAAATCCGCCTTGTTCCTCCAGCACAACATCATCTCCAGTGCTAACATGCTCAGTTTCAACCTCAGATTCAACATTATGAATTACTTGTTCAGCACCTAATTCTGTCGAGGCACCAATATTTTCAGATCCAGCAGATGTATGCTTTCGTTTGGATTTCTTCTTCTTTGATTTCTTTGGAGACCTACGAGCAGCCATTTTAAGTCTTCTCCCTGGTGGTGGAGTTGGTTCATTAGGTAGTGCTGAAGCAAGCGGTGTTGGATTAAGTACAGGTGAAGAGCGAGGTGGTGTAAAAGTTGGTGGATTAGGTGAAACAACGGATGGTAAAGGTGTAGATTGTGAAGGTGAAGATTGCGAAAAGTGAACGGTTGGTGTAGTTTGTGTTGATGGTGTAGGTTGAGAAACAGGTGAAGAAACAGGTTCAGGTGTTACAACATCTTGTTCAAACATAACTCGTTTCGATTTTCTTTTCCTCTGCCCAGAAGTCCCCTCACCACTATCCCCTCTTTTTCTTTTAGTTAACCTAGGACCCTCACTTGGCGACCTATGCTCAGCTTGGGTAGGAGTCTGTCGGCTTTCAGACCCCATTGCTGAGACTAACCACTCGAGATAAGCCCTAAGATGAGGACTCTGAGCAGGAACCAGATTTATCAGGAATGGAGGAATTGGAAAAGGTCTTACAGTTTCACAACTTGTGCCTCTCAAGTTGGATTTATACATCGCAATCACATACTTGAAGCTGTTCTCCAATTTTGGAATTTCTTCTGCATTATCAAGAACATCTTCGATAATCAGTGTGAAGAATCTGATAAAGGGAATATATTTTCTGTCTTGTTTATCCTTTCCTTTGACAACTTGAATCATCTTTTTCCATATAATCGCCGCAAAGTCACACTGCACATTGTGAGTGACTGCATAGTAAATTGATAAGGAATCCTTCGTCATGAGATCAATTCCTTTCTGTGATGGCATCAAACAGGTGGTTAAAACATTGTACATCGTATGCTAGAGAGTTGCTACATTACTCCTTCTAAAATCTCTCATCGTTGCCAACTCTCCGTCATAACCCAACGAATGAACTCCAGCCAACATTTCTTCAACTGATGGGAGTTCTTCGTATTCTTCAAGTACAGGAAATCCAATTGTTGTTCTAAACTCATCCAAAGTGAATCGACAATTAAACAGTTCATCTTCTGACTCTAGAGAAAATTTGAAGTAGTCTGCTGTGTTATGCCTTTTACTTCCTCGTACATATTCAATTGATTGCCACAGCTCAAAGACATACTTCTCAGGTACAATTGCACCTCCAGTCAAAGCATTATTCAATGGATGATGGCTCAAAATCTCTGTAATGATAGGGAATTTGCAAGCAAAAGGTATATGAAGTGCTTGATTAGCTTGCATCTTCATTGAATCTCCTTCTTTAAACATAGCCATCTTGATAGTTTATTATTTTCTGTTTAAGACAAACTGACCAAAGTTTTGACCAGAAAATTCAATTTAATCTCAGAAAAATAATAACACATACCAACATTTAAGAAACACATTTATTACACAAAGACAATGTTTTGTATATATATTAAAAATGAGAAAACAAAGTAGTACACAAAGGCGTTCGATACCTTGCCTCTCACCCCAAACACTTATGAAATACTATATATTTACCAACACAATACACACAAACATTTATACATTTTAAAATATAACACAAAAAATAATAAAAGAAACATAGAATAAAATAATGAAAGAAAGAAAAAAAAAAAAATTTAAATTCTATTTGTACTGTTTGCAGAGCAAAATGCTCTGCAAATAGTTGATTAAGAACTTGTGAAAATTTTAAATTTGTATTGTTTGCCGAGCAAACTTCTCGGCAAACACAAGAACACTCAAGTCTGGTACCAAGTCATCGTTTATTGGAGTTGAAACATGTAAATGCCGAGCTCAAAGCTCTGCAAATGAGCAGTTCTGTCCAACTCCTTTTCAATGTATGAAATTTCCTTAGATTGATCAACAATCATGTTGTCAATTTGATTAAGAAAAATTTCAATGGAAAAATTCAATTTTGTACTGTTTGCCGAGCAAAATGCTCTGCAAACAATAGGTTTAAAACTTGGTGAAAATTTTCATTTTGTACTGTTTGCCGAGCAAAAAGCTCTGCAAACAGTTGGATTAAGAACTTGGTGAAAAATTTTCATTTTGTACTGTTTGCCGAGCAAAAAGCTCTGCAAACAGTTGAATTAAGAACTTGGTGAAAATTTTCATTTTGTACTGTTTGCCGAGCAAAATGCTCTGCAAACAGTTGGATTAAGAACTTGGTGAAAATTTTTCACTTTGTACTGTTTGCCGAGCAAAATGCTCTGCAAACAGTTGATTTGAAAACTAAGTGAAAAGTTTACATTTCAAGTAACATGAAATCCAATTGTTGTTCTAAACTCATCCAAAGTGAATCGACAATTAAACAGTTCATCTTCTGACTCTAGAGAAAATTTGAAGTAGTCTGCTGTGTTATGCCTTTTACTTCCTCGTACATATTCAATTGATTGCCACAGCTCAAAGACATACTTCTCAGGTACAATTGCACCTCCAGTCAAAGCATTATTCAATGGATGATGGCTCAAAATCTCTGTAATGATAGGGAATTTGCAAGCAAAAGGTATATGAAGTGCTTGATTAGCTTGCATCTTCATTGAATCTCCTTCTTTAAACATAGCCATCTTGATAGTTTATTATTTTCTGTTTAAGACAAACTGACCAAAGTTTTGACCAGAAAATTCAATTTAATCTCAGAAAAATAATAACACATACCAACATTTAAGAAACACATTTATTACACAAAGACAATGTTTTGTATATATATTAAAAATGAGAAAACAAAGTAGTACACAAAGGCGTTCGATACCTTGCCTCTCACCCCAAACACTTATGAAATACTATATATTTACCAACACAATACACACAAACATTTATACATTTTAAAACATAACACAAAAAATAATAAAAGAAACATAGAATAAAATAATGAAAGAAAGAAAAAAAAAAAATTTAAATTCTATTTGTACTGTTTGCAGAGCAAAATGCTCTGCAAATAGTTGGATTAAGAACTTGGTGAAAATTTTCATTTTGTACTGTTTGCCGAGCATAGTTTGCCGAGCAAAATGCTCTGCAAACAGTTGATTTGAAAACTAAGTGAAAAGTTTACATTTCAAGTCTTGATAAAATTTAGAAATCCAATTTGTACTGTTTGCCGAGCAAAAAGCTCTGCAAACAGTTGGATTAAGAACTTGGTGAAAATTTTCACATTGTACTGTTTGCCGAGCAAAATGCTCTGCAAACAGTTGGATTAAGAACTTGGTGAAAATTTTCATTTTGTACTGTTTGCCGAGCAAAATGCTCTGCAAACAGTTGGATTAAGAACTTGGTGAAAATTTTCATTTTGTACTGTTTGCCGAGCAAAAAGCTCTGCAACCAGTTGGATTAAGAACCTGTTGAAAATTTCATTTTGTACTGTTTGCCGAGCAAAATGCTCTGCAAACAATAGGTTTAAAACTTGGTGAAAAATTTTCATTTTGTACTGTTTGCCGAGCAAAAAGCTCTGCAAACAGTTGGATTAAGAACTTGGTGAAAAATTTTCATTTTGTACTGTTTGCCGAGCAAAAAGCTCTGCAAACAGTTGGATTAAGAACTTGGTGAAAATTTTCACATTGTACTGTTTGCCGAGCAAAATGCTCTGCAAACAGTTGATTTGAAAACTAAGTGAAAAGTTTACATTTCAAGTCTTGATAAAATTTAGAAATCCAATTTGTACTGTTTGCCGAGCAAAATGCTCTGCAAACAGTTGTTCTAAGACTTGGAACAAGTTTTGTACAAAATGCACTGTTTGCCGAGCAAACTGCTCTGCAAACAGTTGTTCTTAAAACTTGTAAAACTTTTGGAATTCAAAAAGGCTTGTTTGCCGAGCTCAAAGCTCTGCAAACAGTTGATTTTAAAAACTCGGATTCATTTTGAAAACCAAAAACCTTGAATGCCGAGCAAAATGCTCTGCATCAAGTTGTTGTAAAGACTTGGTGAAAATTTTATTAGTTTTGGTGAAAACAAGTATTTGCAGAGCTAAAAGCTCTGCAAATGACACTTTTGATCCAAACATTTGTTTGAGAAAACTAAGAACATGTTCACCAGAGGTTATGAAGTTTTAAAGATCAACAAGAACAAACAACTCATTTGCCGAGCAAAATGCTCTGCAAATGGTTCATTTCATGAAAACTTATTAGTTTACCCAGCCCTAGTTCAAACCAACCCAGAAATATTCACAACCTATGCAGATTAAGGCATTAAAACAACTAAACAACACATATAAGACCTAATCATGCATCTAACTCAACAACTAATCACAATCAATCATCACAAAATTCAAAATAAACAAGAAAGTTCATTTAGGCATTTAATCAAACAGTTTGAATGCGATATGAACACAAGAGATTTTACCTTTAAAACTGATGATTTGATCGAGTAAATGAATGAAATATCACAGAAAGTCGATCACAATAATGAACTCACTTTGAATACTATGAACACGAAGAAAAGGATTGATTGATTGATGAGAAATATGATCGGTTTTGAGAGAGAAATAAAAGGATATTTAGGTTTGAATTTGAATTGTGAAAGAATTTGGCCCGCCCATTTTCTATATAAATCTCAAATTCGGGTCGCGGGTATGGGCATGACCCGCGTGCCAACCCGGATCCCCACACACATTTGGGCTGAAATCAAGTTGGGCTCATCATGAGAATTTGGGCTGAATTCTTTTTGGGTTTAAATCACAATTTGGGCTGAATTCTTTTTGGGTTTTTCACTCAAACAGAATTAAAACAAAAAATAAAACTAAAAAGAAAGTAGAAAAAAAAAATAAAGAAAAAAAAAAAAAACTAAAGAAACACTTACTAAAACAAAAAAAATTAACAACTTAAGGAAAATCTTTTTATCTTTTAAAAGTTTTCTAATTTTGTATTTGATTTTTCAGATTTAAAAACAAACACACATAACATAAAATAAACAAATAATCAAATTTACAAACTCCCCCTTAAATCATGCATTCTACCCTTTTTCTCCCCCTCAAACATTGCATGTAAGAACAAGTAAAACACATCAATGTTTGAAACAGAAAAATGAACATAGAAAGCATGGCATGAAAGCATTTAAGTTTGTAAATCTAGCATTCCCAACTTGGTTTTAAGAAAATTAAACCTGTTTTCATCCAATGGTTTGGTGAAAAGGTCAGCGAGTTGGTAGTCTGTTGGGACAAAATAGAGTTCGATGTTACCTTTCTTGACATGATCTTTAAGAAAATGGTACCGAACATCTATGTGCTTGGTCTTTGTGTGTTGTACAGGATTGCAAGAAATAGCAATAGCACTCTTTGAGTCACAGTAAATGGGAATTCTGTTGAATTGGAATCCATAATCAGTCAACTGAGTCTTCATCCAAAGAACTTGTGAACAACAGCTTGCTGCAGCAACGTATTCTGCTTCTGCAGTAGATGTGGATACACAGTTCTGTTTCTTTGAAGACCAACTGACCAATCTATCCCCTAGAAACTGTACACTTCCAGAAGTACTCTTTCGATCAAGCTTACAACCTGCATGGTCAGCATCCGAATATGCAGTTAACTGAAACCCGGTATCCCTTGGATACCAGAGACCAAGGTTCACTGTGCCTTTCAGGTATCGGAAGATCCGTTTAACGGCCTGGAAATGACTTTCCTTGGGATTGGCCTGGTACCTGGCACACATGCATGTGGCGAACATAATATCCGGGCGACTTGCAGTCAAATACATGAGTGACCCTATCATACTGCGATATTTCTTTTGATCAAAAGATTTTCCATTTAAGTCAACATTAATCTTTGTCCGAGCTTCCATGGGTGTTCCAATTGTTTGACAATCCATCATATCAAACTTTTTCAACATGTCAAGAATGTACTTAGATTGACAAATAAAAGTACCATTTGACAACTGTTTTACTTGAAGACCAAGGAAAAAGTTTAATTCACGCATCATGCTCATTTCAAATTTCTTGATCATTAAAGCAGAGAAATTCTTGCAGTATTTAGGATTAGTTGACCCGAAAATTATGTTGTCAACATAAATCTGGATTAGTATGATGTCACTCCCTTGTCGTTTGATAAACAAGGTAGTGTCAATCGAACCTTTGCTAAAACCAGATTTCACAAGATAAGAGGATAGAGCATCATACCATGCACGAGGCGCTTGTTTCAGACCATATAAAGCCTTATCTAACCTGTAAACATAGTTTGGATGTTTTGAATTCACAAAACCTTCTGGTTGTTCAACATACACTTCTTCTTTGAGTATTCCATTTAAGAAGGCAGTTTTGACATCCATTTGGTAGACTGTGAATTTCTTGTAGGCAACATAGGCAAGAAACATCCGAATAGCCTCAATTCGTGCAACTGGTGAGAATGTCTCATCGTAGTCAATTCCATCTTGTTGGCAGTATCCCTTTGCAACCAATCGTGCTTTGTTGCGTACAACAACTCCAGTTTCATCCTTTTTGTTTTTGAAGATCCATTTGGTTTTAATTGGCTCCTTGTTCTTGTAAGGATTTGGAACCAATTTCCATACCTTAAGACGTTCGAACTGATTAAGTTCTTCTTGCATTGCTTTCACCCAATCTGGACAACTTAGAGCTTCATTCACTGTCTTTGGTTCAACAATACTCAGAAAATTCACAAACAGACATTCATTCGCGGATGCGGATCTTGTCTGAACTCCAGTTGTTGGATTACCAATGACTTGAGAAATAGGATGAGCTCTTGTCCACTTGGTTGTGTGAGGAATTGGATTAAGTGGATCACCAGATTCTTCAGAATCAATAAAATCAGGAGAATGTTGTTCTGTTAATTGTTCAAATGAAGTTGCAATTGGTTCAACAAAGTCATCATGATCATAATCTTCAGGATTGGTTGTAGGATTTGTCACTTGTGAGATATTATGAGGTTGAGTATGCAACTCTGAAATATCGGTAGATGGAGGAGAATCAGATGATGAATTAACATCTGATGATTGTGATGGTGAAGACTCATTGGGATCCATCTCTTTTGAATTTGAACAGAATGGTTCATTGGCATTTCCATCAGATTCAGGAACTTTCTTCGATACTTGGAAAAATTCTTCGAACAAGATATCTAAATCTTGTGTTGTTGGAGTAGAGAATGATGATTTGACATTTGAAGTAGTCTTTGTTGCGGAAGCTTGTGGACTTTGAAGTTCGGGTCTTGAACTGTGTTGTTCAAGAACCATTCCCGAGAGTTCATCAAATCTAACGTTCATACTCTCTTCAGTTCTCTTGGTTCTTCGGTTATATACACGATATGCTATCGATTCTCTCGAATAACCGATAAAATATGCCTCATCGCCTTTTGGTTCAAATTTGCCCAGATTATCTCGATCATTGAGAACATAACATACACATCCAAAAATGTGCAAGAAGTTCACATTGGGCTTTCTATTGTTTATCACCTCATATGGAGTTTTATCAAACCTCTTGTTTATGATTGATCTATTTTGAGTGAAGCAGGCAGTAGCAACAGCTTCAGCCCATAGATTCGGAGGCAACTTAGAATAAGCAAGCATTGTTCTAGCTGCTTCAACAAGAGTTCGATTTCGACGTTCAACTACTCCATTCTGTTGAGGTGTCCTGGCAGCGGAAAATTGATGAGTAATACCCATGGACTTGAAGAAAGAATCAATCGTTGAATTCTTGAATTCAGTGCCATTGTCTGAGCGAACATTTCTAACTGATGATTTAAGATTCACTTGGGTCTTCTTTATGAAATCAATAATTGCAGTCGGAGTATCACTCTTTGCATGAAGAAAGAATACCCAAGTGTACCGAGAATAATCATCGACAATCACAAGAATGTATCGCTTGCCATGGATACTTTGAACTTTCATTGGGCCACACAAATCCATGTGAATAAGGTGCAAAGAACCTTCTGTACTTAGAAACTTCTTTGGTTTGTGTGATGCTTTCTTCATCTTGCCAATTGCACAAGCTGGACAAACATGTTCACTTTCGTACTTGTAATCAGGAAGTCCTTCAACAAGTTGTTTATCCACGAGAGCATTAATTGTTTGAAAATTCAGATGAGAAAGACGGCGATGCCATAACCAAGAGTTTTGTGCAGTTGCTTTTGAAAGTAGACAAATCTCTGAAGAATTAGATGGAATGTTGTTGAGATCAATAGTGAACAGGTTATTGTCCCTTGTTCCAGTAAGAATATCCACACCATCTTCAGTCTGCACTTTACATTCATATCTCCTGAATAGTACTTGAAGATCATTGTCACAAAATTGTCCAACACTGAAAAGATTGTGTCCTAATCCTTCAACATAGGAAACTCTCTTTATAGTGACACCATTTTTAACAATGTCTCCGTAACCGAGAATAGGAGCAATATGATCATTTCCAAATCTGACGGTTCCCATAAACTTTTCAACAAAGTTCGAAAGAATGGACTTGTTTCCAGTCATATGACGTGAACATCCCGAGTCAACATACCAAACACAAATGAGAAATTCCTGCAAAGACAAGGTATATGATTTAGGTACCCATGTAAATTGGGTCCTTGCAGGTTAGAGGGATAACATGCAAGTACATATTAAAAAATAAACATCAAGCAAAATAACACGCAAACAAACAATTTATTCAAATAACAAACAAGCACACATAATTGTTCAAAATACAAATACGAATTACAAGCAAGAAAATGTAAAGGTTTATACACATGTTTTGGTACAAGCGGGACTAGTCCTAGATTTATTAGCATTATCTAATGTATTCGATCTACGGACAATCCACACTTGTTTGACATTGGCAGGTTTTCCATCAAGCATGACTTTACTAGATGCATTCAAATATCTATCCTTAGTGATCCATCTACTGCTACTAGTTAAGCACATGTCACCTGAAACACGAACATTTTTTGAGTTAGCAAACAAATTATTAACTTTGTTCGTAACAGGTTTCTTCTTGATGGGTTCTGTGGTCTTGTTTACTTTCTTTATGTTATTAGGCGACAACCAACCATACTGGTCTTTGTATTTAGTCATTCCAGTAAAAGTATCTCTAACCCTCTGTAAAGTGCACTTAGGATTCTTCTGAGAGTACCTAGGAAAACTAGAATACCTAACCTGCGGAGGTTGTTTGTTACCTAATGAGAAAGCTTCATCCTTAACACTCTTTGGACCACTGCTTGCTTTGACTTCTTTTTGTGACTTAGGTTCAAAAATAACCTTGTACATCTTTGTTTGCCTAGAAGTCTTTGATTTCATTGGGACATTGGGACCTTTCTGTGGTTTCGGACTTGAACCCGTCTTAGGTGATTGATTAGTCTTCGGTTTTGAAACAGTCTTGGGTGATGGTCTGGTCTTTGGTCTTGAGCCAGTCTTGGGTAATGGATTGGTCTTTGATTGTTGGGTGGTCTTTGGTCTTGAGCCAGTCTTGGGTAATGGATTGGTCTTTGATTGTTGGGTGGTCTTTGGTCTTGAGCCAGTCTTGGGTAATGGATTGGTCTTTGATTGTTGGGTGGTCTTTGGTCTTGAGCCAGTCTTGGGTAATGGATTGGTCTTTGATTGTTGGGTGGTCTTTGGTCTTGAGCCAGTCTTGGGTAATGGATTGGTCTTTGATTGTTGGGTGGTCTTTGGTCTTGAGCCAGTCTTGGGTAATGGATTGGTCTTTGATTGTTGGGTGGTCTTTGGTCTTGAGCCAGTCTTGGGTAATGGATTGGTCTTTGATTGTTGGGTGGTCTTTGGTCTTGAGCCAGTCTTGGGTAATGGATTGGTCTTTGATTGTTGGGTGGTCTTTGGTCTTGAGCCAGTCTTGGGTAATGGATTGGTCTTTGATTGTTGGGTGGTCTTTGGTCTTGACAGTCTTGGGTAATGGATTGGTCTTTGATTGTTGGGTGGTCTTTGGTCTTGAGCCAGTCTTGGGTAATGGATTGGTCTTTGATTGTTGGGTGGTCTTTGGTCTTGAGCCAGTCTTGGGTAATGGATTGGTCTTTGATTGTTGGGTGGTCTTTGGTCTTGAGCCAGTCTTGGGTAATGGATTGGTCTTTGATGGTCTGGTCTTTGGTCTTGAGCCAGTCTTGGGTAATGGATTGGTCTTTGATTGTTGGGTGGTCTTTGGTCTTTGGAACTTATTGATTGATGAAGATTGTGAAGAGTGTGACTTTGGAATTTTCTTTAGATAAAAATCAAGTTTTTCCTCCTTTTTAACAAAATGTTTTTCAAATTCAGGATCAAAATCATGATTTTCTTCCAAAAAATTTGTCATATCTTCAGTTTCCAACTTCACACTAACTTCACTTTTCTTTATGGGACATGGACTTTGCTTGAGTGGAATTGATGCTTTTTCTTTTTCTTTTTGAAATTGAAGTGCTATTTGCTGAAATTGGAATTCAACTTTTAGATCATTAAGTTCCTTTAGCACATTTAACCTCTGTTCCCTTTCTTTTTCAAACTTTTGTTTGAAAGCATCAATTTCATTCAAGTATGATTGAGTTCCCTCAGAAAACTTGGTAAAAGTCACAATTTCAGAAGTAATCGGAAAGAAATAATCATGAACATCATCTAAATCACCATCAGTTTGCACAGACACATTAACAACTTTCTTTATGTCTACATTCACATTTTGAACATGAATTGGATGATTCTCTTCAAACACATTGGTTTTCTTTTTCATGGATAAAATCTTCTCATTGATTTTTTCAAATGATTCAGAAAACTTTCGGTCAAAATCAATTTTGCACATATCAAAGATCTGAGATTCTTTTTCAGTTTGGACTGAAGCATTTACACTTTCACATATAGAGCTCACAGAACATCCAGATGGATCACAAACTTTGGAGTCTATCTTGGGTTGGTCAATGATAAAGTGATTTTGAGTCTGCAGATTGTCTATCAAAGATTGCTTTTCATCTAGAGACTTTTGCAGATCCTCTATTACCTTTTCCAAAACTTTTTGTGGCACATAAGGTCTCAAGTTTTCAGCTTTTGGAATTTGAATAGTTTCTTCTAAAGGTATTTCTTTAAAACACTCAAGAATTTCAGGAATTACAGCCTCATGATTTTCTTTTTGAATTTTGTGTGCAGGGTGACTGAAAAAATCATATGACTCATCCATTAACTCATAGTTAAAATAGACTTTTGCACCCTCTTTTAGAAAATCATCAGTCTCAAAATCACTATCATTCGGTCTCACAAACTGGTCAGTCATCCCACATCTCAAATAAGATTCCTTATATAATGATGGGACTTCTTCTTGTGCTTTGAGCAAATGATTTGGATTGACATAACCTATCCCTGAATTGAATAAAGTTTTCGAATTTCTTGGCCTATTCAAAAATATTTGTTGATATGATCGATTAATCTTATACAACTTGTCTTGATAAGACTTGATTTCGGCTTTAAGCTCATCATTTTCTTTATCAAGTTTTTGTTTAAGAGAATCTTTTATACAACACTCATATTTTAGGTCAGAAATTTTGTTTTCAAATTCCGTCAAATCAGGGATAGATTCTTTCAATTTCACATTTAAAGACTCAATGTCCTCAGCCAATGCATTTGCTCGAAACATCTCATTGGTCTTTTCGATTTGAAGTTGTCTGACGGTCTTGCTCAGATCAAGAACTTTGGTCTCAAGTTCTTGTTGTTCAAGATGCAGTTTAGAGTTGGGAGTAAAAGTGACTGCTGCTTTTTCAGATTTCAAATTCTCAAATTCTTTTTGAAGCAAATCAAATTTACTTTGAAAATCTTTTTCTTTGTCTTCCAAATCTTTCTTTAAATTTAGATTCTTTTTACTCAACTCCCTGCAATCTTTTCTTGCTGTTTCACTCATGTCCATGTAGTGTTTTAACACTGATTTGGGAAGAGTTAGTACCTGATCATCCTCTGAAGAACTTTCCTCAACATCATCCAACTCCTTTGATTTCTTGATCTTCGTCATGAAGCACACATTTGCTGCAAGTTCGTCTGTCTCCTCATCAGAAAGATGTAACCACTTGTCATCTTCAGCGAGCAGAGCAATTCCACTTTCCTCTTGTCTTGCTAGCAAAAGTTTGTACTTATAGTACTCGGAATTCTTCTGTCGAGGTTTAGTGCAGTTGATAGCAAAATGTCCAGTAAGACCACAGTTGTAGCACTTCTTGTCTTCATTCCTTCTCTCCATTACCTATTTCTCAAACTTCTTCTGATTTTCATACTTCTTCTCACCACCAACAAACTCTTTCTTCTGATCAAACTTAGGAGCATTCGCATTTTTTCATACGAAGAGACTGATGAAGTCCTAAGCTGATTATTTGTTGGTTTCTTCTTGAAGAATTTCTTCTTAAAAGCCTTTGTGAAATAAGCGAGTTCTTTGTACATCTCTTTTTGTTTCTCATCAAGATCACAATCACTCATTTCACTTGAATCAGAATCAGTGTCATATTCAACAAAACTTTGTCTTGACACTTTTGAAGTCTTCTTCTCAGCTACTAAGGCTAATGGATCGGAATGAGAACTTTCTTCTTTCCTCTTCTGGATCCTCTGAACATCCTCAACATTCAGCTTTAGCTTCTCATACAAGGTGTGAATGGTAAGTTTCCCAAAGTCTGATTGTTGGTTGAGTTGAGTTCCATACACTTGCCATTCCTCTTCCAGATTTTTGATGAATTTGATGTTCAGCTCCATATTGGTTCTCTTCACATCATTCTTTCTAAGCTCATTGATGACATTGCAGAATCTGATGTATACCTCATTCAATGGTTCACCTTTTTGTTGTTTGAATGTTTCATACATGTTCAAAACAGTCGACAACCTTATGGTGTTTGATACATCAGATCCTTCCATCTGCTTCTCCACTTCATCCCATATATCTTTTCCTGTTTCATAGGAGTCCACATTGCAGTAAATGTCATCAGGAAGTGCTTGGTAAAGATAGGCAATTGCACTTTGGTCTGCCTCAACTCTGTTTCTCTGATCTGTGTTCCAACTCTCTTCAGGTAAAACTTCTCCATTAACTGGGTTCTTCGGAATTTCAGGACCATCTTTGTATGATTTCCTTAGCAGTTTTCCATTCTTCTGCCTGTCTATCCAGTTCAGAAACCTTTTCTTCCATTGAGGATAAGATCCTCTAAACAAGACAGGTGGTCTTCCTTCAGAACCAAGTGCTAAAGCTTCCCTTGAAGCCATTTTAAGCAATTAAAAGACTTAGAAAAATTTGAAAATTTTCTATTTCAACTAAATGCAGAGCTTAAACCTCTGCAAATAGAACAAGTAAGAATATTAAAAAATTTGAAAATTTTCTATTTCAACTAAATGCAGAGCTTAAACCTCTGCAAATAGAACAAGTAAGAATATTAAAAATTTTGAAAAATTTTCAATTTCAACTAAATGCAGAGCTTAAACCTCTGCAAATAGAACAAGTAAGAATATTAAAAAATTTGATAATTTTCAATTTCAACTAAATGCAGAGCTTAAACCTCTGCAAATAGAACAAGTAAGAATATTAAAAAATTTGAAAATTTTCAATTTCAACTAAATGCAGAGCTTAAACCTCTGCAAATAGAACAAGTAAGAATATTAAAAAATTTGAAAATTTTCTATTTCAACTAAATGCAGAGCTTAAACCTCTGCAAATAGAACAAGTAAGAATATTAAAAAATTTGAAAAATTTTCAATTTCAACTAAATGCAGAGCTTAAACCTCTGCAAATAGAACAAGTAAGAATATTAAAAAATTTGAAAAATTTTGATTTTCCTACATGCGAGCTTAAACCTCTGCAAACAATGCAAGTAGCACCAGTCACAAATCAAGAATTCTCAAAAACAACTATTTGCCGAGCAATGAGCTCTGCAAATAGAACAAGTAAGAATACTTAAAAAATTTGAAAATTTTCTATTTCAACTAAATGCCGAGCTTAAACCTCTGCAAACAATGCAAGTAGCACCAGTCACAAATCAAGAATTCTCAAAAACAACTATTTGCCGAGCAAACAGCTCTGCAAATAGTACAAGTAAGAACACCACTTAACCAACGACCTCTGCAAATATGAGTAACCACTACACGACAAAATAGTCGGTTACTGGTTGTCTTCTTCGTTCAGCCAAACCCTCATTTGCAGAGAAGACTGTAAATCTTCGATATCTTCTTCATTTTTGAGAATTAAAACTCGTATTTTATATCAAAATGATCAGAAAACCAACGCGCACAAATCCTCGAACAAA